>CAJQUW010012408.1:0-15298 GCA_907163375.1 Prostheceraeus crozeri
TGCCCTACTTGCCAGGGATAGGTACATGGCGATAGGTACATGTAAAATTTAGTGTTAATCAATAGGTACATGGATAGGTTACAGTAAGTTTAGTGTTGTCAATAGGAACATGGATAGGTACATGGATAGGTACATGTATACTTTAGTTATTCGATATGGCACATGGATGGTAATGTATCTTCAGTGTTTTCAATAGGAACTTGTATGAGATCTGTTTTACTGGATAGGTACATGTGTTTGGTACACTGTGTTTCGGAAACGTCTATGATCGAATTGTGGGGTTGTTTCTAGCCACTTGGGTAAACGTACCGTTAGACGTTCGTGTTTGATTTTGATTGGGTTTGCTCAATTGCGACTAATGGTGACAATTATTTTAATGTAGCACTATTTAGCTGTGAAACTTTACTGTGCGTTATGATTTTGTTGCGCCCCAATAAGAAAACCAATTCGCAGAACTTGTTTAAAAGGAAAAGCCATGAGATTTACAATGTAAGTTAATTTAAGCGTGAAAATAAATGAGGGGTTGCAAATCACGGCCCTTCAGGCGACACCATGATCTTCAAGAAGTCATCACACCCACTCATGGTATATGTCGGTTTTTTACTAAAGTCATGGTCACATTCTTATTCGTGTACCGGACACTTCACCGGTAGTCCTTCCGCCTTTGAAAGTGCAGAGACAGTCAAGGTCTTCCATAGGGCCACTTTGCAGCCGCAAGACAGATGCATGGTCATGTCCACTGACATCCCATAATGTCTTGGCTGTCATTTTGAAAATAAAATTGTGGTTTTGAGGACATGCTTCTTGTTATGGAAAAACGTTGTGGATAAGTTACTTAAACAGTTTGGAAACTATGTCATCTTGATAGAGTTATATATTTTCTTTAGGGATGTCGCCCCCCACCCCGGTTACCTCTCTGATTGGCTGTTAGGATTTCCTTTGTTTAAAAAGTTATAAGTCCGAGGTTTGTACCAATGTCTTATCAAAGGTTCTAATTCCTCACGTTTACAAAGTTACAATTATTTTAAATCTACAAGTCCATAATGGATCGCCAAACAGAAAGTCGCAGTTGAGATTCGGTTTATTTTTTTTTTTTATTACTTTTTTGGGGCTGATCGTACCACTTTTTGCCAGTGGACGTACAGTTCACCTCCCCTAATCTCCGATGGAGCGATCGACAACACCAAACGAGGAGGAGCGGTGGTGTTCACTCCAAGCCCCTGCATCGCCCGACTACTCGAGTGGATGAGGATAGTGACGTATCAATTGAGACGATGCGTCACATGAATAAGAAGTCCATGCGAACGCACTTTATGGAGGGTCACGGTCAAAGTCAAGAACGCCCGAAAAAGTATCACACCAAGGGTGTTCATGAGGGATTCCTTATGAGTCCTTTTGTTTTTTTGTTGTGTTATCGTTTTTTTTTATCTTGTTCGTTTTTTTTGCTTTTTTTTTTTTTCTTTTTTTTTGTGTCTTTTTTTTTTTTGATTCTATGTATCGCTTGTCTTTTTTTTTGCTTTTATTTGTATTTTTTTTATGTTCTTTTTTATTTATTAATTTTTTTTTGCAGTCTTTCATTTCTATCATCTGTATTTCTTTGGTTATTTTTAGGTTGATTTTTATAGGTTTTGTTTTTTTTCTTTTTTTTTCTTTTTTCGTTTACTTTTTTTTGTTTTCTTTTTTTACTTTTTTTTTCTTTTTGTTTTGTATTACTTTTTTTGTTTTTTCTTTGTTTCATTATTTTTTTGTGAAACGATAACGATCGGAACCTCACACCGTCTGAATTTTCGGTTCATCGACCTTGACACACACGTCGCTGTCCCTGTGCGCCCCAGAAGACCGGATCCATGTGCAAGTGGACTTGAAAAAACTTGTACCCTTTCCTTACCTTGATGACATGTAGTGGTTGTTTTTTCTTAATCTCTTTATTTGAATATTTATTGTATATATGAAACAGTCTTGTTTTATATTTCACAAATCGGTCTTCAATTAAGGTTGAATGGGAAAGGGGAATAAAACTATCTACAATTAATGGATGTTCAATAACTGAAATTGAAAACAAAAAAATCAAGTATGAAGACTTCAACTTGAAAAAAATTGGAACATTATAACTTTTAAAGAAAACAGTTTATGTTGTTAATTTGAAAATGTTGCTAGCAGTCCAGGTGATATCTATACATGTGTCATACCCGACAAATAGAATTGGATGAAAAGAGCTTTAGAATGATATAAGGTATGTACCTATCGATGGGAAAATCCTAGTTGTAGCAACTGTATGCAACAGGACAAATGTTAGATTTTAAATTCACTAGTCTTTTAGCCCATTCTTTATAAGACATGTTAGGCTCTCTAGTTATATGTCATACATGTGTTTCATACAATACACCATTTTAGAATCAAGCATGAAAAGGCGCATTCGAAAATGATTATATTGTATGTACTTTTGATGAAAAAATCTAGTTGTATGCATCTGTATGCAACTTGAAAAATTCCAAGTTTTTTTTACCATAAATGGACTAAGTTTACAGAATTTTCAAGTTAAAGTTTTAAACCAAATATGACACTGTAATTTACAAAACCTTACACTTGTCTTAGTCCCTGACCTTGATCCTTTGACCCTTCATACACTTCATACACGGCGGGGGGGGGCCTCAAAAATTTCTCGGGCGTTAGCCGTACTGAAATTTTTCGGATTATAGGGTAAAATAATTTTCTCGTGCCTCGGCACTCGTAAAATTTATTTACCCATGGGTTCCGGGGTGCCACATCAGATACTCTTCTTGCTTCCCTAACCCTAACCTTAACCCTTAAAACGCCTAACCCTAACCCTAACCTTAACCCCTAACCCTAACCCTTGAAACCCTAACCCCTAACCGTAAAACCCTATATCCTAGTATTTTAATTTGATTATTGTGACATTTTTGGCGCGAATAATTCAAATTTTCGCGAAAAAAAATCATTTAAATTTGATTATTCGAATTTTGGCGCGAAATTTGAATTTTCCGAAATTTAGCGCTTAATTCAAATTTTTAATGTTCTATTTCAAATCCGAAACCAACACGTTTTATACTTCAAATATGAATCATTAATATGACTATTAATAATAACATGTATATCAAATAATACATCAGTCCATCAGTTCCGATATTACTTTGAAGTTCACTCTACTGTTTATTCATGTAGAAATCTTTTCAACACTCTATTGATGGCACTTCCATTTCTAAGGTTAAAAAGAATCCGCCTGTTACCAATTCTTGTTTGAGTTTTCATCAATTTTGTTTAACCGTACCATTTTCCAAGATGTGATGTCATAAGGGTCTTTGTTCATAGTTGCTTTGGTCAATTTCATAAGATATAAAGAAGTTCTGCACACAACGAATTTTCACTCATATGTTTTTCAAATTATTTTAGGTAGTGGTCCATAACCATGACGTCGATTTCGTTCCTCCGTTCTCCGGTTCTTATTACATATTCTGAAGTGAGTTTCATTGTCATGTTGTGCTACTTTATAGGATATTCGGGCAGCTCCTAGGAACTTTATTACAGTTTTTATAACCAATATAGCTTTAAATATTAGAAAGCTTGGGTTTTTAGGATAGGAACACTTTATGTTATATTATTAGGTATCCATGTTTTTTTTTTTTTATAAAATTTTTCATCACTATATTAAGGCTCACTGAGCGAGAGACATGAATATATCAGTTTAAATGTAAGTGTATTTGTATCAACTCTTCAGATTTTCACAGTTTGTTTATAAATAAATAGATACCTAAATAAAGCCTTCATCCATTTTAATATTCAGTTCTGTCATCTGCTAAACAGATGGTATAAAATTCAAACTTGTTTATATTAAACAAATTGAGGATTGGTTGAAATTTTCGAATTTCACTTTTAATTTCATCAAAATTTAATTTCGAAAATTAAATAATTCTCAAGACAGCTACTTGTAAATTTCAACTCTTTTCCTATGAGCAAAAAAAACCGTTTGCCCCCCCCCCCGAATGAAAATTAAACTTTCGACTTTCGCGTTTCAATTTCAACTTCAGATTTCAAATCTTTCTAAGATTGTATTCAATATCAAGTCTAGTACTTCATATAATGATTTCTGTTGGTGATATATTAAATGAGTTCTCATTTAATAAAGAGATAAAATTATAATCAAAATTTTTTTCGGCCTCCACAGCATAGGATGGTCCGACAAGGAGGTCTTGCACTGACAGCGCCTAATTTTTCATTTCTGTGAAACGTGCAAAAAATACCCGTTCGACATGCTAATAAGAGCAGGCCGACAAGAACTGTATCTTCAAAAGTGAATGCACCGTATCTGTACTTCGCCTAACCTGCAAGTCATATAAACGGAGTACTACAAAAAGGTTAATACCGAAGCCTCTAAGGCATTCATTGAGAAAATACACCATGTGGCTCAAAAAAATGGGAAAGGTAAGGAAGGAAGGGAAGCTAACCTCACCTCAAAGGCTGAATAAGAAAGAGGAGGTTGGAGCGGTTATTTCACAAAGGAGAGGCCGATGGAAGGTTGTCCTTTCACAAGCACGGTTGATGAGCCTACAGCAATAAAGAAACCTATCAAGTCCCGAGCCCCAAAGAACAGCCCCCAAGTCACGTACAGTTCATCGATGACACCTTAAGCGACGTTTTGAAGGGTGAGTTTCTGCAAATCATACATAAACAACCTTCAAAGGATAGCTTCTTAAATCCGAATAAATTAATTCATTGGTCCATTATAGACTTCATCATTAAAAAACATATATCGTTTAATCATTTCAGGGATAAGATGATGAGGATGCCTCCCTCCTAACGAAGATCTCCCCAAGGTTCATGTAATTCAGAAATAAAGATCGTCACTAAAAATGTGAGAATACATTTACTCCATTAATTATTCTATCATGTAAAAAGTATTTCAACATTGTCACAACATTTTCAGAGTGAGTTGCCTCAACAGAATTGTATCAGTTTTGAAGAGGAGAAAGCGGCTGAATGCTGAGAAATGTAAGTATTAAAGTTATTCATTAGCTCTTTATGCGAAATTGAATATGTTCTTTTCTTCAGCTGTTTACAGGTGTGAACAGTATACCCCGTTTGCCTACACCGGAGAAGATGTGTCTTCCTAGTCCCGTAAGTGTCATTGTTTATTAATTTGTCAATAATATATCTCAATGCATGAAGTATTTCCAATAACATGTATGCTTCTCAATCAGATGCGAACATGTTATATTATTTTTCTCTGCAGGTTGCGCGATCGCTTTCACTCAGGAAGCATCGAAGTTTCCTTTAGACGCCAGCGACCAGTACATCGGTGGAAGAGAATGAGGAAAAGCGTATCCTATTCGGGGAGTCCTCATCAGAGGACGATGAAACCTCATCAGCGACTTCATCTGATGAGGAAACGTCGTCGCGACTTCTTCCCCGACATCTTCTTCGATGAGGATGATGATCCTGTTACAAATGTAAGTATCAAAGTTGGTCAACTGCATGAGTACAGAATTTTCTATTAAAATATGTTTTTTGTTGTAATAGATTGATTTATCTTTTAGAATGACTCGTTGCCCCGTGAGACGGAGGTTGGAACCGATCAGAAGGTCACAATCCAGCCGGAGGTAAGAGAAATTCACTTTTGTATCTCATCAATGGTAAAATAGATGGCGCTAAATAGATGATTAACAATTGTTTCTTTCGATTACAGGACTCCGCGATGTGTGCATCTCAGCAGGAAGTCTCTTTCAGCCACAACCGGGCTCTCCGAGCTGGAAGTGGTAGTTATGCGCCTTCCATTATCGCCGATGATGACACTGGCTCCTTCCTCTTCGATCCCAGCCGCAGCTCCTTCCTCTCCGATCCCAGCCGCAGCTCCTTCCTGTCCGATCCCAGCCGCAGATCCTTCCCCTCACGCTGCTGCGCCCGCACCTCCAGCTGCTCTCCCTGTCCGGCAGTATGATGTGGATCTCGACGCGACAGCAGAGGTACAAGACGTTGAGGTGCAACTCCGTCTCTCTTATCTCGGTGTTGCCAAGTAAGTAGCACAGCGCCTAAAGGAGGCTGAGGCCCGCGAGGCTAAGTTGGAGGAGGACAATAGAG
Source organism: Prostheceraeus crozeri (assembly GCA_907163375.1). Taxonomy (NCBI): domain Eukaryota; kingdom Metazoa; phylum Platyhelminthes; order Polycladida; family Euryleptidae; genus Prostheceraeus; species Prostheceraeus crozeri. The sequence goes on from CAJQUW010012408.1 coordinate 6,094, forward strand.
GTTTGATTGAGTCTCTAAGAAATATTACTCAATCAAACCTCCTGTTGGCCTCCCAAGTTTTCCATACACTAAAGCAGCCAACAGCATAACAAAGAAACGCTTTGTTTGTGCACCTGGAATGCTCCAAAATGGCATCAGAAGTGTAGATAGTGCGCCTTACGAGGATGACGATTTGGGTGGCTGTAGTGACAGCTGCAGTCACCTAAAACTCTACCATAGTGGTATTGTTAAATGTGTCAGACTGTAACTTTATTACTTTAACTTTTATTTTCTTCTTTTTTGAAAAAAAATAATTGTTGAAATTATATGTTTTGTCTTTACAACAGATCGGAACATACGGTATTGGCTGGTGATGACGCTGACGTCATTAGCTGGTAGATGTATATAAGGGCTTGCTAATTTCAATCCTCATCAATAATCATGGTTGTCTGTACCAAGTGTGGAAAAGTGTTCACTCTCATAGGCAATTTGCAACGACATGAAAAATTTTGTAAGTTAGGAAAAACGTATCAATGTAGCAAGTGTCCATATAAGACGAATAGGATGGATAATCTTAAGAGGCATAAACTTGTATGCAAAAATTTAATAAACCGAAATGATAGCATAACAGAGTCAAATTCAAATAATCAAAATAGATCTACTTCTAAGCCAACAACCAGCGCTTCAACTAACATACAAAACTTTATGCAATACTGCTCTCGGTGTGGCAAAACGTATAACTCGATAATAGATTTCGACAGCATATGAATGTACATAACACAAATAGTGAGATGAATATGCATAATAACTATGGAACTGTTAGTCTCAGTGAAAGCGCACTCAATGGCCATGCACAGTGTGTATTGATATCACGCCAACAACCAAACACTACTGTGGACATAACATCAATTTTTAGAAAGCATGCGGTTCCATTGTTAGGGAATTTAGTGTCTGACTTACTAAGGAGCTATCAATTGCGCGGTCGTCTGATTGCACAAATTTCGTTTAGCGGTCCGTTCTCAATCCCTCAAGAAGAAGATCAACTTTTCTCGCACACTTTACCTCATCATCCTCAAAACTATATTTATGACTATGATGCTTTGGGTTTTCAGGATCATCTAAATAGTCTAATAAATCCATAATTCTGAGAGCCTTCACAAAAATATAGGGTAAGCAATTGGATTATAGAATCTGATGTACAAAATATAATCCTTAAGTTCAATGTAATAACAAGTCCAATACTGTCAGGTGGACAATCATTTCCTCTACCAAAGAAGTTAAAAAACTCTAAAAGCTGTCATTAATGTTAATTCAAATGCAAAATGATTGCTTCCTATATGCAGGTTTTATCAATATTGCATTATAATGAAGTACACCTGTATTCAAGGAATGAAGTTGTAAATCATATAGTGAGTGGACATCTGAGCTAAATATGGAAGGCATTTCCACACCAGTATTCAATCATAAGATATTCCAAAATTTGAGGAAAAAATATATGATATTAAAATTAACCATTCACTTTTATGTGAAAATGGACTCAAAGGTGTTCGTTACAATAGTAACTTTACTGGTAGGCAAACGGTTAATATTTTGCTAATTCTAAACAATGGAGCAGCACACTATTGTGGAATTCCAAAGCTGTCAAGGATTGTATAGGAGAACTTTTTAAAAAAAGACATAAATACCGCTTCTGCGAAAGATGCACATCAGTCATCTCACCATATACTTACAACGAACAAATCACTAGATACACATGTTCCAGTGTTTGCATTCGAGGAAAAAGCACAAATAGATTAAAAATGCCGACAGATCTAAAAGTACTAAACAAGTATCATGGAATATCAACTAAGTCCCTCCTTTAGTAATTTAGTCGCAGATTATAGAGTGCTACATTGAATAATTAAAATACATAAACCTCGCGGCCATTGGAGCTTATCATGTCTGGCATAATATTGCCCTTCAATCAAAATTTCTGAACAAACAAGTATTACCATCTTTGAAGGTTGAAAATTGCAGTTATTGGTTATCATTGCACCACTTAGAAATTGTAATGCCCAAAAGACCTTATATGACAACCAAATGTGCAACAACTTAGGCCAGACCAATTGACACTGTCAGCGGTCGTGGAAAAAGCACGCCATGAGAATGCAAGAATGTTGCAACAACATGTAAATCAAAATTCAGCGATCGAAGAAGATCATAAAAAGTTCGTGATCCATGATCATATCACCGGACGATCATAGGCAAACATTTATGTAGGAAATAGCATATCTCCGGTTTAAGACTTAACAGACGGGAGCTCCCCATAATTTTTCCACAATTTTAAAAATTACTGTTAGCGCCACATCGGTTTGCTATAAAGCGACTTGGAAAGAATGAAAGTCTTGGAAATTAAGAGGTTGTTGTAGCGCAACTGCTGAAACAATAGATATAACTTTATCCGCCGAGGTGTCCCTGTATAATGAATACAAAGGGAAGACAGTATACTTTACAACTAAAATTCTTAGAACTCATTTATCAATTTCTAAAGTGCTAACCATCCTCTGAGTGAAGTTAGCCAAGGGCTTGCAAACGTATGAGCCAGGTAGAGACCATTAAGGGTAGAATTTCCACAAAGAGCGACAAGTGATAATGTTTTACTATCAGGAAGGGAGTGTTTTCCATATTCATACTTTAAAAACTTAAACACGTTTGACGGAAGACTGTCTACTACCGTCCACACAATTTGAATTCTATAATGATCTTACTCGTGAGCACTGTTCGATAGTGAAATATGTAACACAGCTCAACATGGCGTGGATTTGAATTTAATTGTAGCACATTTGGTGATTACATTGCTGGCATAATTCTGAAGTTAGATGGTTTTATTGTTGGCAGACATATTTGAAGTGTTTAGAGCATTGAGTCAACGTGAGCGGATGAAGTTCACGACCTGTACACTGTTTGTCAGGTCGTCCCACTTGTCTTACTTTACCTCAGCACTAAATTTCTCTTCCAATGGATCCCCCACACTACCATACCAAGATGGAAAATATGTACAATCTATTTGAACGAGGAATTAAGAGTGGGGTATTGACTTTCACCAACAGTTTCACCGATGCGCGTTGCATACGCATTGACGAAATTAGGAAAGAAGATACATGAAAAGTCGACATTTTGACCTATCTTAGACTGTTAATAACACTTTACGGTTCTTTTCCTTCAGTAGAGAATCTAGCCCCACTCAAAATTTCAAATGGCGTGAATATGAATAGCGGAATATAGATATCTTTTTTTAAATGAAGAATAATGGTTCAAAAGTATAGATCTCGAATGATGGTGAAATCGGGCTACATTTTTGATGAGTTAGAATTTTAGAGTATGATCCTTCGCACCTAGTTCACTGATGACACTCAGCCCGCTTTTCCCAGTAGCTTCCAGAAAATGGCAGATGATTTGTAAATAGAGAATGTTTTCACACGATATGAAAAATCCTATATGAAAACAAATAGTATGAATCCACAAATAGACTATTTTTCTCTCTATCACAAGAAACTTCTGCTCCACTCAAGTTTGCGATATCGGGGAAAATTATGTTAGCTCCCACTACATTCACCATAATATTCAAAGGGAGATTTAAAATTGTTGACTTGAGCATGGGCATTGAGAATCAAGATTGACTTTCTTAATTCAGCTGCATAAAAATTCACACAAATTAGCCTATGGTGTGTAAAAACATACAATCTGATATGAACCACTCAAAAGAAGGGCTCAAATCACCTAAACTCCTGATGCACTTCGAAAAGTCATTCTACCAAATTGAAAAAACACTAATTCTTTATAATGGTATAAAACAATGGATAAATTGTAAGGAGGAAGGAAAAATTTAAACTAGTCAAAGATGAGAACACAACTACTGAAATTGGATCCCAAATCATCCTCTCCTATGTTCAACACAAAATATTCTGATGAAGATCTGGTTGGTCATGGGAAATGTACAGACCTTCATAGTTTTAAATTAAATGTAACTATATGTTGGGGTTCTAAGCAGTATCTTGACTATAGTAAGTTGGGGGTAACTGTATCAATTATATTACAATGTATCATAAAAATGGATGTCCACTTTACTATAAATAGAACGGCGATACTTTGTGGAGGTGATACCGATTAGTTTTCCTTTCCACTATGTGGATACTTGAACACATCATCCATCTGTCACCGTCTGGAAGATTATACTATCTAACTTCTCGGTTGAAAAAGTTTGACTCTCTTCAAACTATGACAGTCTATCACCGACTACATTACTCAACTACATATAGCAAAGCTAATTAGGGTTTGTTTTAAGGATGAGTCCGTGCTGAACTGTTGCTTGAGGAAATGATTCAGAATAATAACTAACACCGAAAAATGTATTCACAAGAAAATAGCTAGAGGTCTACGAATCATAGCACTCAAACACGATCGAGCACAATGGTTGGAAAACTTCAAGAAGATGCATGGGGGTTAAAAATATTGGGTTAACTGGGTGGACGCATAGGAGTGTCTATTATGTGAGTGTTGGATACATACCGGGTTGAAGATATGACAATGGGTATAAATTTCAAAAAATCACATAGGACTAGCACTGTGGGAAAATCATTTAGAAGGGGTCGGTTGAGGGTGAGGACGGTCCAGCTGTAGGGAGGTGATTAAGCGCTGGCTGGCGGATCTAAAAATGAATTTATCAAGTATACCATATGGGCACCTATAGTTAGCCTGAGGTTCCGAGTCCCCCACCAGTCGGATGCACAGAAAGGCGAGATGCCTTCCTACTCACAGGGGATGCAATAGATGTCAGTCTAAATAAAAACAATGAAACTAATATTCACTCTGTAAATAGAATGCTTGACGATTAGCATGCTGACATATCTTTCCGACTTGGGTATAGCAACACGCTACTGAAGATTTTACGAGAAGTAGGTCTGTACGTATTAAAATTGAAATTTCTCGTTCTACATCTTGTCCGAATGTCTGTGTGAATTTGAATTACTACTATAATAGTAGTTCCTCAATCTGGGACTTGAATATGTGAAGAATTTGTATCTCAACATCTATTGTCCGATTCTTGTTTAAAGATGCTAATAAAATGATAACAAACTTTAGGCACAACATTAAACTTAAAAATTTGAAACATATGCTTTCGGACAACATGCCTCAATTTACATACTTCTAGAACCCTATGGTAAACTTAAGTGACGTTCAAAACGTTCAACCATATACTAAATTCTAAAAGAATAGCATTTCGTCATTCTCAATAGGTCACGTTAGTAGTGAATCGAAAAACATCGTGCGCGCTTGCATTAGTAATTGACTACGATTGTTGCCTTGCACGAAAAGACTTGTTCAGCGGATCTCATTTAGACAACCACGAAGACCTCGGATTCCAAGATTCCTCTCGATGTACTTCGGTATGGATAAAGTGTGATCTCATCGCGCGTCAAACTTAAAAACGTCATGTTCAACCAAAACGTGAAGATGTTGGAATATATCGAGCTTTCTTTCGTTTCCTGGGGTGACGTTCACCATGGGAAACCTTTACAAGGGATGATACTACCACAGATAAACGTTACATTCAATTAAAGATGCGGAGGACATCAAACGGTTGGAAGTTGTAAATCCCGGATGGGTTCACTACAAAAGCAAAGTCAAAAACACAATCTACCAAGAGATCGATAGGAATATTACCCATAAACCGGAAAAATCAATGCCGTTACTGAATAAAACGCATAATTGAAAGCCGACAACTAGCGAGCTTACATCATGGAAGACCCCTCAATGTTAACCAAGGGAGGGATGTCAGAGGAAGGATAGATCTCATCTCCACTATCCTATTCTGTTCCAAATGGAAACAAATCCAAGGTTTTGGAAGCGGGATCATGCGAGGGACACATCTCTCATATTTTACACATAACTTTTGGGGAACAATTTACTTGGGGTGACCTTAAATTATCTGATTGGAAAGTGGAACGACATATGAACCGTGTTATGTGATGTTACACTATCACTATGAATTGTCCGTTACTTAAGTTACAGTCATCACATGAATCTAAACTTATGAACATGGAGTTATTTCCAGTCAGACTCAATTGACTAACTGGCATCCATATCATGTTCATGTGTTCCATAATGGAAAAGATTGTGATAAACCGGCATTAAAGACAAAAGTGATGGTGCCTCCCCTCATAATGTGATTTGAAAAAAATAATGTTTCATGTAAAACCAAATTGTAGATGTTGTATATTATGTGGATTAGATTACTATGAAAATGTTGGAAGCATGTTATTTTTCGTATATATGTGAATTAGATAATGAAATATCGAAGCCATGGTTTTTGTTTTCCCATTGATAAACCCTTGTTTTGGAAAAAAAGGAACGCAGCAACGTTTAATTGAATTAACAACATTAAAACGTTATTTCAAAACCTTGTTGGTCAACATATTTAGTGAAGAATTTACCACTCATATTTATCACAGTTTTTTGAAATATAGGTTTTCTATAAGCCAACCCCCCCCCCCCATTCTTTTTTTACCAGTTATTTTTCAGATGGTCTCTCGTTGTACAAAAACTAGAGTACATAGCCACCAGCACATTAGAGATGTAATTACTTTGAATGTTGGGGGAGAACGATGTCACTTTCCTAACAGTCACAGGTCATAAACCTGTTCATATCCATAATGGCGATATCATGTGGATACGAGGTTGATTAAGAGAGTCAAAATATTCGGCAACTTTATAAACGAGGTCGATGTATACAGCAAATCCTAATGTTTTCCGTGGTAAGAGCTGCGTTGGTATCCGTATTGCGATGGATTAAGATGAGAACAAGGAGGTAGAAAGGAAATTGAATCAGCTGTAAAAGGAATCTCTTGTATAAAGACATTGCGAGAATATGTCCGGGGCTGGAGGGTAGGGAGGCAAGCTTGCCGCATTTCTCTCCTCAAGATTTTCTATGTGGTGGGGGAGTACTAAGTATATCTGCAACACTCTGATATGCGTGACAGCACACGGCACACTTCATTGCGTGTTAATCTCAACCTATTGCTATCATAGATTGCACATAAATTGAACAAAGTAATTCGTATTTCTTCAAAGGTTTGACTCAAATGATACCCCAGTGTCGTAGATGGTTCTCAAGGCTTTGTAACTCCTACGCGTTCACCACCTAGATTCTGCATCTGCTGTGAGGTTGTACATAATCTGAAGAAGTAGCCATTGCTTTGTACATATCCCATTGTAATTCCATTTGGAATCGAGTCTCCTGTATTAAACTATGTTGAAGGGCGGTGAAAAATAGAACCACTATTTCCAACGTGCGAAATATGACCATCTTTGAAAATTGAGGCCATATGCTGTTGGCAACGATACACATTCCCATCCTGATAGAGTGGCTTAGCATTTGCCTAAGTCTCCATGCTATTAAAGTGTTGGAAATTGACATGGATTCTTAGTTCAAATAAAGCCACCAATGAATTGCCTACATTTTCCCACAAATTGTGGATATACACCCGCTCTTTGGCATTGCAGTGGGAAAAAAGATTTGGGTAGGCATGTGGGAGGATGATCCACCGCACCAATTGTGGAAGTTTTGTTCCAACACACTGTGATTAAACTGGATATATCATGCAATTGTGTTTTCCTCATATCCCTGTCGCATGCTCGCGTTGATGACTGACGAGTTCATATTGTTACTCGCCTTACATTGAGCAACGGCATTTGACTTATGTTGACTTGATAGTTTGTAGCTCCAAAAAAGCCATTCGTAACGCGAAACCTCAGGAATTTGCACGAATAAATTGTTAGTTGCACCTTTTAACCTGTGATAGACAGAATATCTAGATTGAACACACAAGGGCATATCAAGATTAGACGGGTCCCTTTCAAATAGTATAATTCCTTTGAATCCTCTGTTAAATCCATTCGTGCTTTTCATCCCCTGTCATTTCGAGACATTCAGCAAATTTCCCTTGGCTGATCATTCTAGTACCACCCAAAACTTTGCAAAACCATGTGTGACTGTTTAGAGCTTGCGGTTGAAAGGGAGTCATTGGTAATGTATATATATGCTCCAGTACATGGATATTGCTCGATCATCCTCCTTCAATCTGTTTGTCATTCATGATTAGATACACATCTGGAGAAACAGACTGCAATAGGAAGATTTGCTGAAATCCCACTGGAAGCCGTTGGAATGAATCGCGATTATTTTGTACCATCCAGTCTTCTTGAATTGTGTATACATCAACTCTATATATCAATTAGGATGTGACAGTCATATATAATCTTTGAGGATTGGCAGGTATATTCAAAAACTGATATAGGCTGCTAGCGTTACCATCGATATTCTCTAGTTATCGGTGGGACCTATGTACTACAATTCGTTGAGGAGATGATGGTCTGTCTGATGAGGGGGTTGAGAGAATCGAAGAAAGACAACACCAAATGCCGAATGGTGACGCGGCATCGGAGTGGAGCAGAGGTATATTGCTGGTGGGCGGCACGGCGGGGGTTGACTGGGGGCGTGGAGCTGTGGAATTTCGTTTGCGCTGCGTTCCTAGTTTTATTCACGACGTCTGATTTAGGTACGTGCTGATCTAAGTAGGGCTTTTTACTTTTCATGCGTCTTTGCCCTAGTAACTCGGCGACTTGATCCAACTTGTCTTGATCTTTCGACGCTTCTTCCGAACTGTACGTCTCGTCTTTGTTGAATTAAGCATAATGCTGCGTCCCTTTGGCTGCTTTGATGCGCGCGAATGTTCTGAGATTCACCGATTATCCTCCCGTGGGAAAGCGCATCAGCTGCAACATTTGCACCAAAATCTAAAGCCCTGCTTCCAACACGCTTCATGATTGGTACGCCATACTTTTTGAGTGTTGGAAGAACCATACGTCTTAGTGCACCAAATATGCCTCCTCCAACTTGTCGTCTACCTCCAACAAACACGGGATAACCGCTCTGATATGATGGTCTACTGTAAATGCCTGTCATTATGACTATTGAATAACTATGGAAGTCACAATAGCGTAAAGCCTTATTCTCGTGACCTAATATGTAGGGTCAAAACAGTAACACCACCACAGAACGGTACTACTTCTCCTGCATCATCATGAATTGATATGTCAATTCTATTGATGAAATTTCGGCTGATTGGTAGATACATTGTGTTAAAAAATTCTCGATTGATTAGTTGCTTCATTACGGATGAGAGAG
>CAJQUW010012409.1:0-13420 GCA_907163375.1 Prostheceraeus crozeri
GTCGACACTCTACCTACATATTATAACTCTATGGCAGTCAAAAATTATTTTGATTTACGAAAGAATTATCCACAATTGTTTATAATCACTCAATCACACTGAAAAATTTATATAAAAAAAAATAATCCAAGTTGGGTTGTTTTTCATCAGTCCGAAATCTTTATGAAACGCTATAATGCATCACTGATTAATTTAGACTGCTTAATCTTCAGTCGGAAAATTAATTTTTATTGAAACGCAATTTAAAGCAGTGCTTTAATAGTTCAACACTGCTGAAAATGGTTTTTTTTTTTACTAGATACTATTATCAGACTTGCGATAATTTTAATGAAAAAAGGGACAGGCCCCATGATCATGCTAATGATATTTGATAACCATGATAACGTGTCTCGGGTAACGATTTTCGTGTTTAGAACGCCATATTGAATCCTCTTTTATCAAGGTGGTCATGATATCTGATTCATGAATCCAAAATATGGATTTTCCACCAGCCTGATTTGCTGACAGCCAAGCCGCATTGTAAATAGTGTTTCGTCGCTGATTTTTGTGTACAATGATCTCTTACCATTTTATTTCACTTGAGAAGGGAAGCATGTCTTCCGAAACGTCGTGACCTTTTTTGAAAAACATTTTCCTCCGTAACTTATTGGTGGCATATTTTCAATTAATCTAACATTAGTGAAAATGCAAAACAAAAACTGGATGAAAATGACAGAAACTGAACGTGAAGCTGTGGATAAGTTTAAGAAGTGCACCATTTTATTGAACATGAGACCTACAAACAGAAAAACATCTGCAAAAATTTTGCTGCTAGTCATATACTGAAGAAACGAAAAGCTCAGTGTCAATGGAAAACCGAAAGTCCATACGTCGACTGCTCTTTCCATTCTACCTAACCATCGAAATATCGCTGAAAGATTTTTTAGTATGCTGCTTTTTTCTTATTCTGATCGTCGTCACAAAAACTCTGCCTGTTAATTTGGAATGGTCAGTTGTTTCTTGAATTTTCAATCGAATTTCTGGGATATTCATACAGTGCAAAATGGTCTTGACATGAAAATCTTACGTGTAATTTGTTTTATTTAGAATATGAGATTGTTTATAGATTGTTAGCTGGATTTTTTCGAATATACTGTGTTCAGTAAATAGTGTATTAAAGAGCTTATTGTTTTATTATATACGAAAGTTAAACCTGATAATTCACCTCTGGTTGCCAATTTTTATGTCTACAAAAATATTAATAGTAGCGTCGACTAGTAACAAAATCTCACAATATGGACATGATATACATTCTTCATGTCGCAAATTTTAACCATGATATGGGAGGATATCATCATATCATCATTATATGATCCAAATAATCATTTCGCATGCACTGGTTGTGTCTGACTGGCAAAACTTCATTATTTATTAGTATAAGTAGAAATACTCGCATGAAATTTCACGCAAAAATGCGGGTTATCGAATGTTTGAATTGTGTACATATAACCATTAAAAGAATGGATCCAATTGGTGTATTAGCCACCGGAAATAGCATTAACTTTTAAAGTAACGCTAACTGACATATTGCAATATATTTAGGTGCTAACATAAAGTATTGCAATATATTTATTGATATTATATTTTGTCATCAATAATAATTGCAATAGTATTTTGAAAGGTTTTGAGTGCAAAGTAGTTAACGCTGGATGCATCTCTGGGAGAAGTTTTAGGCTTAATGCAATAGAAGCGGATAAATAACCGTGGGTTTTTGTTTTTTGTTTGCATAGGGGCAGATTGGGTGCCGATTGCAACTCAACATTCCTTAAATTTTTAGAAAATTTTCTACAAGAAATCATTGTCAGCATGGGTACAACTGAAAGGAAGCAGACAGGAATGAAGTTTGACACGTGTACACCGAACCGACCGAGATGCTAAATTCTTTATGTAAAAATGTATTTAGCTCGTTGATGTACATATTTAATTATCTGTTCAACAGAATTTCAGGTGCAGGGTTCTTTTACTATGTCTATTAAAAACCACCCATGACGTTGACAACTTAAATGATAATAAGCTGGACATTAAGAAACACCACAAAATAATGACTTTTTTAAAAATACACTGAAGACAAAAACACAAAAACAGAATGAAATCTTGTTTTTAAAACATTTTCAAATAGCACATTTTGTTTTTTTAAACCCTAGACAGAACAATATAAACGAGAAAGATGGGGGACAACCTCCGTACCCATCTCTATAGCTCACCTAGTGGAAGTTATGGCATAACTGAGATAGCAATTTAGGATATCCTTTTAACTGTAGACATCGTATTGTTCGTCCCCTTTCAGCAAGCATGAAGAAAAGAAGCAGATTTTATTGGTAATGATATATGTTGGTTATGACACTAAAATGCCAAACAGCACCAATTGTCCATCATCAGGTCTTCTATGTTTAAAACTATGTTCTTAAAAGGAGATGTTTTCTGTAATTATTTCTTTCCTCATCCTGGCTAAAACTTATTGCTTAGCTGTGACCACCAGGGCAACATTGTCCTTTCATAAGTTGTCAACTGTCAAAATAAATGAAATGCGAAAATAACTTAGAAATGTTATCTCTCTATGTGTAAGATCTTCTTTCCATCGTTTGTTGATATAATATGTCTTGCTCCACATCGCAACATAAGAGCATGTACGTACGAAATGGACGACCTACTGATGAGAACCGAAACCTGTTGCAAGGGGCAAAATACGTGTGAAGAACGAAGGAGTTTGTGTGCATGGCATTAAACTGAGATGAATTACAAACGACACTAGCGCGCGCAGATCAACATAGATTTCTTGTGATAAAGAGAAGGTGTACACTTCAATTGTGTACAGAAGGGGGATTGCAGAATTTCAATGATGAAACTATAAGTTCATCCAATCGCTCTCTAGAATTACATTTTTTCTTCATTCAACAAATAACATTTGAAAAGAGCACAGTTATTCAGGTCGCGTAACAGACAGAACATTGCAAATTAAACAGGATTCAACAGCGTGAGCCTACGACTTTTCGCATCACTCGATATCGGAAAGCTAATGTCTCAAATTTGTGCTGAATAATCTCTCCATATAACTCAAATTTATGTCAAATGAGGAATAGCTTTCCAGTTGATATATTGAGTGTTAATGACTAACAGTTATCTTGCAGTAGGAACACAAGGACGCGATCTTTGAGAAATTCACTATTACATGATTCTCTACCAATGGATGAATTGGATGAACTACTTTGTACTCAGCAAGCTTGACTAACACCGACGAGTAAGAGTTCAGCAAAAAACCAAAATGAGAGACATGGCCTCACGTTTTGAAGCGTTACCATTGCAAGCAATTTAAAGCAAGCCGAATGCATCTACAGCTCTGAATATTATAGTTGCATTACAGTTGAGTTTTACAATCTGAGAATTAAAATTGTCTAGGGATGCCTGGATGTCAGTCATTTGATAGAAAGGTGTCCAAAAGGCAATTTATGCCCATAGTTTTCCTAACCGCCGTCGTCGCCGAGCTTCGTCCAAAAAAAAGGAACTGCGTCAGTAGGGCTAGAAAGGACCTAACCTAGCTTTATGATATCTACATAGGTGGGCGACTGCACAGAAATACTGCTACTCACGAACTCATCGAAGCTTTGCTAGTCATTGATAACTCAACAGGTTCAGTTACTGATCGGACCATCCCAAAGCTGCAGCACATGATGGTGAACTACACAACAGCAACAGGCTGCTCTGTGTAAAACCTGATTTTGGCCGTTGTCCCCGAAGATAAGTTAAGAGATTGTAGAGATGCAAGTTCGAAAAAAACGCTTTTTAACTATTATTTATTAAATTCTTTGACTGCTGAAGTTACACTATTCAATTTGTCATTTCCCAGTCATATTTAGCGAGCTGAAAATTCACCAATTACTGCTAGATTAGAAATTACTGAGGAACAGAAACTTCTGAAGAGTATGACTGTATGATTGAGTCTTCAAGTTTAACTTCAATAATCTCATTTATTGGAAGATTTAGCCTTTACAATGAGTTCTTCAGATTTTTCAGTTCAAATTTAGGCAGTTGTTGTTTAGAATTATATTTCTAAAATTACTAAACTGTGTAATTGCCTTCATCCAATTTAATAAGTGAAAATATCACAAGTATTAAACAGGAATAAACTGGAAACACGAACAATAGAGGACGACAGCAAGCATATACAGATTTTGAAATCAATTATGTTACAATAAATTAGTGTAGTTATTAGGTTTTTGTGTATGCAGGCAATTAGTAAAATGTTATAGTTTTCGCGGATATGAGTGAGTTAAGTGGAGGGACAGATCCACACAAACTAGCTCTGTTTACCAAACAGAAAACGCTTTACCTGGTAAGTTCCTGTCAAATCTCCGGGGGGTGTTTTGTTTAGAAATTAATTATCACTTTGACCTGCTGCTTGCTTTCTGGAGAAAGGGTTGGAGAAAAGGCAGAGGATAATTTATAATAATTAAAAACAAGGATAGATGGAATTTAAAGTCATACAATTTGTAGCACATGAATGTTTCAATGAAAATTCATAAAAATGCTTAATAAACAGTTTCAATTTTATGGTGAAGTAGGCTGTGAGTAGGCCTACATATGATACCAAATTTACAATTCGTGACGAAGACAAGCTCATAGGAGCGCATCAAAGTGAGTATTGTAATGAGCAATGACTAAGATTTCTATCTTCTTGAAAAGAAACTTTGAAAATTCTTTCTAAGAAATGTCTTAGAATTTAAGAATAATAGAAAAGAAAAAGAAAAATTCATAAATTGTTCTGAACCAATGGTGGTAGTTGGGAGTGGGTGGGGGTGGGAGGTCATTGTCCCCATACCAATGTGTTATTCAATTCAAAGCGGGAGGAAAATGGTAGGCTAGCGAGGAAAGCGCCTGGGGAATATAAATGATCAAAAGCCGGATATTAATTTAAAAAATATAATAATAAAACTGTGCGTTTTATGAGAAACATCACGTCAGTAATTACGTAATGATGACCAGCAGCGATGATTTCTTATTGAAGATGTTTGGACATTGGGGGAAAAACTTTCACTCTGATTTATTCCTAAAATTCGATAATGCACAAAATTCGTTTGATAAATAGATCGATCATGTAAGAACCGTAAGTGTGAAACAGTAATCACAGTAGTCAACGTGCAACACAATTGCTGCTCAAGACTCAATTACGTCATAAATACTGCGACTTAAACTAAAATTATGCATTTATGGCATTCATTTGTAACGACTTACCGAAAGTCATGTGGTTACTCAAGTCGCAGGATTAAGGCGATTTGTGGCGGGGAGATCTTCAAGTCCAGAATCTAGCGTGAAATACGTTGTCTTTTGAAGCTGTTTGGTAGATGGTGGCTTTGTGCCCCGGAAAGACTTATTTGGGGGGGACCACGTTGACAATGATACTTGTTGCAAAAGGAGAACAAGCAAAATACATGTAATGAAGTTCTCGAATTATGAATGGACGAGTATCCACTTCTCCACACAGAGGCTCTCGGTAGGCAAAATCAAAGATCAATCGAATTATTCCCAAAACAAATCCATACATCAACGAGCTAAATGCCCCTGCAAATCACCAGAATCAGATCAAGTTTTCAATATACGGTAGTCGCTAACGGTAGCTAACGGCTAACGGTTGTCGCTTCAACATTATCCGCAGTGAGAAGTGCGATTGCGGTAAAAGGGCTTCTACAGAAATAAGGTCGGATCCCCTCTAGACCATTTTCTAAGGCAGCAATGTTATAGAATGTCGGCGCCAATGAGGAGCCAAGGTGTGCGAGTTATAATGAAGGCGCTCATGATGAATCGGAGTTAGAGATTGAACAGCGCTCTCCCCCTACCAGGCTGATAAGGGCAGCAGAGCGGGAAAGAGCTAGGGGTAGGGGGGGGGGATGGGATGCCCAGTTGGGATGCCATTTTCGTGGTGATCCCAGGAACAGGGCGCATAAAAATATCTGTTCGACCTCGTGAAAAGCCAGAAGCACTGAATTGCTCATTCGATTCTCCGAGGTCCACTGGACGCTGCTATTGTTGGAGTAGTAT
Organism: Prostheceraeus crozeri; assembly: GCA_907163375.1. NCBI lineage: Eukaryota > Metazoa > Platyhelminthes > Polycladida > Euryleptidae > Prostheceraeus > Prostheceraeus crozeri. The sequence goes on from CAJQUW010012409.1 coordinate 6,073, forward strand.
CCAGGTGTTTGAATTGCACGCGTGTGTGCACATTGTGCAGAAAAGTTTATACAAATTTTAACAAACGCTATAATACATTATAGCAAAATAAACTGAAATTAAAGCAATTTTGTAATTCATTATTCCAAAATCAATGTCATTACAAGACGACACGATTTTACATCAACATACGGCAATTTTGAAGTCTATTTTTAGTCTATCTATCTGCCTGATACACTGGTGTATTAAGTACTCGTTAAAATGAATTTGCTTTTGCAGGATTTCTGCAGATAGGTCAATGAACCTCACCCGTAACAAAAATTCAACATTCAGGAGTTTGAATTCATGAAATGAATACTCAAAAAATTAAAAATTGTAAGTACAAGTCACACTGGCAATGGATGATAATTATACACAAAGAGGTCAATTTGAAGAATGATCGTCGAATGTCATCAATTAAATTAAATTCATTAATTGAGTGAAGCAAATGATGAACGAATTGAACAACATGTAAGTGTGTCATCGATGAATTAAACCAAATGAAGACGGTGCGGAATTCACGAGGGGGAAGAGTCGCCCACTTGTAAATTATTTATGCATATCACCAACATTGAAAAATGCATGCGATGTACATGTACAGTGTATACATGATTACTACAACCAAGTTCCACAGCAGTCTTGTTCAGCACACTTTATTAAGGTCTGGATTATGAAACAAAGGAAAAGGCCAATCTATTGCATGAACCTCAGCAAATGCTGTATAATTTAACTCAGCATATTACACTATCAACTGAGTGTGTTAGTTGAACTATCTTTAACGGAGTCCCTATAAACTCCTCATGACCATCTCGCTAAGAATCTGAATCCATCAAAAGACAATTGCGTCCTATTATCTACACATGATGATGCATGCAAGTTATTTGAATACTTGATAGTAAACTTAATTGAGTTATTTCTTTACAATGAATAACTATGTTGGATTATTTATGCCTCACGGCACAAAAATTAAGGAATATGTCTCACATTAAATGAAAATGACATGTAAGTAGCTCGACAAAGTGAATAATTTATTCCAATAATAGTCGCAGCGTTTATGCATTTTCGTTTTTGTTATTGCTCTGCTGTGTTTAGCTAAGCTTGCACATTTGTAAGAGATTAGAGAAACATGATTCTGCGACAGAACATTCACAAAGCCACCGAATTTCATAAATGAACAATCAAAGCCTTCACGAAACATAAGCATGTTCGCGCAAGTGATTATTATAATTCATCTCTGAGTGCAATATTCGCATTGCACTCAGATTAACTCATTTTCTAGCTTAGAGAGCAGATATCTCTCTCTAAAAGCACATAAAACAGTTGTAGACGTAACTTACTATTTCGTTTCCACGTTTCCAAAGAATAGCAGTCACATAAACACCTGCAATTGGAGGTGCCAAATAGGCTACGACCATCTGAATGTAGATATATAATTGACCACCCTGCATTTCCAATATCACCGGGATCCAGACGATGCTGATAGCGATCATGATGATTACGAAGGCTCTGCAGAAGGGATATATTTAAGTTTTGACAATTTTAACATCCAAGACATAAAAAATACATAAACCATCCTTATACCGGAAACACAAAAGGGGAGCGCCTTCTATGTTAATCGACTCATGGACACCAATGTACCAAACGAATTTATCACGTGGGTTGCGGACTACCTTTCAAACCGATATCAATACGTACGAGTAGAAGATACTTACAGCAGCTGCTACGTCAGATGTCCCTCAGGGATCAGTAATTGGTCCTTAATTCGCCTGTTGTATGTCGAACCGTCGTATGAGGAAAATCGCAGTTTTGAGAAATCAGCGATTGAAGTTTTGATCGTTTTTAAGCTGACAGTGTGCTCATTATAATAGGTCGATTGTCAAGATTTTGTATGACAAGAAACTACAGGAAATTATCTCTCCTGTAGTTATTTCATTTTACTTCAATTCATCATTTTCATTGCGTAATATGGTTTTTCGTAAAACAATAACTCATACGACACTTTGACAGACAGAAATCATTTACTGAATCTGATACTACACTCATACGACACTTCGACAGACAGAAATCATTCACTGAATCTGATACTACACTCATACGACACCTCGACAGACAGAGACATCTCATACTACATGTACAATCTTACGACTGTGAATATCATTCAAGCTTCCTGTTTAACTCTCAGCCCAGTAGGCCTACACCAGTACTTTACTCTATGGCCTACACGTGTAGGAAAATAAAACAAAATGCTTAATCCAACTGTGATGAAATTTTATATTATCATTGCATAAACTATCTCAGGCAGGACTCCGAAAAATCTCTAACAGAATCCTCAGGACGAATGAGGCAGGCTAGAGTAAAAGTTTCTGTGATCCGAGATGACGAATGACAGGAATGTCTCCGCTGCACAGAGACATCAAATCTTGATGCTTCGCTGACGTCATCACTGGTGGCTGGTTTCGTGATGGACTGGGCAAGTCGAAGGAACTCACTGTGATCGACGATTCTTGCTGAGGTCGATAGCGTCGAAATCTTCTGACAGATGCGAGGTCTTGAAGAACAGATTTCGCTCTTCGCCTTTCCTCACTTCTATCTGGGCCATTCTTTTCCAGTTCACTTGCTCCCCCAGCTCACTGTCCAAATGCGCAGAACTCCTATCTCCTGTGAAAGCCTCTGCCAGTCCAGCACCATCTCGGTTGTTATCTCAATGACATGCAGTGGTTGTCTTCTGGAGCATCGGATGATGGAAACCAACTGCGCAGGAACTGACAGCTCTCCAGCTCGCCTAAGTGCACGCTCAACACATGAATGGATGCAGTCATTCTCATTTTGGCTGTGATGCGGCACCATGATTGTCAGATAAATTCTTTTTTATGTTCTCCGCATTCTCTATGACGTATAGCATCATGTCCGGTAAAATTGAGTCTTTGTTTTGGTCTGAGCACCCGTCACAAAACATATCCACCGTCTCCGTCCCACAAGAATCGAGCTGTGACAGATATTGATGAACACATGAAGCGATCTCGTTCGCGCCTCGTCCGGCAACACATTCATGCCAAACAAAGGCCCAAGCATCCTTTGAATGGAGATTGTAGGTGGTAAAGTTGTAATTGCTCAATCTGCGTTAGTAGAAAATCTCTGATCGATTAGACTGAGGGAGAAAAATCACCTGTTCCAAATCAAATGCGAATGCTGCATGGCTATCATTTACACTGGCTTCCAATTTGCTCGCTTCCTTGTCAGATCTTGTCTTTTCCTTCAGTGCTATGTGGTCCTCATACTTTTCTCGAAGCGCGTCACTGACACCTGGAACTTCTCTGACAGTGAGACACAATCCACATTCATCTTTCTTCGGCAGAAAAAAGATCAAATTTTGAGTCTTGAAAATTCTGAAGTATTTTTTCGTACGATGCCACGTCCGTCTCCTCATTCTCTGCTTTGTACATGAGATACATTTTTGTCACAGACAAGTCAGGAGAAAGAAAATTTCGGGTGGTGTCCTTTCTCTTATAATGAGACTCAATTCGAGGGAATCGATTGATGTGGGCCAAAATGCGATCTGTTCCTTTAACTGCGGCTATCGCTCTGATTCCCAGAAATCCTCCTCTACCTTCGCCTTCTACCACTCCTTCAGAATCCCTCTTCTTGAACAATGTGTTGACCTGCCGTTCAGAGATTCCCTAAGGTTGAAAGGAACATCTTCTTGCAGACTGCTTTTCGACGTCCATCAGCAGTCAGAAAGTACCGATTCGTGTGTACTCTTCGCATGCCCGTACGATTTTCACAATCCTCCTGTGTGATATTCAGGTTTAAGTAGTTCGCTTTGCGTCCAAATTTGGTAGTGAGTAATAGGCATTGAATATTGCCTGACGCTGTTCACTAGTAACATCCCTGCATTGGAGATTTCTCGATGTACACCTTGAATTCTCTGAACATGGTGCATCGATGCTGGCCGCCAGCTTCACATTCCTTGTCTTCTCTTACTCATATTGCTTGCCTGCATTTCTTTTCCTCTTTATTACTGTTCCTTTTCTGTTCGAAGTATTCGAAGAGGGAGGCTCAAACGGTGATTCTTCAGGTGGGGGAGCGTCAAGATGAAAATATTCTGAACAAGTTGACTCGTTGGAGTCAAAGAGCGTTTTCTGCATCATGTGGGTTCGTTGCAGTAGGTGTATTTTCTGGATCCTGTTGGTCCGTCGAAGTTTCAGCATAATTCGAGACAAGTGCCAACGCTGTTGTGACAAAGGACGGGACATCAGCATCTGGGAAGCTTTCCAGCTCAATGGATTTTGACTGCACTTCAAGGGAATGAGACGTGAAGACGATGTCTTCCATTGGCCCCAATAGCTGCGTGAAGGAATCCTGCAGTGAATTTGAGAGAAAGTCTGCTCCTTGAAATTCAGATACGTCATCAAAAAGAGGGAATTCCGTTTGGACTTTTAATAGACTTATTGAGACACACTATGAACATAGTCTGCATTGCTATGCTGTCTCTATGACGTCTTAACTTCTCGAGCACTATGTACACTAGAGTATAAATCAAAATAATGGCCCTTATGAATAAAACCCGATGTCCATGACAAAAATCCAGTTCATGAAATATCGATCAGAAAATCTTCACCGAGCAATCTATGCATCTACAACTTGAGGTCTTCATGAAGTCGGCCATAGACAAAAAAGCTAAGTTGTTGATTCCTTTGGTTGATTGCACAGAATTTCAGTGGATATGGGTAGAAATGTGGGAATCTGGAATAAAGACTGTAAGGAAGTTTCTCTGTGCAATATACATGTACAAATGAATTCACTCATTGGAGGAAGGAAACATAGAGAACTACGCAATCTAAGGATTGAAGAAAAAGCAGCGTTCATGCTTTTCCAACTATTGATCATTGAAACTGGCTGGATAGCTGTTCAACAAAGGAAGGCTATGACTGACTTCATGATATTCCACACCTCAAGTTGTAAAATCATAGATTCTGCTGCAAGTTCTTCGATTCATTTTTCAAGTGAAAACACTTCCGGTACACTTTGATACGCTTTTTTATTCATACGGGCCATTATGTTGCAGTGACAGAATAACAATAAGAATTTTTCGCGTATGGTAAACTAAAGTAGATTTTTGCAAAGCAAACGCAGAAGGCGAAGATGAAATTTCATAAAAAATTATAATATACTTTTGTGCTGCAGCAAGATTGCTGTAACAAGATAATAAAAATTATGAAGTTTTTTAAGGAAAATTATAAAATATGCTAAATATGCATCCAAGATGTTGTAGCCTAATCGTGCGAGCCCTCTCCTCTACCCGTACATGAAACAGTGAAAGAGAACGATGTATTTCTGTTGCATCATTTTGTATTATCATTTACATTGAATGGAGCGAAATGGAAGTGAATAGGAGAATTAGAGCAGGGGTCGGAGCCTATCAGAAGTGGCAGGAGTGTTGGGAGACAGAAGGATCAGCAAAGATATCAGACGGAAAGTGTTAGAGGTGTGTGTAATTCCACAGTCACATATGGTCTGGAAGCAATGGCGCTCACCAAAGATCAGCAAGATAGACTGCAAGTGTGTGAGAACAATTGGCTGAGGAGGTTGTGTGGAGTGAAGTTGGTTGACAGAAGAAAACTTGCAGAAATGAGACTCGAAGTCGGACTGAAACGAAACGATGACTCAGAAGATTGTGGGAAAGAGACTATCTTGGGCCGGACATGTGGCAAGAATGAATGAGCAGAGGCTACCCAGGCGAATGGAGCAAGAAATGAGTGTGCGAAGAAGAGGAAGACCGAGAATTCGTTGGAGTGACTGTGTCAAAATAGATTTCCAGAAGGCGGAGGAAGATTGGAGAAGTTGGAGAAGCGACGCAGAAGACAGAGTCGTATGGCGGAGAACTGTGCACAATGTGGTTGAAGTATGGAGCCGCTGACATTTTACTTGACTGTGTTTCCTGATATCGTTTCATGTGGTGCTACCCTGATGGTTTGTGGACTGTAGCTGGTTTGTGTTTCCATGAATTTTATGATGTATATGAACTGTCTCCTTTTTATCTTGTTTGTATGAATCCCTCCTACCCCATTTATATGGGAGAAAGGGGTTGTTAAAATAAAAAAAATAAAAAATAAATTTACAGCTGACCTGTTGTACCATTTATGCTACATATGAAAATAATTGGCATAATTACTTAAACCCTAACCCCCTATTCCAATACCAAGACTGTGATAGGGAAAATAAGGTTAGACTTATCGCTGTCCCTAAACAATAAAATAAAGGTACGTATCACACATGACTGATCTGTTGATTATAGTTACCCTTTCCCTAACACAGTCTAGACGCGGGGAAAGAATACTGAAACCTTTAAAGTAACTGAATAACCTACGTACATGTACTTCTCGTGGTAATACTTAGATATAGTCCAAAACACGAATGTTAAGGCTACTGACGAAGGATACACACAAGCGAATCTGTAGGCAGCGCGAATCAAACGTCGATTATAATCGGCAGTGTTGCTGAAAATAAAATGCACGATGAAACAGAGATTGGATTCTTGTGGATTATGCGGATGTCACTCGGCAATAATAACTTAACACATTCTTCGACGATATTGACAGCACTGCTGCTGTCGATATGACTCTGATCGTTGTAACTGACTTCGATGGCCGCACGGTTGTGTGTTCATTGATCACAATGAGTCAAGCATGACGCATTTTATTCAATGATGATCATCTGAGTCATCATCACACACAATGAAAGCGGGAAAAGCTGAATATTGGTTGATGAAAAGATGGCAAAAACGCAGAAATACTGCAAACGTTTGTTCAGCTCATGGCTCACTCGCGTCATGAATAGAAACGAATTAGGATGGATATGATCAGCAACCTATAAGTGATTTTATTTTCAGGTGATCCAACAGACATGTTCACTACTGTATTTTTTATGCAATATTTCAGTAAGATAACGTGGGTCTATTGATATCGTATAATAAACAGCAGTATTCAATATCATTATACCATTACATCCCCACTAGGTTGCAAAACGGCGTCGTATCATTGTTCAAAACACACAATATCTTTCTGTCGAACTGTCGTATCAGTTATACGACACTCAATAATGCGAAAATCTGTCTGTCGAAGTGTCGTATAAGTTATACGTCGGTTCGACAGACAGAATTTGTCTCTCAACAGTTATACGTACGATATTGATGTGGGCCATACGTCGAAACGGCTGAAATTCCAACTCGACATCTTGAAATTCAGAAAATTCACGAAATCTTTGGTCAAGATGATGTAAAAATCTCAAAATCGAAATTTTGGTCATACGACGGTTCGACAGACAACAGGCG
>CAJQUW010012410.1:0-70435 GCA_907163375.1 Prostheceraeus crozeri
AGTAGCAACCCCGTGGCAAATTCAAGTGCAAAAAGTGAAATGATGAGTCATCATGCTGACTCAGCCCCCCCCCTCTGGAAGGAAGGTGAGGGAGATGGCCAAGGATGTGTTGGGAGGAATGGGTCCGAGAGGAGGAAACAGTTCCCTACCCCCCTCTGGAAGGAAGGAAGGAGTTTTCGGGTAAGGGATGGGAAGGAAGGTGATAGGAATGTGTGAGGGATAGAGTTGGAAAAAGGTGGGTGTTGATGGTGTTTGGGATGAGAAAAGTTGGAAATCGTCATGAAGGAGGGTTTGGATGTGAAAGTGGAGTTTAGATTTGGGATCTGCGTGAAATTTTGGGTGGGGAATGAGGAGTGATGAGGCAAGGGGTGGAGCGTCAGAGTTGGAAAAAGGCGGGTGTTGATGGTTTTGGGATGAGAAAAGTCGTTTTTCGTCATGAAGGAGGCCTCGGATGTGAAAACGGAGGCCAGATTCGGACTCTACGTGAAATTTTGGGTTAGGAAGGATGTTTCCAGCGAAATCGGAGAGAAAAAGTTTTGACTCCCCCCCCTCCTAGTGATGCAAATGGAAAATTTTCCAGTGGAAAATTTTGAAATTTTTTTTCGTTGATTGACGTTTTTGCTATTGTTTTGGAGACTTGTTGCAGTCGTTTGAAAAGACTATGTAATATTCAAAGACCGAAAACTTCTCTATCATCCCTGCATGTCAACTTTTGGAACCAACTGCACCCTCCATGTCTATTTCAGATCTTTCCAGCTGAATATTAGACATTAAATGGATTTCAGATTTCTCTAATTGAATTTCAGATATCTGTCAGAAACTCAACTTTGAAAGGATCTTGGATTCAACTGGAGAATCTCCAATTCATCTGGAAAAGTCTGAAATTCATTTAAGTAGATCTGAAATCGATTGGGAACTATCTGAACCATCTGAACCAGCTAGAAATGGAATGTGTAGTTTGTCCTCCTCGAAGATATCGGACAATACGCCAGAAGTCAGAAGCCATCATATACATATTCTTCTACTCATCACAGATATCTTTAGTTTCCAAATATCTCACGAGTTTACAGTCTTTATATATCTTCCAATATATGGTCGCTCATGTATAATGCTGTGTTGGACTGTGTGCTTGTGCTTCACATGTTCATCAACACGTGGAGAATTTGTATCATTGCAATCAAGGCTGCATAATAGAGCTTAACTTTCAAGCCATAAACAAACTCCCAAGTAAAGTACATTATTTTTGCTCCAGATCTTTCACAATGCATGAAATCATGCCCCTATTGTAAAGGAAAAAATTCACGTTCTCCCAAAAGATGTCTGTGTTATAATATTAACCCATTTAGCGCCAGTGTAACGTTTTCGTTACAGCACTTTTCGGAATCTGCTGTCTTCTCCAGCTGTCGACATATGATACAATATTTTGATTACCATACATGATTTATCATATATTTTCAGGAAAACTATCGCCAATTCACAAATTAGCACTTTTTGGTGCTTATATTTGATCACGAAATTAGACAAAAACTGGACTTAAAATCTGCTTCTATACTGGAAGACACAGTGGATGAACGTCCACATGTAATTTACTATCCATGTGATTTGCGTAATCTCATTATTCATAAAATACCGAAAATAGCAATGAATACTTCATCAGATATTCATTCATGACATGGCATGTCAATTTTTTGAAACCGTAACGTTGTAGTTACACTGGCGTAATATGATATACAAAATGTCAGAAACAACAACAGAGTAGATGAAGTAAACGGTGGTGAGTACTGTCAATTTTCTTCAAAACAAATGTTTGTTGAATACTGAAAACGAACAATTATATTGGAATATTGCATTCCTAGTGTATTCTATGAGTGTGTAGTGCTTGCTGCTATTTAAAGTCTATGGATTTCCCGTCACAAAACCAACCAAAGTCCATTCCCGTAGTATTTTCCTCAATATTAGACTTGTTAGCTCATGTGCGGAAGCAAGTCAAATAGGATCAAATCTCAAGCATTTCCTCTTTTAGCTTAATCATAAACATTGCAGGGGGCCAGTTCGCGTGGGCATAGAATACAAGGATGTCCTCCGACTCGAGCAATTTCAATACAAAACTTCTTTGGCCGTAGACGATGCGTTTCTCCCTACAAGTGCACGTCAGCGGCTCGAGACGACCCAAACTGGTTTAAAATATCTATAAAGGCTAAATTTGATTATATCAACCTGTGTAGTTATCTGAAGACAATACCCAAGATGTTGCTAACTATGGATGAAGAAGTTACTGAATATGCAATAGGCCTAATGCCGATGATGACGGTACATGACTATTGCCACAAAAACCTCCAGAAGTAAATGCTTCATCAGAGTTATGAGACGATGATGAGTTTATGTGCTTAAGATGTTTGTCTGTCAAACGATGTCTCATCAGCTAGTTATATCGCAGGGCAGTGTGAGATTCCAACAAAAGATGACTAGAATGATCATTTCAGTAAACAGAAAGAGCAGTCAATAAAATGGCAAATATCGGTAATTTTCATCTTCGCAGATAGGACAAACAATCTCTGGATGCATTTCAAGGCAAGAATCTTTATGAGATACTTGATGCGCATGCTGATGGTCTCATCGACCTTGGTGGCAGAAACCAATGACTACCCGGGACAAAATAATTGTTTAGGCCTACATAATGCTAAACAATCTCAAATGCATTCATTTCTTGGTGTTCTTTATTTATGTGGACATTGTGAATTACCGAGGCGTCTCCAACTCTACCATGACTTTGGAGTCGATGCAGTAAGAGAATATTTCTCGATATGACTTTCGAAATTCAAAAACTTGTTCTCATTTCAACGATAACGATTTCATAGCAAACAGCAACGACAAGTAGCATAAAGCAGGCCTTTGATTAAATTTGCTAATTCACCGTTTCGACAAATACCTCTGAAATATGATGGAGAGTTTTTATGATGAAGCTATGACTCATTACTTCGGCAGGAATTGCTTGGAGCAAGTCAAGTTACATTTGAAAAAAACATGCTTTTGTATATTTTGACATCATATGACGCCATCGTAACGAAATCGTTACGGCTTTAATTTCTTAGATAGGGTTATTGTAATGAACTGGTCATCATATATGATTCTTAATTATAACATTCTGAAATACTTACCACCTTTTTTATAGAAAATTTGCCAATATTTATATAGGCGGCCTTAAATGGGTTAAAAATGGCAACAAATTGCCACAAGCCCCACGGTGGCAAAGGAATGCTCAAAAATCCGCGGACGGGATTCGCATTGCTACGATTGTTTTAATCGAAATGATATGATGAAATCAAGAGTTTTAGAACAATTCTATTGATGTGTCTATGCCTCGGCTGTGATAGAAAACGTAAAAATTATATCACAAAAGTTCAAATTTCCTCATTTTTCAAAATCGTTTTATTCAAAATAATGATCAAAATCACCAGTTTTATAGACCCATTCTATTGGTGTGTAGCTGCCTCGGCTGTGGAAGCGGTCAAAGCATAAAGGGCTTATCACAAAAAATCAGAACTTTCAAAATTTTCCAAAATTTTCCGATTTTTTCCAAAATTTTCCAATATTTTCCAAAATTTTCCATGGAAAATTTTTATTCAAATTTCTCCGGAAAATTTTCATCACTACCCCCTCCTACCAAACTTCCACCTTTGGTGTGAGAGATCGTAGAAAGTCGTGTGATAGCTCATTTGAAAGCTAAAAGTTAGAAAAATGCAGTGACCCTGTGGGAACGAATCTTGCGAAAAACTGGCGAATGTCAGCTGCAGAATATCATGCTAAAGTTCAGTCATATTTGCGGGATATTCGCTGGCGAAGTTCGCCGGCGACAATTCGCGCTCTGCTACCTTTTACTTTTGACTCTCTCTCTTATTTTCTTTAGTAATCCGCCTCTACAGCCGAGGCTCTATTGTCTCCCTCACCTCCTCACTATCCGCCACATATGGCTAATCTATCTAAGAAATAAGTGCAGACTATCATTCTTTGATAATGATAAGAATATAGAGAATCCGCTTATATCAATTTTCATAACATCTCTTGACATTCAATAATTTACAACAATGACAAATATTTGAATAATATCATAGTATTTACTGCGACATTTATGGAAGATAAATACTCTTTTTAGTTTAAGCCTTCGTGAATTAAAAAAGATCCCTTTTTATCACATCAGACTGAGTATAAAATATATTTTCATGTGAAGGTAATATACGAACATTACTACTTACCACTAATTAGTTGCTACAATATCCACGATTTCGCCGGTTGGCGAAAAATCAGCTCGCATTAGTAAACAAATATCTACCAACTAATTATAGCAACTTTTTCGCCACCTGTCGTTTTTTAATTTTACACATGTTTTTGGATAAATGATGACCATTTTCACATGCGGAGATAGTTTTTACTCGAAAATGAACCTTTAAAAAAATTATCCACAAAATCGCTACCTCGCCAGATAATCTGTTGATATTAGCAAGATGCGTTCCCACAGGGGAAAAGCTCAGTTTGGACTAATTTTCGTGGGTTGAGGGAGGAAAATGGCAGGAAAACGTAAGAGTTGGAAAAAGGCGGGTGTTGATGGTTTTGGGATGAGAAAAGTCGTTTTTCGTCATGAAGGAGGCCTCGGATGTGAAAACGGAGGCCAGATTCGGACTCTACCTGAAATTTTGGGTTAAGAAGGATGTTTCCAGCGAAATCGGAGAGAAAAAGTTCTGACTCCCCCCCCCTCCCCTCCTACCAAACTTCCAACTTTGGTGTGAGAGATCGTAGAAAGTCGTGTGATGGCTCATTTGAAAGCTAAAAGTGAGAAAAATGCAGTGGAAAGCTCAGTTTGGTCTAATTTTCTTGGGTTGAGGGAGGAAAATGGCAGGAAAACGTCAGAGTTGGAAAAGTCGGATGTTGATTGCTTTGGGATGAGAAAAGTCGTTTTTCGACAAGAAGGAGGTCTCGGATGGAAAAATGGAGTGCAAATTGGACGTTTTGGAAAATTTTTGGTTAGGAAGGATGTTTCCAGCGACATCGGAGCGAAAAAGTTTTGAAGACGTCCCCCCCCCCCTCCTGTCAGACTTCCAACTTTGGTGTTAGAGATCGTAGAAAGTCGTGCAATAGCTCATTTGAAAGCTAAGAATGAGAAAAATGCAGTGGAAAGATCAGTTTGGTCCACTTTTCCTGGGTTGAGGGATGTCGTTGAAGTTAGCACCAACTTCAACAACAACTTTTTGAATAGAGTTTGTACAGAATAGGAAACCACATGTTTAGGTACTACTGATGACGCAGAGTTTGTACAGCCAAAAAGTTTTCCAAAATTCGTACTCCTTCACCTTCAAAATTCAAATTTAAATTCGAAAAATTGGTGCAAGTATTGGTGCTACCTGGTTAGCGAGTTTGTACAGCATTCCGATGGAAAAATTTAGATACAAGAGCAAAAACCTGAGTTTTTACAGCAACTTCCAGCACTTTCCTTACACGAACAACCGGAAAAAAACCGCCAAAAACGGATTTTTTCAAAAAATGATAAGATTTTCCAGAAAAGTTCTTGGTGTTACATGGAAAATGAGTTTGTACAGTGCTCTAACCGGTGGAAGAGTGTTCTACTAATCCAGTCTGAGTTTGAACACACACCTCTCCGACACTCCAGCACTCCTACGACCGGTAAATACCGGTTATTGTACAGTAACTACAAGAATACTGCCCATTTATGAACAAATCAATTGGTGCTACATGGAAAATGAGTTTGTACAGTGCTCTCACCGGTAGAAGAGTGTTATACCAATCCAGTCTGAGTTTGAACACACACTTCTCCGACACTCCAGCAGTCCTACGACCGGTAAATACCGGTTATTGTACAGTAACTACAAGAATACTGCCAATTTATGAACAAATCAATTGCTGCTACATGGAAAATGAGTTTGTACAGTGCTCTAACCGGTGGAAGAGTGTTCTACTAATCCAGTCTGAGTTTGAACACACACTTCTCCGACACTCCAGCACTCCTACGACCGGTAAATACCGGTTATTGTACAGTAACTACAAGAATACTGCCAATTTATGAACAAATCAATTGCTGCTACATGGAAAATGAGTTTGTACAGTGCTCTAACCGGTGGAAGAGTGTTCTACTAATCCAGTCTGAGTTTGAACACACACCTCTCCGACACTCCAGCACTCCTACGACCGGTAAATACCGGTTATTGTACAGTAACTACAAGAATAGTGCCCATTTATGAACAAATCAATTGGTGCTACATGGAAAATGAGTTTGTACAGTGCTCTAACCGGTGGAAGAGTGTTCTACTAATCCAGTCTGAGTTTGAACACACACCTCTCCGACACTCCAGCACTCCTACGGCCGGTAAATACCGGTTATTGTACAGTAACTACAAGAATACTGCCCATTTATGAACAAATCAATTGGTGCTACATGGAAAATGAGTTTGTACAGTGCTCTAACCGGTGGAAGAGTGTTCTACTAATCGAGTCTGAGTTTGAACACACACTTCTCCGACACTCCAGCAGTCCTACGACCGGTAAATACCGGTTATTGTACAGTAACTACAAGAATACTGCCCATTTATGAACAAATCAATTGGTGCTACATGGAAAATGAGTTTGTACAGTGCTCTAACCGGTGGAAGAGTGTTCTACTAATCCAGTCTGAGTTTGAACACACACCTCTCCGACACTCCAGCACTCCTACGACCGGTAAATACCGGTTATTGTACAGTAACTACATCATCGATGCGATGGTTTTGTTTCAAAATTCAATTGTCGGTTGAATCGCTATCTTCCACCAGTGAAACGAGTTGAAACAATATTTTGTTTCAAGAAATGTTATTGTCCATCAAAATATGAGCTCTGCTGATAATGGTGCACAAAACTCTGGAAAAAGCCCGAGTACGTCATAAAGGTCACGGGTGGAAAGCTTGATGTAGGCGGTACTCCAAAAATCAATAGCTGCACCAAATTCAAATGTTGACATGGGAGAAGGACGACAGATGAATATCGAGTTCTCAATTTTTACATACTCTATTACAGTAGGAAGCACAGCATAGAAAGGTCAGATAGGATAAAAATGACTTGCGACATTTATGCAATGAAGACCGAATATCTTAGATACGATAATGATCGGACAGTCCGAAACGCATATAGAAAAACAACTACAAGGTATAGAAAAGAGGAACATCGCTGAAAATGCCTGTACTAAGTTGTGTCAACCAATTGTAGTCAAAACAATTACAAATGCACTTAAAAATCACCGCAAAAAACAGCAATCTTGATAATTAGTGTTGCTTGTAATTCATCACTAATATCTGGAAAACAATCGAAGGTATAATAAATGTAACAACTTGATATACTTGTCCATAGTCTAGCTGATAGGACGAAACAATGGAAACCGTAGAATACAAAGGGAAAAGGTTTGTCTGCATATGTGAATTTAAGGTACCGCGGTTAGGTATAAGTAAAATCCGGAAAACAATCAAAGGTATTGTTAAGAAGACCGATTGCAGACATAATGTCTTATATTTCATTAACACAGCATTACGTTAAAATCGAGACCATCACTCACCACACAAAGGTCTGAACAGCAGTCCGCGATCATGTGCATAGCTGAAACACAGTGAATCTCAAGTGTCATGGAAATCTCACGTCACAGGTATAAAAGTAAGAATTGTACAGGCTTGCGTATAGCCTATACGATGAACCTTAAATGACCAAAAATGTGACCAAGCGATAAAGTTTTTAAAATAAAAAGGAAATGGTCGGGATAAGATCAATTACAACAAATTTCATGAATGCTCATGACAAGCGGAATAAAGTAGTGGTCAAAATATTTCAATTTCGTGTTCACACTCAAAAAATGTTGAAGACTTATCGCTCAAACATGAGAGCAGGGGAGTCATAATCGTAGTTGTTGAACAGACGCTCTCTGTAATCAGTCACGCATGTTCAGATACACTACATGCTCACTAAGTTGATAATTTGAATAATTTCAAATGAAAGAATGTGATCACCAGATGTCTTAACGAGCGGTGTAGAAGGCAACCTACTGATTTTCAAGTTATGTCGTACAACCCGAAGTATAGCTCCTTCAAATGAAATATGCGTTACATTGCAATAACCGCAATGTAGGTTATAAACCTTGTATGTAGGTTCAACCCAACTGATAGAAATAGGAACTTGATTTTCTGAACCTTAACTGATGATGTTAATCACCGGATGTATCAAAAATTGTATCACAGTCAGGCAGGCTAGTTAGGCTCTCAGTTCAGTAGCCATAAAATGTTGACATATAAAACTTACGGGATATATTCATTGCTAATCTCATTTTTGTTGATTTGTTCATCGTCAAATATTTGAAGAATTAGATCTTTTCATGTGCTAATACTAATTAAATGATGCTGTATAAATGAGCGTAAACCTAGCAAACTTACATATTACTTCATTTTCCTATGTGAAAGTTTGTAATTCTATGTGCCATTTAAACATAAACAGCAGCGAATAGATTAAGA
The DNA here is from genome assembly GCA_907163375.1 of Prostheceraeus crozeri. NCBI lineage: Eukaryota > Metazoa > Platyhelminthes > Polycladida > Euryleptidae > Prostheceraeus > Prostheceraeus crozeri. The sequence continues at coordinate 8,535 of CAJQUW010012410.1, forward strand.
AATACAAATACACGCAATTCGCTGCAAAAGATGGAATTTCGACCTTCAGTCATCCGCCAAATTTTTAAATCAACATGTGATAGTTAAGTGACCTTGATCGTTGATTGTAGATGAAAATATTGAACATGCAGTGTATAAAAATATTGCAGGATTATAATTACGATAGGCTGGCTTGGGGAAATGCAACATTAGGTAAATGCGATTAGGTTGTAGCCCAAACCAATAGCTCATAGCCAAGAAACCGTTCAGTTTGCATCCATATGTGCCTGCATATAGCCAATCTCTAAGGCATTTTATTTCGCAAAAGTATTGCATACCACCCTGGCACTTGGTGAAAGATTTGGCAGTTTTTGAAAATTGGACCTTATTTGCTTTACTCTGCAACAAATTTTGTTTGCTGTCAAGAGAAGCAAGCTGGAATTAAATATGGGCGACCTTTTATATCACAGTAAGATGTCAAGTTCATCCACACGAAATAGCGGATTAGATCGAATACCTCTTCATTATTTACGTAGCCCGATCGATTTTGGTAGTGAAAAGCAGGTCCGGGGTAAATGCGACAAGGCCCATCGAGATAGGTAGATATTTTGATAGAAATTTTGATTTTTGTCGCTTAAGTTTTTGATACACTCCTGCATGTGTCAATAAAATCGTCACCAACATATTTTGAAATCATAGATGTCTCAAACGACAATAGGGTGCAATGCTCAAGATCCAAGCTTGTTTCGAGTTCATGGATTTCGATCGATTAATAACAGCTAGATGCCATTTCAAGTCAATCAAACGAAAGGATCTACGTCCAGAAAGAACGAGAAACCTTTACGATATTTAGGTCTAATTCTGATATTCTTTTCTCTAATGCGCTCGTATATTTCTAAAATAGGCTAATTCTGTTTTTGAACGTATATCAGTTGTAGCATTTCATGCATGTATCCTATTTAAAAATAGGCCTATTCAGCTTCAAAATACGCTTACATACTATAAACACTGCCCATTTTTATCTCACATAAACATAAATCTACACTAGGTGACATGCCACGCGTTATTCAGGCGCAATTACGGAACACCCCAAACATCCGTGGTTAAGGACATTCTATTCTTCTACCCGCGTATATATGCGCTGCACTAAGAGTCAGAAATCACTTGATCTGATGCTGTTAAAACATGGGAGATGTTTAAGAATACGCGCGGGCGAGCGTTTATAGTTTGCGCGTCGTCCACGGTTGTCTGCGCTGCCACTTGAACCACTAAGATGAACCGCTAAGCATGTTCTGTCTTCCCTGAGCATGAAATTGAGGTCCTATCACATTGTTTAGCCTCTGATACAGGCAGACACATGAGACGCAAAGTCTATATAACAGGACTGCCAACTAATTACTTGTATAACTTATATTGCAGCAATATCCCGCATAGCCACGAATGTTTGGGGTCATGTGTAATTACGCGTGATTGAGCGTGGCATGTCACCTAGTGTATCGAAATAATGATCTACATCAATTCTGCAATCACAAATAAACCAAGATCCACTTCTATATGTGAAAATGTCTATTCTAGGTAGCGATAAGGTAGCACTTAGGATTTTCTTGAAAAGATCAGTTGCTCTATTACCAAGATAGGAGCGAAACACATCACCGTCATTTCATACTACATTCCCAACACATCATCGGAGTTTAATTCGCAAATCTATATGAAAACGTACTCAGATGCAAAAACACCCAGACCATGTCGTATTTACCCCAATCATGAGGTAAAAGAGACTTTGAAGTCACTTACTTTGACATCCAACTTAGAGAAACTTATCATTCCATGATCATAAATGGGCAGTATTCTTGTAGTTACTGTACAATAACCGGTATTTACCGGTCGTAGGAGTGCTGGAGTGTCGGAGAAGTGTGTGTTCAAACTCAGACTGGATTAGTAGAACACTCTTCCACCGGTTAGAGCACTGTACAAACTCATTTTCCATGTAGCAGCAATTGATTTGTTCATAAATTGGCAGTATTCTTGTAGTTACTGTACAATAACCGGTATTTACCGGTCGTAGGAGTGCTGGAGTGTCGGAGAGGTGTGTGTTCAAACTCAGACTGGATTAGTAGAACACTCTTCCACCGGTTAGAGCACTGTACAAACTCATTTTCCATGTAGCACCAAGAACTTTTCTGGAAAATCTTATCATTTTTTGAAAAAATCCGTTTTTGGCGGTTTTTTCCGGTTGTTCGTGTAAGGAAAGTGCTGGAAGTTGCTGTACAAACTCAGGTTTTTGCTCTTGTATCTAAATTTTTCCATCGGAATGCTGTACAAACTCGCTAACCAGGTAGCACCAATACTTGCACCAATTTTTCGAATTTAAATTTGAATTTTGAAGGTGAAGGAGTACGAATTTTGGAAAACTTTTTGGCTGTACAAACTCTGCGTCATCAGTAGTACCTAAACATGTGGTTTCTTATTCTGTACAAACTCTATTCAAAAAGTTGGTGTTGAAGTTGGTGCTAACTTCAACGACATCATATCAACCCGATTTCAAAAAATAATTTCGAACACTTCAAAATCCATGAAGCTCGAATGTTGCATACAATTAACTATGCAATATGAACAAGATGACTACGAAGTAACTTATTCCTGGAAAACATGAATAATTATGCACAGAAACCATTGTTTTTCAAAATTTTGGTTTGACTGTAATGAAAGTCATTTGCAAAATATTTTACTTCACGGAAAACTAAGCTTATAAAAATATGTCAAAATCCGTGTCATCTAATAAGAGTACATGTCAATAATTATTTTTGGGTAATTTTCAAGCAAAGTTTAATTTCATTTCTAATAACTGGTTCATTGCGCATAGCTCTCAAAGATAAAATATCAAACTGTGTCCACATCACCACCTTATGGCTATATGCAGGTGTAATGGCTTCATTGTGAATTTGTTTCACGTGTCCCCTTAAATAATTTTTGGCCAATGCAATTTTTAGTTTTAGTAGAAACAGAGTTTGCCGACATGTTTCGAGCATTCTCTTTGTGGAAGCCATGAATTCTTGAAGCAAGTCGACAAAAATTTATTCTTACGCAAATTCGTTATGTTTCCACGTGGATGATATAGGTACAGTTTCCACGTGGATACCAGGTGGATTCGATGTCGAATTCATGGGTATAAATCCACGTCGAATCCACGTGGAGAGCCGGGTCAAAGTAATACATAGAATTGATATAGCAATTCCAAAGTCGAATCCACGCGGAATTTTTCACCGGGATGTGACCCACACATGAACCACTTTAGTAGAAAGATCAAATTTTACAGAAACCTCCAACAACTCAGATTAGCAGACCCTCAACTTTCCATCCGAGTTTGATTTTGACTCATCTGATTTAGTATATTCAAACTGTCGGGAAAAATTTTAAAATCATATTCAATGCTCCCCGCCCTCCCTACGGTGTGGATTTTGGCACTCACTTGCCTATACATATGTTATTTAATAATCAATTGCTTTAATTACCTGCATGCTCTCATTTAATAAAGGACTCGGCAAAATCAGTAAACAAAATAAGAAAAGTTCTTGAGAGATATGATATGGCAAATGCGTGGCTTTTCACTCTTCATCGACGATCATTTTTACGTCTTTTAAAATACAAACTATCAAACAAATCACATGTAAAAATAATTTCATATCTGAAAATGATTACAATGGCTGTTCGAATAACATGTAAGACCAACAAGCCTTCTTATGGAAAGAAATTATAATTATTCAAGCGCAGCGTCAAAGTTGCCATATTTATCCACTTGAAATAGTTGCTACACACTTAATATTCATGGTGTCTGGTAACCACAGTTACCAGTCATTTAGAAGACAATTCAAAGGCATTGTCATCCAACATTGTGCATCTTCAAGAACATATCATTCATTAACTTTCAAATGATTGTAAAAATGTACCATGGCTTATAAAAAGTAATCCAAAAGTAATAAAATGCCAAGTTAGCTTGTTTTAGTTTTATAACCAAAAATCCAATTAATTTCTGACTTCTTCACGAAGTTACCTTCATGAAATGTAAATTAGTGTCAAAACTTTAATACTAAGTTCCCTGAAGATAGCTCTTTGAAGAAGTCAGAAAAAAATTCTGATGCAGACTTAGAATAATATAATAAGTTGCATTGGTAATCTTTTTACTTTGAACTATAAAAATTGATCGAGATGTCGACATCTAGGTAATCGAGATCTCCAGATTGAATTTAGTCATAGTATAGAGGTAGGAACAGCACCATATATTGCAACCTGGTTGAAAGAAGTGTTCATTGAAATGGATAGGATGAACATGAAATTCGATCATCTAGCCATGATCTCAAGCCGAGTTGAGCAAAGATAATGTCTAATTCTCCATTGTCTTTGGCGTTGAGAGAGAAGGAATGAGTGGGGTCCCAGCATAGATATTAGCACCAGCAGCACCTTTCACCAGGGAAAAATCTCTGGAAGAATTGCTTACCACAACTGAATGCTGATATAGATGAGAGAGAGAGAGAATATGCTAAGTTGGCCATGGGCAAGTCTATTTTTATTTAGGTTGGCTAAAATCTCAATTTTTGAAAAAAATAGTGTGAATATGTTAATTGTTTATCATTAGCCTATACATTCTGAAATTATTCCATTGGACTCGATTTTACTGCAACATTCCATCAAATTTTCCATGTATCGGTATGCGATTCTTTTGGATGACCATATGATTCCTAATTATAAATGCAGATGCCTTCTCGAATAGACTGGTATTCAAAGTGTAAATACTGTATATGTATATATATATAATTGTGAAATGTATATGTATTGCAATAATGCATATATTCAGATAATGTGTATTATATTCATGTATTACTTATAAATTGTGTAAAAGCAATGAATTGTGCTAAAATGTGTAATTTTTGAATTTTAAAATTTGATAAAAATCTTCATCACTAACATATTTGGACATTGTGAGCTTGTCTTAAATACATGTAACTAAGTGATAAAAAAGCCTATAGCTTATCATAGATTTGGTGCGTCGGAGTGCGTCAGATGGTTCGAGTCCATCATTCTCTCGGCTCTAGGGCTGTCTTCAGAGAATATGGAGGGACGCTATGCTTGGATGCATCGATAATAGCATATACATATCTCGTCAGAAAACTGGTCGCATAAACTCGCCATTACTCGGAATTGAAGTCAATCGAATGCATGAAAATGAGAGACTGCAAGAACTAGAAATAAGAGAAATTCTATTAATTAGTATGCATAATTCCTTTCGTGATCCATCACAACCATCATGCTGCTAAAAATATTTGTAAAAGTAGTCAAAATACGGAATATCACGCCAGATAATTTAACTGTCACTTAACTGACACTTTGCTGTCACTTTGCTGACACTTGTGTGACACTTGGCTAGCAAATGGTCAGACAAATGACTGTACATTAACTGACACCGGTCAACTAGTGAATTCACCCGTTTATTCCCCTAATAATCTATGAATGCCAATTGAAAGGATTATATAGGCCTACAGAACCTGCATTTTCTGATTATAAAATAAAACGCTGTGCATAAACAAAGAATCTACTAAAAATATGTGGAACATCTTGCACAAAATGTCTGAACTACCGGGGGCAATCAATAAAGCTATTAGCGAGAGACACAAGCTACGCAAAGTTGTAGTTTGTCCCTGTGCAAATGGAAAGTCGACCAAAGTCTGGGCCGAAGTCGGCGAACAGTTTCGGCCCGAACGCGACGTGTCCGGACGCCCCTAAGTCGGCTCTGGTTCGGCTGGTTGACTTCGGCCCGTAGTGTATTGACCGTATGTAGCGGGTCGATTCGTGGTGGCCGAATCCAGTCCGCGAGATCTGAGTTTGGCTTGCTTTTACCTAACCACATGTAATAAGCAATGACAACTACTCAGATGATGAAACTTACCTAGATTGAGTCCACTGAAGGTCAATTTTGTAAACGTAGACATCGGGATTCAGGTTGATTGTACCTCAAACAAGTTTAAATCTTGAATACAATGGATAATAACTATCATATCCAGTGGTATTCAAAACTATCGTAGATGAGGTTCATTAGGATATTCTGCTTCTAAATTTTGATGTCTGAAACCAACAAAAATGCATTACAAGCGAATTAAGATAGTAAAACGCAGACATATGTGAACAATGATGTAAAACATAAACCATGTAGAGCTCTATAACGACACATAATAGAGAAGTATGACACAGAAATGAGTATTAAGTTATTGTAAGATGAAAGAAGGTGATAATTAATCTAAACTATTTTTATACTTCATCATTCCAATAATTTACAACATCACGAGTTAATCGACAACACATTCTCTCAGGGTGGACAGCATGACGTTAAAGCAGAAAGTCCGATGAATTTGATAATTAATTTAAAATGATTTCTCCTTTAGCTGAAATAAATAACAACGTACCGCAAGACGGTTTACTTACACATCCAAACTAACCATGTCGTGAAACATTCGAACCTGTGACTTATTTTCAAAGTTTGCGACTTGTTGCCAAACAGGGTTGAGAAGGGAAGAACGTGGTCCCGGCGGAAATTCAAATTTCAAGGAAGCCCAAAAAAGGCCAACAAAATAATACTTAAAGCCAAGCAATTATAATATATTAACAACAATGAAATTAAATAAACGATAGATCAAATTGCCATGCAAAAGATGCCCGGCAGTAGTAATCCCATCCCAAAATCAAGCACAAAATGTGGAGCAATGAGTCATCATGCTGACTCAGCCCCCCCTCTGGAAGGAAGGTGAGGGAGAAAGCCAAGGATGTGTTGGGAAGAATGGGTCCGAGAGGAGAAAAATGTTCCCTACCCACCCCCCTCTGGAAGGAAGGAAGGAGTTTTCCGGTAAGGGAAGGAAGGTGATAGGAATGTGGGAGGGATAGAGTGAGAAAAGGGTGAGTGTTGGTGGTGTTTGGGATAAGAAAAGTTGAAAATCGACATGAAGGAGGGTTCAGATGTGAAAGTGGAGTTTAGATTTGGAATCTGCTTGAAATTTTGGGTGGGGAAGGAAGGCAGGGAGGAGCTTTCCTGAGAGGCAAGGGGTGGAGCGGCAGAGTTGGAAAAGGGCGGGTGGTGGTGGTTTTGGGATGAGAAAAGTCGTTTTCGTCATGAAGAAGGGTTCGGATGGGAAAACGGAGGCCAGATTCGGAATCTACGTAAAATTTTGGGTTAAGAAGGATGTTTCCAGCGACATCGGAGAGAAAAAGTTTTGAGGACGTCCCCCCCCCTCCTGTCAAACTTCCAACTTTGGTGTTAGAGATCGTAGAAAGTCGTGCAATAGCTCATTTGAAAGCTAAGAGTGAGAAAAATGCAGTGGAAAGATCAGTTTGGTCCTATTTTCCTGGGTTTAGGGAGGAAAATGGCAGGAAAACGTCAGAGTTCGAAAAGTCAGGCTTTGGATGCTTTGGGATGAGAAAAGTCGTTTTTTGTCATGAAGGAGTGCTCGGATGGGAAAACGGAGTGCAAATTCGGACGTTTTGGTCAACGTTGGGTCTAGGAACTTCTTTCCAGCTCAATCGAAGAGAAAAAGTTCTGACCCCCCCTCCTGTCAGACTTCCAACTTTGGTGTTAGAGATCGCAGAATGTCATGCAATAGCTCATTTGAAAGCTAGGAATGAGACCAATTCAGTGAAAGACACGGCTTGTTCCTATCTGCCTTCGTATAGTTGTGAGACGTCATTGAAAATTTGGGACATTGGCGAAAAAACGACAGAGTTAGAATTTTTATGAAAATCGCTATAGCGGGTGAACCAGGCCTCGGACGGGAAAGCAGAGACCAGTCTAGGAATCAGCGTGCTATTCTACATCTAGAGAGTGAGTTTCCAGCTCAATCGGAGAGAAAAAGTTGAAAAGTTGGGTCTCCACATGAGATTTTTTCCTGAAAATGTTAAATTGTGGCCACCTTTGGCGATAAATAGCGGAGGATTGGAAGTGAATGAAGAGCTCGGATTTCTTTTACGGGCAAGACCGCACTTTGTTTTCTAGGATCCTATCTTCTCAGATGCGTGGAAGGTTTCGTTTCCAAATGAGAGCCTGTTGAAAGTCGAGTTTTTGCGCATTTTCCAAGATCATGGGATTTTTTGAAAAAACGACCGAGTTTTTCTTTAGCTCGGCTCCTGGTCATCGTAGAGGGTCGAGGGATGTCTTAAATGAAAGGGGAGAGCAAGAAAACATGGCTGTCAAAATTTGAAGTCAATTGGAGCAGTAGAACCGGAGATAGACGGGTTTAAAGTTTTTGGATGATGGATATTACGTCATCAGCTGATCGTCACAAACTATATAAGTGGAAACTCGGCTTGTGGAAATCAGTTCTCCTCCCGACTGGGTTGGGGTAGGTGAACTCCGGAGCTCCGATGATAGCATTGGAAATCTGAAAAACCGGGTTTCTGTAAGAAACCGACCTAGAAAAGTTCATTGATGAGCTCAGCTAGGGCGTCATAGAGGTTCGCCAGGAGATGGCCTTCGTCTCCAGGCCATAAAAGACTCCAAAACTTTAAAGGCTTGTAACTTTGCTTCTACAAGACCGTTTGACTTGATTCAAAAAAGGTTCGGTCGCTATTGACCTGCCCTAAGTGATAGACTACTTATAAAATTTCATAAGTAGTTCTAAAAAGTTGAAAATTTTAAATTCACTAGTTTTGGAGGTTTTCTGGGGTTTTCGACCCTGCTGAAGTCAATGAAAGGATTTGTCATGATGTCTGAGCCAGTCTTCTCATGTTTCTACATTATACAAGTGGCTTTTCACTGAAAGCGAGCAAGACACGGAGAGTTTTGCTGTAATATTCCACTGACAGGGTGTTCCTTGGGGACGGCGGATGATGCCGTAGTGATAAGTGTGGGAAGGGAGTGTGTCATATTTTAGACCGAAGCCGCTGGGGTGACCATTTGACACAGTTCTCAACGTAGCACCTTAAATGCCAATCGGTTGAGTCTTAGCTATCTTGTCATGGGTGGCATCTAAACATCTCCATTGCAAAACGCTGGTGAATCACGGCTTGTTATCCCTCTCTACGGCTTGCTATCAAGCTGGTCAAAGTCTGCCAACCTCTTACCAACTCCATCGTTTTTCATGTCTGGCGATCAAGTCATGGACGGTGCAAGTCACGGAGATTTTCGGTGTCATACTTCCTGTGGGTGGGCGTTCTTTCGAGACAGCGGTGAAGTCCGTAGCGATGAGTACTGCACGGGACGTGGGCAATGGTAATCCTTGTAAAACCTCTCTGCGTCATGTTTCCAAGTGGTTGCCTTTCGTCTCAAAGTTGTACTCTGACCGCCAGGGCGACATTTAGCTATCTGCCACAGGTTACCTCATAAAATCTCCATTGCACTTGTCTCCCGATAGTTGGCCAACCATGGGAGAGTGAACCATAAGTCCTTTTAGGAACTGTCTCTATCACGGAGATGAAATGATGAAGGGATGAAACGGGAGGACATTCATGCGCCACACGCAACCACACACTCATTTCTCTCTTCGCTAGTGAACAAGCTCTTGTCAGTGTCGTCAGAAAATTTATCATGTTGTACAAACGTTTTACTGCAACACAGGTTGATGTATAGCTAGAAAAGTTTGATCATGACGTTTTATGAAACACACATGTCATAAAATGTAAGCGCTAGTGTAGTCAAATAATTTTACCACGACGCACGTTTGTGAAAATAAAGTTTGATCATTGAAGTTTTGTGACTGACCGAACTCACTACAGCACTAGAAAGTTTTATCGAAAAAGGTTTTACTGCACAGTGTAGATTGTCTTGTAACTTACTTTCACAGTGCTAGAAAGTTTTTTTGGAGACAGTTGCCAAATGTTCCCTTATTAGAAAATTCAAACTTCATGACTGTTAGATTAGCTTCATCAGGTTTACTAAAAGCAGTGTCCTACTGCAGTGAGACTGAGAGTTTGGAATGTTATATGAAAACAGTGTTCACCACAGCACTAGAAAGTTTAGCACAACACAAATGTCGTAAAATGTAAGCGTTTGTGTAGTCAAATAGTTTTTACTACAACTCATGTTTGTAAAAGTAAAGTAATAGATTACACAGAGTCATCAATACTGTCAAAGGTGTACAAGTCATATCAAGCATATTTAACTGAGTGTCCATTCCTGACACTCATCATCATTTGAAATTATTTGAAGATGAAAAGTTGCATTCGTTTCCCAACTTCATGGTCTGTACCAAGAGAGCTTGGTTATTTGTTGAAGGCTATAGAAAGTGTTTAAAATGTAAATCAAAATATAAAAGCTGACGCTTTAGTTGAAAGACTAATGGATCTAGATGAGCATGCTATGAATCATCATTTGGATCGAAGATGGATAGAGGATTTTTCCATGCTGCAATGTAATGATAGTGAAAATAGGAGGATGAAATTGGAGCGATCTGGAGTGAAAAAGAAAAAAGTGACATTTACAACTGATTTGTCAAGTAGCTCTGCCAATAAAAGTGACTTCAGAAAGAAATTGGAAGAAGAGACGTTTAAATTATTATGTGAACGGAACTGCGTTGAGTGTTTTAATAGGGAGCGGTCCCTTCTCTTTTTACCATGTTGTCATGCTGTTATGTGTTCTACGTGCTATGTACGTTTGGAAACTATGTTGTGCCCCATCTGTGATCAAGAAATAGTTTCAACAGTCAATGTATATAAATGATTTTGATGCAATCCTTGTCGATGTTAGAACAGTCATCTATGACCATGACACCACTGTATCACCGTCTCATTGAAAAGCGAAGGCATGATTATACAAGGCAGTGGATTCTTGTGTTGGAAAAAATATTATCATACAGTGATTGTAGAGGGATGATACATCGTTTGAGTAATGCTATCAACATTCACGCAAACTGCGAAGATGTTGACTATATGCTATCTTATAATTTTAAACCACAGCAGTTTACGAATACACTTTCATCACTGATACATCATGGTCTTCTTTCATTACCTTGCTTGGAGTTATGTATTCTACACGTTGCTTATGGGAAGCCTTTTCCACTTAGGCACAATTGATGCAAAGGCATTAAACTTTACAAGCATCATCATACAAACAGATTGTTCATCTCTGGCTCATAACATATCAGCAAACGGCACAGCTGAACTGTTTCCATTGAACTATAGTACCTCACTGAATGATACATTACAGCTACCCACACATGTATCTGCTTCTGACTATCCTACTGGTACTGTGGCTGTTCTTAGAGTATTGCTTTTTACTAGTGCTGTACTCAATGTCTTCCTCTATTTCATTGCGTTTACGACGGTAAAGTTTCGACGCTGTTGTCGTGTTTAAGCAAAGAATACTCTAACATCCACCTGTAAAAATGGCTAGACGTCGTTCATCTCGCCGTTCGCGCAGACAAAAGTGTCAATCAAATGCAAACAAAAAATTCTGTCTCACTCTTCGTCGCTTATTAAAATTAGAAACATCTCATCGGTGTGAGGCAATGAAGCTAGCAAACAATGCCTTCATTCGTAAAATGTGTGCGGAAATATGAAAAGTGCGTTATATGACATTAAATAGCAAAAAGGCCAATGCAATTGCCAGACATGGTAAAGTTCTTCGCACCTTGAGCAATCCAAAAACATCAATTCCTACAAAGCGCAAACTATTATCACAGCGCGGTGGCTTCTTACCACTTTTAGCACCTATCATCATGGCAGCTGCCGGTCCTGCTTTGGGAGGATTAGCTGGTGCTCTCGCGAATAAAGCCATTAATGGATAGATACTAAGTTAAATGGTATGACTTTTCATCAAAATCAACATGGATTTCCGTTTATGCTGTAATCGCACTATGTGTATCGTAGGACCCTCTCATAGTGGGAAGACACATTTAACACTGCAATTGTTGGAGCGTCGTAATGAGATTTTTGACTGCATACCGAATCGCGTTGTTTGGTGCTATGGAATTTATCAACATAACTTACATCGTGAATTGGTTGGTAAAGGTTACTTGGTTCAACCGGGGATGATCAGTACTGCTGATATTCAACCCTATGATATTATCATTCTTGATGATTTACTTAATGAGAGCAAGAACACACAAGAAGTAACTGCTATGTATACCAAGGCTGCTCATCACAAACCATGCTTTATCATCTTTATTATGCGAAATCTTTTTCCAAATGGAAATGAAGCACGGACTCGAAGTCTAAACACGAATTACTACATGATTTTTAAAAGTCCTCGCGATGAAAGTCAAGTTGAATTCCTATCTCGACAAGTTCTTCCTCACAAGTCAAAAGCATTGATTGAAGTATTTGAGGCTGCTACGGAAAAACCCTATAATTATTTATTTTTCGACTTTACCCAGGAGTGTCCTGAGGATTATCGCTTGCGCAGTCATCTCTTTGAGAAACCCATGATCATATATAAATTGTTATGAGCGGTTTTCAACGCATGATTATTCCACAAGAAGAATATATACTTCTGACTGCAATGCAAAGTGTTCATCAACCTTGGGCAAATCAAATGCTACAACTTAATCAGCAATATGAACAAGAAACTGTACAAAGTAGAAATCCATATGTTCGTTTGATAAAGCAGAGTTCTACTTTAGAAGAAATGAAACAATTGAAAGAAAAAATTCGCAATGATCTTTCGCTTGGTTCACCCAAACCCTATCGCAATCGCGCACTGAACTTATATCGAAGTCTCGAACCCAACTTGAAAATCACACAACGAGGTGAAGTGGTAGGTGATGATGGTGCAGTCATTAGGGACTCAAGAGTGGAAGATTTAATTAATTATGCTGTTCGTGATCGTCGTCGTCACTTTACACCTACAGGATGGGAGTTCTTTTTAAAAAGTATGAAGAAATTCGATGTTCCAAAAGCCATTCTTGGTCGTGATACCTTACAGGAAATGGAAAATGATTCTACACCTAGGAAGAGAAAGTTGCAAAGTGTAGAGAGACCTAAAAAGAGAATCAAGCAAACTTTGAAAACACCCAAGAAGTGGCCGAACCGCATACCAAAACCTTCAACACGTTATCCATCATTTCATTTTATCACAGACTTTTAATGAAGAAGCTATGTTGCATCCCATGTTCAGAGTTGCCAAACATTCATGTGTCATTGAACTGCTTAAGTACATGTTGTAAAAGTGATTCATACAAGACGGCTCAAAAAAGTAGCAAAAGCAGGACTCAAACACAAACGCAAACCCTAGCGGAGAAAAAGACTGATACTTTGAGGCAAATAAACAATCCCTCTTAATAGACGATGGATGAACATCTGAAATCAATTTACTATAACCCAAAGCATTATGCAGGTTATGCTTCAGTGAAAAAGTTGTCACAAGCAAGTGGTTATTCACAGAAACAAGTGAAGAGATGGTTATAAGCTCAACCTGCATATACATTGCACACACAAGCTCGAAAACGTTATCCTAGCCGTTCTTATATCGTTCATGATATTGATGAACAATGGCAAGCAGATTTGGCTGATGCTTCTTTATTAGCTAAAAAGAATAAAGGCTATCGCTTTCTCCTAACTGTCATTGACTTATTTTCTCGTTATGCTTGGGTTCAACCACTCAAGACAAAGCGTGGTGAAGAAGTGGCCGAGGCTTTCCAAAATATTTTCAGTGAAGGACGCATTCCCACACGTATTCAGACTGATCAAGGGAAAGACTTTGAAAACAGTCATGTGCGTGCTTTATTTCGCGAACACAACATTGAGCTGTTTAGTGTGAAAAGTGCATACAAGGCTGCAGTGGTCGAGCGCTTTAACCGTACACTGAAAACTCGCCTATGGCGCTATTTCACTGCAAAAGTAACACAAAAGTGGACGGATGTATTACAAGATACTGTACACGCATACAATCATTCTGTTCATCGTATGATTGGTCACAAACCTGCTGACATGACTCCAGACATGGTGAATACAATCCGTGAAATCAATGCTAAACGCAAGCAACCATCACAAGGTAAACGTGACATTCAGGTTGGTGACAAAGTTCGTATTTCCAAGGTGAAAAGCGTGCTTGCGAAAGGATATCTTCTCAATTGGACGGAAGAAATATTAACTGTCTCTGAGGTTAACAAGAATTTCAAGCCCACCACCTAAAAGCTTCGTGATTTTCGTGGTGAAGAGATTGAAGGGAGTTTTTATCGTCATGAGATAACGCCCATCACCAAAGAAGATGATGACTACATGGTTGAAAAGATACTTCGTCACCAAATGCGAACAGGGGAAAAGTGGAGCCTGGTGAAATGGGCTGGCTATCCAAATTCAATAAACAGTTGGATTCGTCATTCTGACCTTTATCGTGTTAGTCAACGTTCCTAAGCAAAGTAATGAATTGTGTAAATATAAATAAATAAATACCTATGGATCAAACTGCTACGTTTTATTCTGCCCCCTCCTATGCTAGTCATGGAGCTGGCTTTCCCGTTTATGCTGGATCGAGACGTCAAAAGGGGGGTAGTATATTGGGTGCTGTCAAAGGTATGATGCTCCCCACTAAAGCAAGTGTGGGAAAATCAGCTTTAAAGGAAGCTGTAGGATTAGCAGCAGATGTAGCAAGTGATGCGCTTTCAGGAAGATTGCTGATTCGTGAATCGCTAAAGCGTCATGGAATACAGCGTTTGAAGAATGTCGGTGAGGCTGGTATCAGGTCTGTCATCAGTCATATCAATCCACTCTCTACTTCAGGCAAACGCAAGCGAAGAGCATCTTGTATATCTCCCAGCAAACGCAGACGACGAGGACTGTTTTAATTATGAAATGTAAAACCTCATCCCTTTGCTTATTTGATAGAACACCTATACAGACGGATATCATTAGAAATTATGTATCCATTCGTTATCCACAGACAAGTATCGATTCTGGAAGTGTCATTGAGTTTTTAATACCAGGAAATGATGCTGAGTACATCGATGTAAATTACATCAATCTACATGTTAAGTTTAAGATAGTAAATAAGGACGGTACCAACCTTGACGACAAGGACAAAGTAGACGTGAATAACTTGGCAATAGCAACGCTCTTCAAGGATGTATCATTGACCATTGGTGAAACTCGGGTTGAAGGTGGTCAACACAGTTATCCCTATCTCGGTTATTTTTCAACAGTCATGCAGTTCCAGCCACAAGCACAAAAGAGTCACATGGCTGTTATGGGTTGGTGTAAAGATTAAGCTGGTAAATTTGATAGTGACAAAAACAAGGAATTTGTCACTCGTGAAAAGTGGACTACAGAAAGTAGGGTGTGTGAATTATATGGTCCCCTATACTTCGACTTTTTCCGTCAATCACGTTTCTTAATGTCAAAAGTAGACATGCGAGTTCATATCTTGCCGAACGATCCTAAATTTGTATTGAATTCTTATGGAGCAAAGACTGAATTTAAGATTGTGTTTGAAAGTGTTAGACTTTATGTGCGACGAATGACAGTGAATCCTTCGGTGATTAATGGTCACGAGATGGGTTTGAAGAAGTATGATGCTCTTTATGATGTAAATCATACTGAGATCCATAGTTTCACCATTCCTCGTGCGCAAAAGAGCTTTGTTAAAGATAGTTTGTTTCCTATACAATCACCAAAAATGATCATTGTGGGATTGATTGCAAATGATGCATACAATGGTAATATATCAAAGAATCCCCTCAACTTTGAACACTTTGGTATAAATCGAATCTCAAATCGGATTTTATCGCGATACTGATTGCATTCCTGGTACTCCTTTTTGTCCAGACTTCGCTAATGGGCATTATTCTCGCTCATATCAAAATACTATGGAGACCTTTGAATACTGGAATACTGATGACACCAATGGTTTGACCTATGATGAATTTGCTAAAGGTTATACGCTTTATGCATTTGATTTGACAGCAAACAATGAAGCAGGTGCTTCTTATCGTCCGGGCACTGCCACGAAGGGTCTTAAACTAGAATTCTTCTTTGAAAAAGATTTGACGAAAACAGTCAATATACTCATCTATGCTGTGTTCGATTCCACCATTCGAATTAACAAACTACGTGACGTTTCCGCTTCCTATACAAGGTAATGAGTTGGTTATCTGATGCAGAGCTAGAGAGAGTCGTTCAAGAACATGTTGATGAACGCACTGTTGCAGCATTTCGAGGTGTGTTTTCCATTAATAATATGCCCACAGTTTTACCAAAACCACCCTCATTCATTATCATGAACACTGATACAGCACACTTAGCCGGCAAACACTGGAAAGTTTTATTGATAAAAACTATTGCGGCGAAATCTTTGATTCATTGGCCTTACCAAACTGTGATTATGTCACACGTTTCATGAACCGTCATTCACGAAAACGGATTCGCAATGCTTTGGCCTATCAACATCCCTTGTCTTCAACATGTGGAGCCTATGCCCTCTACTTTGTAATGCAACGACTACATTATGACTCTTTACATGACATTTGTAAACATTTTTCACATGATACCCTTGTCAATGAAAAGCGCATTCGTAACTTTTATAAAAGCCTTCAATAAATATGTACGATTAAAATTTGTTTTCTTTATTATACTTCAATGGAAAAGTAATTGATGTGATTGAATAGGTTGTATTTAGTCATCAAACATGAATAGGTAGAGATGAGAAGACATTGTTCAATTGCCACATTCATGCTTACGAGTGTTGGTTTGTTGAATATAAGTCATGATGCGAGGATGCATACGTTCTCTATACTTGTTCCAACTTGATGATGTAAAATGTATAACACCATATTGATCATGAAGAGCAATGAAATCTCGTCGAATAATGAAGAGACGTCCACCTAGAGGGATATAGTACATTGGATGATGCATGATATGTAAATCATCGTGGAGGTTATCCATTTGAAAAGGCGATAAACTTATTTTAACGTGTCGATGACTATCGTAAAAGGTAATGCGTCAAGCCTTCCATGTAACGTGACACTGAGAAGAGAGCTTGGCAATCATGGTTAGTTTTAGACACATCAAAACGTTTGCTTAGTCTTCTCGTTTAAGCAAAGCATTCATAAGAAATGGACGAAGTCATGTTAAGATTCATCATCATATTATCATTTGCAATAGTGACATTAGCGGGACGAGGATTAGATGATGCAGTTCGTCTCATCAAATCACCTATTCATGCAACAAGACCTATTGAAGATGTAATTCTTTCCGGTATAGCCGATCCTTGGCAAAATCATGCTTACAAACCTCAGATTTTACGTCAGCGAATGGGTTATGCGTGTGAAATGGTGTTAACAGATTATGGCTTTAAGCGATCGCCTGTAGGCGGCATCGTTTTGATCAATCCTGTGCGTCGCATTGCAATGGAATTAAAAAATAGCTGCCGTGTGAGCTCATCAATAAAACGCGAAATATTTCATACCCCTGCAGATTTTAAACGTAGAAGACCAAGATATCAAGTCATATTTGGTTGTATCAACCATAGCAATATGAAAGAAGGCGGTACAAGCATACTTAGGGGAGTGCATTATGTGAAAGGGCAATCACTCGTAACCAAATTCCTAGGACGACAGAAAGTGCCTACTGTGAATAGATTGAAAGCAGCAGTTCGTTATGTCATGCGACATAACGCCTAAGCAAACGACGCTTTATGTTGATACTTTAACATGGAGTCTACAGCAGTGTTTCCCAGTAATGCTCAACCTGAGCAATATGAAAATACAGCTGCCGAGTTTGAGACAGATTTAACACAGCCGATTGACTTAAATGGTGATTGGGAAGTGGCCCTGCACGATTTGAGCTATGTGAATAATATAAGAACCATTGCAAATGAAGAGATTACATTAGGCACTGCAACGAATCAAGACTTGTACTTTCCAAAACTAGAGCGAAATGATAAAGTACATGCCTACAACTTGAATGAACATACAGCAGAGTGGAATTCTATTCCTACAGTAAACACCCGTCGGGGGAAGCCAGCTGTTGATGAGATTGTACATGGCCCTACTTTAATTATCACTGCAGATACAGACATACCCATTTCCAAAAATGCTTCACCCCTGAAATGGAAACAACCTACAAACTCATCATTCAGTCATCGTTTAGAGCAATCATACTATTATATGAAAATTCAACGCCTATTGAATGTTATGAATGATTTGGCAAAGGATCTATGGTTCTGGCAGATGGATCCAAATCTACATAAAGTTACCCTCTACATGAGACCGACTACTATTTCCCATGGATTTTATGTGAGTGGACCTCTGCAAAAGATATTGAATCTTAAATCACGTTTCTTTCTACCTATCACAAAATTTGCAGAAGTAAAAGGAGGCGGTGTCTTCCCTTTGAGAGCTCAAGTGTCCATGAAAGTATCAAAGCAGATTAAGAAATATCCAAATTGGCACAGGAAAAAATTTAATATTACCCTTCTTCCCCTTGATCGCATGCATGAGCGCTTTGTGCTTTTTAGATCTGGTACTGTTGATAACTTGATCAAACAGGTAAATGAAATAAATGGATTATCTATGTCCATCACTCGAGTACACAAAAAAGCAAGGATTGATTTCCGAAATGATTATGAGCGTTCACACATTGAATTTGTTCACATCAATTCTAAATTTCGCGATTTGTTCTCTTTAAAAACAGACGTTTTATGGTCATACCATGAATGGGGGAATGTGAAAATAACATCTGAACAGCAATCCGATTGCCGAACGGTCCATTATTTCAAGCGCACAGATCCTGTTTTACGTCCCAGTCTTACATGGAAGCCAAATGAAAAGTTACCGATACCTCCAAAGCATTATAGCAATGGCTATGATGTTTGTACATACTTGAACAAGGGTGTATCAAGTCTACACGCATATCATTTTGACTATGATCCTAAAGAAAATACCTTCTGTATCAGTGTACATGGTAAAACGGTCATTCACATTTCAAAAGAGTTGACAAAGATTTTAGGATTCAAACGTGACATATTCTACGACGAGAAGTACTGTGGCTCAACATCCTTGCTCGATATGAATATCAATCACTTTTACATTTACACTAACTTTATCCATGCAACACAAGTTGGTGGTCAAATTGTTCCCCTTTTAAGATATATTCCTATTGACAGTGGTGACTTTTGTGTGACCATGCACAGGGAGTTCCTGAACAAGGTATACATTCCAGTCAATGTACGTCGTATCACGATTATCTCATTGCAAATTTGGTATCTATGATAATAGTGGTAACCCTATTCAATTCATTGGTGGTCGTACTGTCTTAACACTTCATTTTCGTCAGATAACATCAAATCACTACTGTTGCGTGTGACGCAGTCAATGTCTTTTCTTTCTTGATTAGGTGGCCGTTAAGACCGCGGTCTCATAAAGACCGTTTGGGGCATTCTCTGGTCTCATCAATGGGCTTTTCACTCCTGAAAGTCAGCCTCGTTTATGAAAGGCTCACTCTCAACCGTTTGTAGAGCGAGCTGCTTGCAGCCTTCAATCATTTGTCTCTCTTCCTCTTTTTGTTGAAACTTTCTTTCAACTTCCTTCTGCGTAGGAGTTCAGCCAGCAAAAGGTGTAAATGTTTCCTCTGTGTCGGACATGACCATGACAGTGAAATGCAAAACACTCTTCTCTATATATGAGAATGATGCAGTGTGAATGATAAATGGCTGTCGTCCAATGAGAGAGCGCGAAGCAGGGAGAGAGAATCTATATAAGTGAGGTGCAATGACCATTTCCTCATAATATCATTAAAATGGATACACCACCGAACGCCTATGCCTTACTCATGGCCAATGCCCCACGCAATAGGCAAGTGAAAACCATTTACGATGGTGAGGTCGGGCTGCTGCAGTTGGATGAGGAAATCATCATCATTTCCGACGATGAAGAGGACAGTAGTGATACAATCAGGGCTGCCTTCCTGAGTGTGTCTCCAAAGGACGTCATGATGGAGCGGTGTATTGAGACTCTCCGGAGCTGGCTAGACGTCTTCTCTCCTTCTAGTCAGCCCCGCAATCAAGAAGAGTTTGACTTAGTAGACGTCATGTACCGTCTTATTACAAAACGTATTGCTTTTATTTCTTTTCAATAAATGTGTATCATGACAGGGTTTTTTTCCTTCATATAAACTGCATGGCTTCGAAAGGATCATCGAGTAAGCACAGTGTTGATTGGGAGCTATTGTTAGCATAAGATATCCTATCATCTAGACACTTAACACAGTTACTAGAAATCATTCAACATATGAAACATGATTTTAGGTGAAGCAACGTTATCTGAGAATGAGCCATGAGTTCTGCTTGTCACTCTTATACAACACGTATACAAAATCGTTTTCTATCTTCTCTAATGGTGTGATCCCTTTTGATAGAAAAGTAGACCGATAGTAAATGTGTTAACTAACCCCATATCTAAATTCCTCCATTTATTTCCATTTCAAGATAAATACATTGCAAAACAAAGACATGTAGTATGTAGGTTTATTTATAATTGAATCACATATACTTTACAGCGAGGAAAAGTCAAGCGGAATAACCTCTAAGTCACTGTACACTTTATAACACCTTGGCCGTTTTGGAGCGTCGGGCACTTTTCTAACACGCGTCGTTTTTGGCGTGAATTCATCATCAGTCCACACTTTTTCAATGACGACTTTCTTGCGGCACTCCTCCTCTTGTTCACACTTGTCTTCATCCCACTCGTCAATGACTTCAAATATTTTGTTAAAGATCTCTAAGGCAGGAGATGTACCCTCCATCATGAGATAGATGAGAATGAGAAGTGTTTCAATTTTCTGACATTTATATGTTTTTCAACAATGAATTCCTCAACAACCAATCAGAATGATTCTAATTTAGATGAAGACTACATTATCACTTTATCAAACTGTGTGGCAGTAAAAACTTTTGTACAACTTGATATACTTTCTGACTACGTTCACAAGAGCTTGTTCACTAGCGAAGAGAGAAGTCTGGTGTGTTGCATGTGGTGCAAGGCTGTCCTCCCCTTCATTCCATTCATCATTTATTCTTCCCCTCTGCATTCCATATCCGAAGATATGTGGCGGGCTTGGGACCGCTCTAGCAGCATTAGAAGGTAGCCCTTAAGAGGGCTCATGGGACGTTCTCGAGATCGTAATCAGCCACCTTACTTTAGACCGATTCTGCTGAGAGAGTCTTTAACTCTCTCTATGGTAGCAGCATCAACCTCTACTGCTACTAACTGCCTACTTGGGGGTGGTATATAGCCCCACTGAGTCACATCATCATCATCGCCGTAATCAGATGTGCCTATACGAGCAAGATTGTTAAAAATCTTTTCTCGCTCTTCAGCTCGCTGAAGCTCTTGAAATAGATTTCTCGGCTTCAACCGAGGCTTGTCAGGAGAGCTGACCAGAGTGTTCGCCGTCTGCATGATTGAAATGAAATTAAATGAGAGTCGGTGGTTTATATACCCCTCTGACACAAAGCCATGATTCAGACCTTCCTTTTTTGGCCATGCATTTGACATGACAACAGCGGTTTTACCATGTATGGGCATCGGCAGTCACCGTGCTTTCAGTTACCAACTCCCAACACAAAGACGGGTTGCCTTATGACGTGAAAAAGTTTGACGTCAATGCCTGCAGTAACCATCTCATTTTTACCAAGTCACAATGACAAACAATAGACGTTGCCAACCCTGAGTTACTGAGGCTAGACGAGATTTCACAAAGGCCTGATAGCAAGCCAGCAACCGTTTGGGTGTTCAGCTCTTGAATCTGTTACAGGCATTACTCAGAGGGTATCTTATCCCAGCTCCAAGGCCTCGACCGACCAATCCAACCTCGGGCGGACAGAGGGTGCGTCATGTCACTGTGTTGGTATCCGGGCCCCGATTTTGACATAAAAATCGGTGGAGTTATTTACAAGAGGAAACATCCCAAGTCGTTGCTTTGATCAGCTTGATAGCAAGCCGTAGAGAGGGATAGCAAGCCGTGATTCATCAGCGCTTTGCAATGGAGATGTTTAGATGCCACCCATGACAAGATAGCTAAGACTCAACCGATTGGCGTTCAAAATGCTACGTTGAGAACTGTGTCAAATGCCCAACATGAGACATGAGTTGCCCCAGCGGTTTCGGTCTAAAATATGACACACTCCCTTCCCACACTTATCACTACGGCATCGTCC
The DNA here is from genome assembly GCA_907163375.1 of Prostheceraeus crozeri. NCBI lineage: Eukaryota > Metazoa > Platyhelminthes > Polycladida > Euryleptidae > Prostheceraeus > Prostheceraeus crozeri. Next base: position 30,634 of record CAJQUW010012410.1, read on the forward strand.
GCCGTCCCGAAGGAACACCCTGTCAGTGGAATATTACAGCAAAACTCTCCGTGTCTTGCCCGCTTTCAGTGAAAAGCCACTTGTATAATGTAGAAACATGAGAAGACTGGCTCAGACATCATGACAAATCCTTTCATTGACTTCAGCAGGGTCGAAAACCCCAGAAAACCTCCAAAACTAGTGAATTTAAAATTTTCAACTTTTTAGAACTACTTATGAAATTTTATAAGTAGTCTATCACTTAGGGCAGGTCAATAGCGACCGAACCTTTTTTGAATCAAGTCAAACGGTCTTGTAGAAGCAAAGTTACAAGCCTTTAAAGTTTTGGAGTCTTTTATGGCCTGGAGACGAAGGCCATCTCCTGGCGAACCTCTATGACGCCTTAGCTGAGCTCAGCAATGAACTTTTCTAGGTCGGTTTCTTACAGAAACCCGGTTTTTCAGATTTCCAATGCTATCATCGGAGCTCCGGAGTTCACCTACCCCAACCCAGTCGGGAGGAGAACTGATTTCCACAAGCCGAGTTTCCACTTATATAGTTTGTGACGATCAGCTGATGACGTAATATCCATCATCCAAAAACTTTAAACCCGTCTATCTCCGGTTCTACTGCTCCAATTGACTTCAAATTTTGACAGCCATGTTTTCTTGCTCTCCCCTTTCATTTAAGACATCCCTCGACCCTCTACGATGACCAGGAGCCGAGCTAAAGAAAAACTCGGTCGTTTTTTCAAAAAATCCCATGATCTTGGAAAATGCGCAAAAACTCGACTTTCAACAGGCTCTCATTTAGAAACGAAACCTTCCACGCATCTGAAAAGATAGGATCCTAGAAAACAAAGTGCGGTCTTGCCCGTAAAAGAAATCCGAGCTCTTCATTCACTTCCAATCCTCCGCTATTCATCGCCAAAGGTGGCCATAATTTAACATTTTCAGGAAAAAATCTCATGTGGAGACCCAACTTTTCAACTTTTCCTCTCCGATTGAGCTGGAAAGAAGTTCCTAGACCCAACATTGACCAAAACGTCCGAATTTGCACTCCGTTTTCCCATCCGAGCACTCCTTCATGACGAAAAACGACTTTTCTCATCCCAAAGCATCCAAAGCCTGACTTTTCGAACTCTGACGTTTTCCTGCCATTTTCCTCCCTTAACCCAGGAAAATAGGACCAAACTGATCTTTCCACTGCATTTTTCTCACTCTTAGCTTTCAAATGAGCTATTGCACGACTTTCTACGATCTCTAACACCAAAGTTGGAAGTTTGACAGGAGGGGGGGGACGTCCTCAAAACTTTTTCTCTCCGATGTCGCTGGAAACATCCTTCTTAACCCAAAATTTTACGTAGATTCCGAATCTGGCCTCCGTTTTCCCATCCGAACCCTTCTTCATGACGAAAACGACTTTTCTCATCCCAAAACCACCAACACCCGCCCTTTTCCAACTCTGCCGCTCCACCCCTTGCCTTTCAGGAAAGCTCCTCCCTGCCTTCCTTCCCCACCCAAAATTTCACGCAGATTCCAAATCTAAACTCCACTTTCACATCTGAACCCTCCTTCATGTCGATTTTCAACTTTTCTTATCCCAAACATCACCAACACTCACCCTTTTCTCACTCTATCCCTCCCACATTCCTATCACCTTCCTTCCCTTACCGGAAAACTCCTTCCTTCCTTCCAGAGGGGGGTGGGTAGGGAACATTTTTCTCCTCTCGGACCCATTCTTCCCAACACATCCTTGGCCATCTCCCTCACCTTCCTTCCAGAGGGGGGGCTGAGTCAGCATGATGACTCATTGCTCCTCATTTTGTGCTTGATTTTGGGATAGGATTACTACTTGCGGCTGGTAGGATTCGAACCTACGACCAAGGTTAGCTAGACCTGTGCTCTACCAACTGAGCTACGAGCCACTTACGCGACTCTGTCAATTGGCAGGATCAAACCCTCACCACCACACATCAGTTGTCAAGGCAATAATAATCAATGGATAAATAACACGTCACAATTGTGACCGCTGACATTAAGGCAAGATTCCCGTCTCAGTGCGATTAATCGCTATGTTCCGAAGGTAGCTACGTTTTTCGCGTTGCGGAAGTTCTGCCGAAGTTCAAATATATTAGTATACTGATACAAATCCGCAGAAAATTCTCATCCATGTACACTAGGTGACATCTCACCTGTGAATTACGTGTGATTGAGTGTGACATGTCACCTAGTGTAGGCTAAATATTAGAAAAAAAATTTCAATCCCAATTCACGACCCTAAATTTTAAATAAAGCTTCTTGTAACGACACCCGACGTCCTGCATGCTGACCTCATCACGGGAATAACCCAATGCTGGTAAAATCAAAGCATATGGATGCAGTGACAAGTTCCTTTACAACATATGTAAACATTATACATACATCAGTCTACAGCGAAATGCTTCAAGGATTAACAGCAGAAATACATACTCAATACTGAAAAAACCGACGGAAGCAGTTGCAGAGAATCGCAAAGAATTACTTGTCACGGTCGGCAGACGATGAAACGTTAGGTGTCATTTCAGGAAGTTTTATTCAATATGTAAGGTCGTAAATTGGGAGTGAAATTCTTTCTGTTTTCAACCAATGGCCAACCTCCCGTGAAACTATTAATTGAAACATAATATTCTCCTTTTAATTTTTTTGTTTGCTTAAAAGAATGCTTTAATTGCCTTAACTCTTTTTCAAGTACAATAGGCCTAATTAAACAACCCACTGCCTAATTATACTATATTACACGTAGGCCTGACAAAACTACAGACGCGGCTTGCTCACCAACTACATTATCGAAAAGCATCAATCAGCAAATTGAATTTTTTAAGATGGAGGACATTCATGTTTATTCACCACTCCTGTTTTTAGGAAATATGCTTCAATATCAAGGATCGAACTTCCCATCTCCTATCAACGATCCTGATGAATCACGCGATTAATTCTTTAATCAAGCCTACATGTTTTATTTTATAACTTCAGGACAATTAGAATGGTTGGCTTGGAATCTGTTACTATACAAGTTACCTATTGATGTGGTTTATTCACCTGATTTACGACTACGATTTATTTGCTACTCACATGTCTTAATATTGTTGACGCACCACATAAACTCCATTTAGATACTCATATATCCGCGGTGATAATTTTCAACAAAGGATGGCAACGTGTATACTATCTTCAATGAATAGAGAAATGCACCGTCAGCTGTTCGACGAGCTGATTCAATCCCACACACCGCATGAGGAATCCGTGAACTGACTGATAGACATGGCGCGCGGCGAAGAAATGCATTGCAATGTTCGAATTCGGGAGGCTCGCTATTATGAAGACATGATAATCCCCTTTTAGAATAGGTCAAAAATATAAATTAGATAACTACAGTGGTCGGGATGTATTAGAATGAAGTCATGCTTTATAAATAATCATGAAAACTAACTATCGTACATACATACTCGTGAAAAATCAGAAAATGATGGCATTTCTTCCTGAGCGCCTCATATGGACTTCTAAATATGGTACCCAATAAAGGATTCCCGTCACAGTGCGATTAATCGCTATGTTCCAAAGGTAGCTACGTTTTTCGCGTTGCCGAAGTTCTGCCGAAGGTCGATTGACCGAATTATGACGCACTTGTGCCGACATTTATAAAAATGCGTGGATATAAAAACATTTCTATTTATTTCATATTAAAACATCTTTCGCAGTTCATATCATAACACAGATAATATAAATTACGATGGAAACTTCATTTGAATTGAAACTGCTCAAGGTGGCCGAAGAGTCGAACTTTGCTGCTTTCGGCCCGGACACGGTCCGACATTTACGTTTGCACAGGAGTGTTCTTTGCAAACAAAGCCATCGCAGCCAGCGCATTTCGTAGAACATTTCTTGCGATCTGCAGTGCATCTCACACACAAACATCTTTTCTGCGCTTGTGTTGAGCTGACTGGGCTTCGCAGCAAAACAACGGATTCTCGGCGATGTATGTGAGAACTAATGACAGCTTTTCCCAACTCCAAAAGATACAATCGGCGACGATGCAACTTTCGGCTATTCCATTGAGGATCGACTAAAGAGTGAATCACGAAAGTATTGAAGGCTGACAAATCCAGTAAATTACAAAAGACGATCACATGCCACCTTCGCGATTTGAACTTGACGGTGTAGGTCATCAGTCGCTCGTCAGCCGCATTTACACCGCCTTTCGTCTGATTGTAGTACAAGGCTTCTGCTTCTCCGTCGATAGATCTGGAACGCTCTTCCTGTGAGTGGTTGAAAAGAGATTGACGACCTTGTTCCCCTTTGCGACGTACGAAACAAGAAGAACTTGGCAGTTATCCACATTTAGTGATGAAAATTTTCCGGAAAATGTTGAATCAAAATTTTTCATGGAAAATTTTGGAAATTTTGGAAAATTTTGAAAGTTCTGATTTTTGGTAATAGGCCCAATACTTTGACCGCTTCCACAGCCGAGGCAGCTACACACCAATAGAATGGGTCTAAAACTGCTGATTTTGATACTTATTTGGAATAAAGCAATCTTGAAAAATGGAAAATTTTGAATTTTTGTGATATAATTTTTGCGTTTTCTACCACAGCCGAGGCATAGACACATCAATAGAATTGTTCTAAAACTCTTGATTTCATCATATCATTTCGATTAAAACGATCGTAGCAATTCGAGTCTCGTCCGCGGATTTTTGAGCATTCCTTTGCCATCAGTGGCTTGTGGCAATTTGTTGGCATTGTTTAGTACTATAACACAGACACCTTTTGAGATAACATGAATTTTTTTCCTTTACAATGGGGTATAATTTCATGCAATGTGGAAGATCTGGAGCAAAAATAACGCACTTCATTTGGGAGTTTGTTTATAGCTTGAAAGTTAAGCTTTATTATGCATCCTTGATTGTAATGATACAAATTCTCCATGTGTTGATGAACATGTGAAACACAAGCACACTGTCCACCACGTACAGCATTATACATGAGCGACCATATGGAAGATATATGAGACTATAAACTCTTGAGATATTTGTAAACTAAAGATATCCGTGATCAGGAGAAGAATATCTATGACAGCTTCTAACTTCTGGAATATTGTCCGATATCTTCGCTGAGGACAAACTACACATCTTCCATTTCTATAGCTCAGATGGTTCAGATAGTTCCAAATCGATTTCAGATCTACTTAAATGGATTTCAGACATTTCCAGATGAATTTGAGATCTCCAGTTGAATTTAAGATCCTTTCAAAGTTGAGTTTCTGACAGATATCTGAAATTCAATTAGAGAAATATGAAATCCATTTAATGTCTGAAATTCATTTGGAAAGATCTGAAATAGACATGGAAGGAGTGCAGCTAGTTGATGGTTCCAAAAGTTAACATGCAGGGATGATAGAGAAGTTTTCGGTCTTTGAATATTACATGGTCGTTTAAAGCGACTATAATAGGTCTCCAAAACAAAGGAAAAAACGTCAATCACAGAAAAATTAATTTCAAAATTTTCCGGAAAATTTTCTGGAAAATTTTCCATTTGCATCACTATCCACACTGTTGATGGCCTGGATGTTTGGATATAAAGTTCTTTGGTGATGAGAAGCCATAAGACTGGGAAGCTCACGACGGTTTGCTCTGACTGTTCCAACAAGAGTCATACCTCTTTCGAAGAGTTGTCGCGCAAGACTGATTGAAATAAAGAAATTATTGCAAATGACATTTCTTCCAGTTTGTCTGAGAAAATCAGTAAGAGAGAGAACAACGTGCTCACCGATAGGGACTTCACGAGTTTCATCCCGTCCATAATAAAACTGAAAATTGCAGTTGTCAGAGTCACACACAAGCCAAAATTTTAGACCATACTTGGCCGGCTTGGATGGCATATACTGTCTATAACGGCATCGGCCGCGGTAAGGATATAACTGCTCATCCACAGTTATAGAGGCGCCTGGTACATAAGCGCTTTGACTGTGTTGAACAAAACCGTCGATTAGCAATCTCACAGCTGCCAGTTTATCTCTCGTAAGTCTAGAAGATCGGGTTTCGACATTGCAGTATGCTATGCATGTATATATACAATTATTTGCTGCAGATATTCTGCTGTAGCTTTTAGGAAAATTACACAACACTAATTTTATAATTAGGCTTACGAGAATTTTGTGACTGTCTGCTGTATGAAAAAAGAAAGCAGTCATTGCAATGTATGCTCATATGATAAATATGCTACATCTATAGACCAACATTATTCGGTGGTAATTACCTTCATGTATAGCTACAATAATTTCATTTGTACATAATAGAAATCGCTCACAGCTTCGCTGTCAATAAATATATGGGCCATATCGTCCAATACATGCAAGTATGAATTTTCACTTACCAACCGAGAACAGGCGCGGATCCAGCTTTTTGTTGAGGGGGGGGGGGGTTTGGCACTATAAAACGTCGTATACTGAAAATTTTTTGGAACAGCTTATTTTCCTGTAATAAATATAATGTACTTACAAATCGGTCTTTATTAAATTCTTGATACAATGCAAAAATGATGTGAAGTATGCAATAATATTGACCTGTATTACTTCATGTACTTAATACATGTATACCAAAAATCAATAATATGAATTTCCCTTGATACGGAAGTATTAAATGAGAACATAATCTGTTGGTTTTTAATCAATGATTTTTTTCAATCAAACAAGATCGATTGGCAAAAAAGTTTTCGTGGGTGCTGTTTAATAAAGCGTTCAATTAATTGTTCAGACGAGAGACCGGACGCTTCAGGATAGTGCACTGCCATCATTGTACCTCTATTGGTGTTGGGATCCGCCGTGGAATCGTCTCTGTGTCCTCTCAAAGGCAGGCCCTGCATGCCACAAAGTCTGATGTCATCTACTATACAAGACAGTATGTGCTTGTTTTTGTCTGACAGCTCCTTACGTTGTTGGTCGATGCGGTTGTCTATCCTGGACTCTGGTTTATTGTAGGCTTCCAAAAACGACTTGCCTAAGACAATTGCATCATGATGAAAATGAGCGCTGTCATGATTTGTCAGGTAGCCATCTTTTCCTTTAGCCTTGCTAAATGTTTTGAAGGGGGTTTTTACTAGAACACCCAGAGTGACCCTGGCCGATGGTTTCGCAAAGAAAACGCAATACTTGCAATATCCGCCACCTTGAGACGGCGAGTATGTCAACCAACTGTATTCCTTGAGCCATGATGATTGAAACGTGAGGGGCACCTGCTTTCCTTTTTTGCTAACATAGTATGTCGCATAATTACTTCCCTCGTAGGCATACATCAAATAGTGATATTTTTCGGTATCTGTAACGGCACTGACTGAGGTCTGTCTTGAGGCAACAATTCCGATGTCCCATAGTGGAATATGAACTTCAGCAGATGGACTAAGTATGTTCATGCTGGTCGAGGCTTGAGGGGAACGCGAATTCTCAGCACATCCACTGACAGATGCGGAATCACTCATGCTCAACTCTTGACTTGTCACTTTTTCAGATGTTCCATCATTGTACGTTTCGTCAGCGGTTGTCTTAGGTCTGAAAAAATAAGCAATATTTGAATAATTAAGATTAGCAGAACGGGAAATACATCTAATGTGCAAAATGCTAACGGCTAAAAATCTAAGGTCTAAATGTGGGTCTGTTACGAAATTGGTCATCATCCATATCAAAAAATATTTTAGTTTTCTAAAAATTTTATTGTCAGAAATTACAAGGTAATACCCAAAATCATCGGGAGCAGTTATTTATTCGACCTCTTGATTCTCATTGGCTTTGGAAATTTGCTTTGAAGTTCAATTTTTTCAAAAAGTCATCTGTCGGACGTACAACACATTTTCGTTCCTAGTTCACTGAAAATTAGAATGATTATGGAAAAGCCATCTTAATATGAGAATGTGGTACCCACGCAATCTTTCTATGCAAAAAGTTTGATGAAGTGATCACCTCAGATAATATACCAGCCTTTCGAACGCGTCGCTGTACGTCCGACAGATTTTCGGCTCTATTTATTAATGCCACTATGTGAAAATTAAGTCTGCAATCGTGAAAGCTTCCAAAGTATCAATCATTTATATTTGCAATAATATTATTTCAATTTGACTCTTGTTTGGAAGATATTCTTCAAGAAATCCTGTGCTAAAGTTTTCCACCAAAATCTGTCGGACGTACACAAAATGTGTTTTTCTCAAATTATTTCAGCTGTATCTTCTTTAGATTGTCAACGCAGGTCATTCCAGTGCAACATTTGACATAGTTACCTAAATCTATGTACATGATAAATAACAACTAATAAGTTTCGTCTAACAAGTAAGATTTGACTAGAGACTCGATCACACCTCAGCCGTCTGTTTGTTATTATTAGTTTTCCTCTGATCTCTGAAAGGAGAATTATTCTTTTTAATAAACCTCATTTATGGGATCATTCAATTACCTGAAGAAAGACGTTATTTGTACTTGATTCGCAGATTTCAATTTCTTTCTAGGTGGTTCCATGGATACGAATAATTATCACCAGCAGGTTCTGAAATTAGGTATGATTGATAGACGTACAAGTCAATATTAGGCCTACTATCAATTTATTTCTTTTAATACACCCATAAGTGCTTAAAGCACCACGGCAAAGTAAGATACAGAAATAGGTGTACAAAGTAGCGTGAACACATTAATTACGTTTATCAGCATAAATAATTGTATAAGATCCTTTTGAAGGTCAGAGTGTTAAAAATTGCTGTCTTACATTTGTCCTGAATGGAGATCCTGTCAATTGTTAAAATCATTTATATATCTGTTTCTCTCGGCTTCCAATACATGCATACATCTGCACTTTCAGCCATCTTACTAAATTCATATCTACTTGATGCAGTGTAGACTGCATAACTATAAAATGCAAATTAAATTAATATTCAGTTGGAATACAAGTAATAAGCGAAGACATATCAAAACAAGGTTCTTATCTTGAGTTTTCGTGTGTGTGTGTCATGGAGATTTATTGGGTCCTAATTCTTAACCTAACTACCTCCAAGATGAGACGAGACCATCATCCCACGATCGGAGCTGCTGGCGAATTGATTGCAGCATTAAACTTCCGTCTCCTCTATCAGGCCGGTCCTATCAGATGGTCAATCTGATCAGGGTGCCTGTTAGATTCACTGACTGTCGAAGTCGCTGCATTCAACACTACCCCCAGACAGGTCATCCGAACAAGGTAGGGGTGGAGAAGTCATACTAAGTTATTAAGGTGGCCAACTTAACTAAGGGGCATCCTATGTCTAGTGGCCGAGTCGGTGATACATCTAAGCCCATGAGTTTTTCTTCCTTCGACTGCTTCATTAGCGTTACTCTAACGCATTCCCACCAAAGACAACCACCCAGGAATTATTCCCGGGGCCGAGGGTTGTCACGTCGAAGTAAGTCGAATCTGCTGTCAGAAACGACGCAGCGACAGGGCTCTGGTGCCGCTGTGGAGGTTACTCCATACCGTATATTGTATCACCGACCTTGAATGAGATTTCATCATTTCATTGAATTGAACATTCAAGTCATTCATGTTGAGGCCTGTACTTACTGATCAATTAAATTGCACGTTTTCAAAATAGGTCAGAAAGTTTCGTGTAATGTAACGAGTCACAAATTACTGAGGCTGATAAATTGATAAACTCGGTTACTTTTATATTACATTGGCGAACAAATGAAATGCAAGAAACCACATTTAAAATGTGTTGATTGGAAAAAGTGCAGTTATAAACATGTACGCACGGATCAAACTCACCTGGGGGGCGACACTGCTTCGGTTAATGGAAACAGCCCACGGGCTTTGTTTCATAAAATCTCCCAGCGCGTTATCCCTCAGCAGGAAGTCCACAACGATGACCGCCGCAACACTTGAATTGCTTCAGGCTATGTGCGAAATATTATCAGCAAATGCGTTAAACATTTTATGCACAGGCAATAAAAGCAGAACTGAAGATGCATACGACGCTGATAACCCATTAAATTAATACCATCAGCAAAGAATCGTTAAAATTCAGACCAAAGAAAATTGTGTTGATGGCGAGTTTCAATTACTTTGCTTGTTAGTGGAATGACATAATCAGCTTCGCCCTATGCCTTGCGGAATCGTTTTCCCATGTGTTAAGAAATGTGCTTGGTCAGAATAGAAGAATGCCAAGTCCAATGGATTTGAGTTTTGTTTTACACTTAAACTTCCAGTTCACTGTAGATCATCTGATATAAATTTGTATGAATGCAGGAAAAGTAGCAATTATATTAAAAGTCCTTCAACTCCGAGGGGGGGGTTTGAACCCCATGAACCCCCCCCTTGGATCCGCTACTGAAAACTGTCCAATATTGGAGCATCCCTGATTCTTTGATGCACATGAGCCGTCAAACCAAGAGCCGGCTGCAAAATATTTGCCACTGATTCACGACCGGGCATAGGTGTAGTTTCATCAATCACTTGCCAAATAGTGCCATCCCTGCCTGTCAACTGACGCATAGTTGCACTGTCTTCTGGATCGTAATTGTCCTCGTTAGGAATGTCATTGTCATCACTTTCGGATTCCGAAATTCCGTCCTCGTGTAATGAGTGGTTCAAAATCGAAATATCATCATGGATGTCATCGGTGATTGAAGCATCGCTTTCGTTGTCACTGTCACTTTCACTCTCATTTGCAGCAGCTAAGTGCCTCAGTGCAACCTGTTTTGCTAGGCGCGACATCGTAAATGGAAAAATCAATCCATTGTTTACATTTTTAGCGTCTGCACAAGTATATTGCAGTGCAATTAGGTCAACCGCAATGACGTTTAGACTTCCCTAAATTGTAATTGGTTGATTGGTTTCCTCAACGATAGTTCATGTGTAGTAATTCAATCACTACAAAACATAGCATTTAAGAAGGACACTTTTGTCCCCGCTTAAACGCAATGGGTTATTTGCCTTTTATTCGATATCTATGAGCTATATTCCAAAAAATCTATGGCAAAATTTGTTGACTATCAGACAAGTAAAGTCATGAAGTTTCGTCTTATGATTGTATCATCTCTCCAGTACGCATCAATGTAAAGGGCATTGAAGGACATTTTTGTCCGCTTGAACAAATGCGGGTTAAAAGGTATAGTTCAAAGTAAAAGGATTACCAATGCAACTTATTATATTATTCTAAGTCTGCATCAGAATTTTTTCTGACTTCTTCAAAGAGCTTAGTATTAAAGTTTTTGACACTAATTTACATTTCATTAGTGATGCAAATGGAAAATTTTCCAATTTTTTCAAAATTTTCTGGAAAATTTTCCAATGGAAAATTTTGAAATCTATTTTTGGTGAATGACGTTTTTGCCTTTATTTTGGGGACTTACTATAGTCGTTTGAAAAGACTATTCAAAGTCCAAAAACTTTCCTATCATCCCTGTATGTTAACCAAATGCACCCTCCATGTCTATTTCAGATCTTTCCAAATGAATTTCAGACATTAGATGAATTTCAGATTTCTCTAGCTGATTTTCAGATATCTGTCACAAGCTCAACTTTGAAAAGATCTTTAATTCAACTGGAGATCTCCAACTCATCTGGATCATATCTGAAATTCATTTGGGCGGATCTGAAATCGATTTGGAACTATCTGAACCATCTGAATAGGAATGGAGGATGTGTATCCTCAACGAAGATATCGGACAATGCGCCAGAAGTTTGAAGCTATCATAGATATTCTTTTACTCATCACAGATATCTTTAGTTTCCAAATATCTCACGAGTTTACAGTCTACATCTTCCAATTTGGTCGCTCATGAATGCTGCGTGGACTGTGTGCTTATACTTCATCACATGCTCATCAACACATATGGAGAATTTGTATCACTATGATCAACGCTGCATAATAAAGCTTAACTTTGAAGCTAACAATTAGCAAACTCCAAAACAAAAATACATTATTTTTGCTCCAGATCTTTAATTCACATTGCATGAAATTATACCCCTATTGTAAAGCAAGATTCACGTTATCCCAAACGGCGTCGGTGTGATAATCAAAATGCTAAAACTGGTGGCAAAGGAATGCTCAAAAATCCGCGGACGGAAATCGCATTGCTACGATCGCTTTAATCGAAATAACGATGAAATCAAGAGTTTCAGACCCAATTTATTGGTACGCAGCTGCCTCAGCTGTTGAAACGCTCAAACTTTGAAGGGCCTATCAAAAAAATCAAAACTTTCAAAATTTTCATCACTACATTTCATGAAGATAACTTCGTGAAGAAGTCAGAAATGAATTGGATTTTTGGCTATAAAACTAAAACAAGCTAACTTGGCATTCCATTACTTTTGGATTACTTTTAATAAGCCATATGCGGGTACATTTTTACAATCATTTGAAAGTTAATGAATGATATGCACAATGTTGGATGAGACCCCGACTCCGCATCCCTGCAATGATATGCATCGTATAATTGGTAGATGTTTTTGCTTGAGCCAATTTAATTCAAATTTTCTGATCATTCATATTTCTTTTTTCTGTTGTATCATGTAATTTCTTACTACAAAATTATATATACATGCTATATTATTGGCAAACCTGGCAATCGCGTCTGGCACGTGTACGTGGGCCTGGGCGTGCACGTGGGCACAGCAACGATATACGTACGTGTACAACCATATATAGCCAGGTACCGGACTTATTGCAAAGAAGCAATCTGGCTGCATGATCACAAGTAGTGATGAAAATTTTCCGGAACATTGGAATAATTTGGAAAATTTTGGAAAATTTTGGAAATTTTGAAAGTTCTGATTTTTTGTGATAAGCCCTTTATGCTTTGACCGCTTCCACAGCCGAGGCAGCTACACACCAATAGAATGGGTCTATAAAACTGGTGATTTTGATCATTATTTTGAATAAAACGATTTTGAAAAATGAGGAAATTTGAACTTTTGTGATATAATTTTTACGTTTTCTATCACAGCCGAGGCATAGACACATCAATAGAATTGTTCTAAAACTCTTGATTTCATCATATCATTTCGATTAAAACAATCGTAGCAATGCGAATCCCGTCCGCGGATTTTTGAGCATTCCTTTGCCACCGTGGGGCTTGTGGCAATTTGTTGCCATTTTTAACCCATTTAAGGCCGCCTATATAAATATTGGCAAATTTTCTATAAAAAAGGTGGTAAGTATTTCAGAATGTTATAATTAAGAATCATATATGATGACCAGTTCATTACAATAACCCTATCTAAGAAATTAAAGCCGTAACGATTTCGTTACGATGGCGTCATATGATGTCAAAATATACAAAAGCATGTTTTTTTCAAATGTAACTTGACTTGCTCCAAGCAATTCCTGCCGAAGTAATGAGTCATAGCTTCATCATAAAAACTCTCCATCATATTTCAGAGGTATTTGTCGAAACGGTGAATTAGCAAATTTAATCAAAGGCCTGCTTTATGCTACTTGTCGTTGCTGTTTGCTATGAAATCGTTATCGTTGAAATGAGAACAAGTTTTTGAATTTCGAAAGTCATGTCGAGAAATATTCTCTTACTGCATCGACTCCAAAGTCATGGTAGAGTTGGAGACGCCTCGGTAATTCACAATGTCCACATAAATAAAGAACACCAAGAAATGAATGCATTTGAGATTGTTTAGCATTATGTGGGCCTAAACAATTATTTTGTCCCGGGTAGTCATTGGTTTCTGCCACCAAGGTCGATGAGACCATCAGCATGCGTATCAAGTATCTCATAAAGATTCTTGCCTTGAAATGCATCCAGAGATTGTTTGTCCTATCTGCGAAGATGAAAATTACCGATATTTGCCATTTTATTGACTGCTCTTTCTGTTTACTGAAATGATCATTCTAGTCATCTTTTGTTGGAATCTCACACTGCCCTGCGATATAACTAGCTGATGAGACATCGTTTGACAGACAAACATCTTAAGCACATAAACTCATCATCGTCTCATAACTCTGATGAAGCATTTACTTCTGGAGGTTTTTGTGGCAATAGTCATGTACCGTCATCATCGGCATTAGGCCTATTGCATATTTCAGTAACTTCTTCATCCATAGTTAGCAACATCTTGAGTATTGTCTTCAGATAACTACACAGGTTGATATAATCAAGTTTAGCCTTTATAGATATTTTAAACCAGTTTGGGTCGTCTCGAGCCGCTGACGTGCACTTGTAGGGAGAAACGCATCGTCTACGGCCAAAGAAGTTTTGTATTGAAATTGCTCGAGTCGGAGGACATCCTTGTATTCTATGCCCACGCGAACTGGCCCCCTGCAATGTTTATGATTAAGCTAAAAGAGGAAATGCTTGAGATTTGATCCTATTTGACTTGCTTCCGCACATGAGCTAACAAGTCTAATATTGAGGAAAATACTACGGGAATGGACTTTGGTTGGTTTTGTGACGGGAAATCCATAGACTTTAAATAGCAGCAAGCACTACACACTCATAGAATACACTAGGAATGCAATATTCCAATATAATTGTTCGTTTTCAGTATTCAACAAACATTTGTTTTGAAGAAAATTGACAGTACTCACCACCGTTTACTTCATCTACTCTGTTGTTGTGTCTGACATTTTGTATATCATATTACGTCAGTGTAACTACAACGTTACGGTTTCAAAAAATTGACATGCCATGTCATGAATGAATATCTGATGAAGTATTCATTGCTATTTTCGGTATTTTATGAATAATGAGATTACGCAAATCACATGGATAGTAAATTACATGTGGACGTTCATCCACGGTGTCTTCCAGTATAGAAGCAGATTTTAAGTCCAGTTTTTGTCTAATTTCGTGATCAAATATAAGCACCAAAAAGTGCTAATTTGTGAATTGGCGATAGTTTTCCTGAAAATATATGATAAATCATGTATGGTAATCAAAATATTGTATCATATGTCGACAGCTGGAGAAGACAGCAGATTCCGAAAAGTGCAGTAACGAAAACGTTACACTGGCGCTAAATGGGTTAATATTATAACACAGACATCTTTTGGGAGAACGTGAATTTTTTCCTTTACAATAGGGGCATGATTTCATGCATTGTGAAAGATCTGGAGCAAAAATAATGTACTTTACTTGGGAGTTTGTTTATGGCTTGAAAGTTAAGCTCTATTATGCAGCCTTGATTGCAATGATACAAATTCTCCACGTGTTGATGAACATGTGAAGCACAAGCACACAGTCCAACACAGCATTATACATGAGCGACCATATATTGGAAGATATATAAAGACTGTAAACTCGTGAGATATTTGGAAACTAAAGATATCTGTGATGAGTAGAAGAATATGTATATGATGGCTTCTGACTTCTGGCGTATTGTCCGATATCTTCGTGGAGGACAAACTACACATTCCATTTCTAGCTGGTTCAGATGGTTCAGATCTTTGGTTCAGATAGTTCCAAATCGATTTCAGATCTACTTAAATGAATTTCAGATATGATCCAGATGAATTGGAGATCTCCAGTTGAATTAAAGATCTTTTCAAAGTTGAGCTTGTGACAGATATCTGAAATTCATCGAGAAATCTGAAATCCATTTGATGTCTAATATTCAGTTGGAAAGATCTGAAATAGACATGGAGGGTGCAGTTGGTTCCAAAAGTTAGCATGCAGGGATGATAGAGAAGTTTTCGGTCTTTGAATATTACATAGTCTTTTCAAGCGACTGCAACAAGTCTCCAAAACAATGGCAAAAACGTCAATCACCGAAAAAAAATTTCAAAATTTTCCATTGGGAAATTATCCGGAAAATTTTGAAAAAATTTGAAAATTTTCTGGAAAATTTTCCATTTGCATCACTAATCACAAGTTAAGACGTGGTTCATCATTCTGCTTAGAGAAGTCATAGTCATGTATCTGGTGAATTGCAGGTGGTCTTTAATCTGCTTTCATCTGCTGAAACAATTGGTTCTCATTTGTATTATTCCTATATAACATGAGCTCTTCGGATTCGAGTATCAACTGCCATAAAATAATGCAATGTCTAATTGAAAGAATTGTATCAGCAGTGCTCATTTACATCTGAAGACGTTTTTTGCAATACATCTGAAAAGTAGAATGTTGTACTCTTAGGCCCTATTTGTAGCAATTGGGACGTTGCTTTTAGAAATATAAAAATGTCTTGATTTATTATCAAAATGCGTTTTAGTTCTGAAATTACTAAAAAGAGGCAATGGAAAGGAATATTTGTTGCTCGCTTACAAATATTTTTAAATTCATGCAAAAGCAGCTGATTTTGACTGGTTTCGTTGCACACAAAGTAAAAACACGTATATTTCCTATCTAGCACTTTATAATATTAAATATTTTTGGTCGCACTCTACCTATATATCCCCTACTCTATGCTATGAATTTAACAAACTATATTGCCTCTTATCTCCAAATTGACTTGACATGGAGTATTTATCGAATACTATTCGTTATTCTGTATTGCTATCATTATCAGTGAAATTCGTTTACTTTTCTTTAAAAGTGCGTAAACTGCATATCTCACAGGTGGTACTGGGTATCGAACATGGCATCGACTCATGTTCATTTAATGAAATCGAAACTGTATGCACATTGGGGATTTATTAAATGTTGAGTCACCACTGTACCTAATATTCTTACTCTATATTGTCAATCATTTGTTGGCCAAATGATTCAGGCATTTTCGAACGTTGACGCGTCCTCTAGTAATTTACATCGCTGTCCTAGCCATGGCAATATTCCTAAACTATGATCCGCAACTTTTCAAAAGTGCATTGAAAACACACTTAGATTACAGAAAGTTGCTGAGGCACATTCAATACATTGAATTTGCTATCAATCTTTTAACTGGCTGCTCTTTAAGGATCTGCATTAGATTATGCTTTCCGCCGCAGCTGTAGCCAAAGACGGCCGGAGTCACAGTCAAGTATTTTCGTTTGCATTATATGTCACACTTTACAAAATGTTGTTTTATCACTTTGATTTTTTCAACAATGAGCTTGCGTCTTTATCAGAAAGTGGTTATCGGCAACTGTTTAGTGAATTCAGCTTTTAAGAATGGCCAAACTAGACCACAGAAAGGAAGCAACAATGTGCTTATCTAGACCTCATAGTACTGTTCTTTCTTGAAAGGAATTTTATGATCGTGTTAGTTGATTTTAGTGTAATTGAAGTCTGATGATCTATTCTCGTGTGTCCTGGTGTAATGAGGGGTTCAGAAATCATTTTCCTCGAGAGAAAATCACTGAAAGAGCACATTTTGCATGTATCAGCGCATCATTCGTAGCTCTGGGCTTCCCATGCTTTTATTTAATGGTAAATGACAAAAGGTTGCGGTTCTGACTCTTATTTCAGAAATATGTCGCGGCTTTTTCCTTAGGAGACATTTTCTGTACTAGACATGCGCAACCAGGTCTATTAACTAGACAATTTCTGCTTATCGTGCCATTTCTATTATCAAGACGCATATATATTTTTCATTCGAGTTTTCAAGCATCGGCTTAGATAATGATGAGTCGGTAGGAGTTATGAGCACGCTCAAACTGCGATTATTTCGTGCTCTGTTGAGTACTGTCCTTTCTATGCAATTGCTTCGTGTTCCATCAATGACACACACGTGTCATTTTTGTCACTAGAAGCGTGATGCTAGGATTTCCGTTATTTACGAAAGTGCTATCCGTGATAATGTTTAGACCGCGGATTTATAGGTGATAAAAGGTCTTAAAATATTTTTTGTGCAATATTATCGCCAAATACTTTTATCATTGGTGAGATATTTTATATTATGCATGAAATTTGCATATGTAGCTTATTACAAGACACATCATGCCCAATAAGCTTTATAAAAAAACAATACAACTAGCTTCGAGGCAACTTTTTTTTGAACTTACGGTTCAATTTACACTCAAGATGAAACTCAATCAAACATTGCAGCTATATAAACGAGTCACCACTGCCATTCTCAAAATTCTCTTCCTTGAAAGATCGTCGTCCCTCTGTCAATACTGTTTTGTAGATTGAGAAAGAGCTTTTGTCATCAACGTCGGTAACAGGCCACGTCGGAGAGTATTTGTCCGCAATTTCAACTTCATCCTCACCATCCACTACCCTGCTCATTCCTTGCAAATGCTGCTTGTTGGGATTGCGTTTTAGAACGTCGATGAACTTCTTTTGAGGCAAGTCACCTCTCCGGCCAGGATCATTCGATAATTTTTCTTTTGCCTGTTGAAAGCAGTCGAGATATTGTTTTTATGTGAGTCCAGCCGCCTCCATTTTCTCGATAGTTTCCAGAATGAATGAGAGATTGGTCGAAACAAATGCCATGTCATCGGATTGATGGCCGAGTTCCTCAAAAGTTCTGCAGCAGTTTGGATATATCCGGCTTCTTGATCCAACTCTTGAATGGCGATTTGGAAAGCGTCGAATGTTGAGCATAGTACAACGTCGCAGTAACTCCAGTACCCCAACGAGTAAGAATCGGCTGAGGAAGTGAAGGAATGTTACGATTTCTGTTTCCAAAATCCGAGCTGTTTCCACTCAGCTCTCAACGTCACGTCGATGACGACATCGACCCTCGTCGGTCGCTTCGTCATCTCCAATCCAGAAAGGCTAGTCTTTCAACTCAGTGGATCGCCTCCATCACATTCTAGCATCATGGATCCAAATATTTCTTTATAGCTTTATGATTTCCACGCAAAAGTCTAATTAAAATATATACCTAGTTTTCATTGCTCTGGTTTTTGTTTTTATTAACTCATGATTTTTGTTATCATTCTCCTCAGGTTGGTTTCCTTAAATAAAATGCTATTTCAGGAAGTTGATTGACATATAAGCTAGATAAGCTGATTGAAAATTGGTAAAAAAAATTAGCAAATGATAGACTATTAGCATTTTTCGTGTTGTATTTTATGTTTAAAGAAATATAGAGACGTTTGATCTACATTCATACAATGAAATTCTGCAAGCAGAATATCAAATCGGTTGAATTTTGTCGGCGGAGCTTTGGTTAATCAAGATCTCGTTGAAGAATATTTGTCAATGGTTTTTCAATTAGTACAGGTGTACTTCTTATCAATTTAGTCCGGGAGCTAGCGTGAAGTTGTGCAGGGAACGAGGTAGTACATAAAACTTTCACATAGCATAGTACACCTCTAACCTACTGCAAAACTTCGCGTCTGCCGGATCAGATCATTTGCTTTTAAGAAATAGAGAGGATAACAAAATCCTATGTATTTCCAATGGTAAAATTGTGACATTTAAGGTGCTGACTCCATTTTTTCGAATTTTTGCTCATAAAAGTTACACAAATTGGTATTTTGTTGAACTGGTTATTATAGAAATCATCTACAGATCATGATCTTTCAAATGAGTTATCATTCAGTGACAGAGGATGAAGTAAAGTGTACAAACAGACACTTTTCGTTAAAGTATATCAACAATTTTCCTGAAATTTCTATGTTAAAATTTGCAGTTACACCAACGAAAAGTGTCTGTTTGTACACTTTACTTCATCCTCTGTCACTGAATGATAACTCATTTGAAAGATCATGATCTGTAGATGATTCCTATAATAACCAGTTCAACAAAATACCAATTTGTGTAACTTTTATGAGCAAAAATTCGAAAAAATGGAGTCACCACCTTAAATGTCACAATTTTACCATTGGAAATACATAGGATTGTGTTATCCTCTCTATTTCTTAAAAGCAAATGATCTGATCTGGCAGACGCGAAGTTTTGCAGTAGGTTGGAGGTGTACTATGCTATGTGAAAGTTTTATGTACTACCTCGTTCCTTGCACAACTTCACGCTAGCTCCCGGACTAATTTTGCATCTTATTCATCGAGCTAAGCTTGATAAATGCATCATTCGTCGAGCTGATACATACGGATAGCCATATAGGCTATGTTTTGCAGACATTTACCGCAGACTGGCGCCTCCCCGGTATGTTACGGATGTGAGCCAATGAACATACTGAAGTATATGCTTATGTTCTTCAACATGACCGGTCAAAATGTTGTTAATCTTACTTTTATAGACGAATCGTCAAGAAATTCTATTCTTGATTTAAAATTGGAAGCCAATCAGGATCGAACCATGTGCAAAATGAAACATCCATCTGTGAAGTCTACGAGCATTTAAGTAATAGTTTAGTCTGCTCTGATACATCCTTAGTCTGTCAGCTCACTTGTAAGCGGTGCATTGTAATTACAAAGGCCAGACGTCAAGACCTTGTATGTCCGTTGTGTCTAACAAGCAAAAATGCTGTCTATCAAATACTATCCATCGCGTAGAATTTATATATCAGACTTCTTCCAGTCTGAGATAATTGACATGCAAATCACAGATGTAGATTACAGCCGATGTCAGTCATCTCGAAGAGTTCTATAACCAAATGACATGACGCTGAACGTGCTCTCCACTCCTATCGATTCATGACAGTGCGAGTCGTTTCATGAATGAATGCTGTGCGTTGTGTTACAGGCACGGTGTGCACCGCACGCGAAATTAGAGGCTAAGTTATATGTACAGCAGTAGAAGAAGTTTATGATGCTGACGAGACTGACATAAATGTATAGCAGACATTGAAATTGGAGGTTTAGACAAAAAAGTAATAGATTCAATAGGTTGACAAGAACTTTTGACGAAAATGTGCACTTCTTCGTTTACTCACAGCTTTACTCATTCATGAGACCAAAATCCTTTCATACAACTATTGTCTGAGATCTGCCCTTACTGGCGATGTTAATTTAGCTGTAATCAGATATTTACTTAGCTGATGTGACCGTGATTTTCATCGTCGAATTGTTGATGGTGAGTTTTCGGCGAATAGGCTGAAATTATAGAATGATGCACAGTGGCATTCAGTGTTCTTATCACATGCACTATCGAAGAGGCAACCTTCAAAATCCTTCTGAATTATGAGCTCCAAGCTAAATGGTGATCCTAATAAACACACTGGATCTTATCAATTATAACACACTTGATTATATCATTATAACAGTATTGATTATAATTGCTATGACAACTGATGTGTGGTGGTGAGTGTTTGATCCTGCCAATTGACACGGTCGCATTAGTGGCTCTTAGCTCAGTTGGTAGAGCACAGGTCTAGTTAACCTTGGTGGCAGGTTCGAATCTACCAGTCGCTTTTGCATGTCAATTTGATCCATCGTTTACTTAATTTCATTGTTTTTAATACTCAATAGAATAATAAACAGTGTGAAAAGGCTCATCGCGATATGATATCATTTGCTTAGATTTTTGTAAATTCAACACCATTATGTGCTCCAAAATTTAATCATGAAAATGTGACAAATAATCTGGATTATCATCTTTTGAATGCTTTACAAGGGAGTTATATCATCAGCATATGCTATTATGGATGCGTCAAATGGTGCACTAGCAGATCCCATGTAGGCTTTAAGGAAAGATGGTCCGCGTATTGAAGCTTGTGGCCCGCCAGAAGGCACGCAGAAACTTGGCCCGTAACTGTAAGTGTATGAGATTGATGTGACCACAGTCCTATCGAATGTTAGGAAGAAATGCTCTGAATCTGGTAGTCTTTTGTGTTGAATCTTCTGTGACTATGCTACACTCATCACCCATTCGATTACAACGACTTTTCACAAGAAATTTGAAGCAGCTATTGAAATGATTCGAATAAAACTTAAATATTCTTGCTCCTTACATCGTAAGAATTCCGAAGATACCAAACACTAATATTTTTGATGATGAAATTATATTGGAAAGAATCATGATTGCTTTAATGTTAAATAGAATTATAATTTATATCACATGCAAATTTTTTCGGTCAGCATCCATAGACTAGGAAATAACTCAAAAAAAGGAATTAATTCAATGGTTAGTAGTGTTACGTTAGTAATTCAATAATTTGACATGTTTTAACGAGAAGAGACTGGCAAGAATGGATAGGCAATATGATTGACATTAATGAAATACTAAGTTGAATGATGATGTGCGGCAGTACATAGAACAACTAACTCATTTATGAATTCCTTTTTCCTGGAGATGGTGGAACAAGCTACTGACTGAAAAAGTTTGTATGTAATACCAGTGGCACCTTCTCCGTGCCTACGAGGCATTCGGCGCATACTCAAAAATAATTTACCAGCATTTACAAACATGAAAAGTGACATCATTCATTAGATTTCATTTAAACTTGATAGCTTCTCGTGATAGCTGTGTACAGCTTTCCGTCTCAAAATCAGACGCTCAGCCTCAGAGTGAACAGTTTTACTTTTACTGTGCGTGGTCGAATCACAGCTGCTTTTTTCGAACAATCACACACACGCTAGTGGTGTGTTCAGACGGAGCATTGATGTTCAGAGAGAGAAAGAGAGCTGTATACTGTATAGCTGTGCATGTGAGGCAGTAGCGCACGCCCTCGTCAATCTCAGCTTTCCCGTCGATAAACGTAATGATTTGCCTTTTCCAATTTTTCGAAAGAAATAAGGAGTGTACAAGACATTTCAATGCATCAAAATTTCCTACGTGTGAGTGGCTGAGCGGCTTTAGGAAACGCAATAAACTCGGACCTTAATTGCTCCTCTTTCCTCGAGAAAATGGAGTCTGGACAGAGAGAGGATAGATCTGAGAAAAATTTCGTTCAAACATGATTTCAACCTGTCGCGCATCATCATTAATAATTCATCTTATAATTTCATTGATGTCAATCATTTAACTTATACATTTTTGCCAGCCCCTACTCGAGCTATGTTAAAACTCAGTTTTGTGTTTCAATGCTGACCTAAACATTTTGATTATTTATATTAGTTAAATTTTTGATGTTAATTATAATTCTGTTTAACATCAAAGCATTCCTGATTCTTTCCAACATGATTTCCTCTAACGTAGTTAATTGGGGCCTTCTCATCTACATTTTAGATGAAGAGTGAGAATGCTTATGACATTTGAGACAATAGAGTCATGATTTTTTGATAATTTTACGCTGTCACTATTTCTTTCAACTCTACCATTCTGACGGCCTTGAATGAGCACGTCCAAAAATAGCAATTTCTCATCCTTCTCGAATTCCATCGTCAATTTGATATCTGGGTGGAAGCTGTTGAAAACACGTGATAAATTATCCACTTAAGACATGTGTTTCACTAAGATGAACGCATCATCGACATATCGGGTGTAGAACGCGCAGTTGTCGACAATACATTGAGAGAGCTGAGTTTCCACGTAACCCATGAAAATATTACTCTTTCTACAGGTCAATGGACTTCCCATGCAGAGACCATCAATCACTCGGCAGTAGTAACTGTCCATCAGTTAGCTGTTTATACAGCAGGGGTGCACAACTTGTTTTCGTCATGGGCCAATATTTTTCAGTAAAATTTTGGCAGGCCACTTTCATATTTCATTTAAGATTTGTACAATTTTTGAACAGATGGCATTTATACTTAACAATGCAATTGTCGTTAATCTTAACTTCTATTTCAGTCACGAATTATTTGCAAATGGTTTAAGCAAAGAACAATATAGTGTTCACCGACTTCAAAGAATATAAGTTTGCGCAATCAGCTGTACGTAATCCTTATATCCATTATCTATATTGTTTTCATCGAAAAAGAATTTCCTGTACAATGGAAATTTTCAAAACTCGCAGGCGACATAGATATCATAGATAATCGTATACTCGCAATAGTATTGAGATCTGTAAATATACATGCACATTCAATGAAAAACACATGACCGGTTGATGAAACACTATCACATGAATAGGCATACTTTCTGTATATGTAAGTATGTATAATGTAGGTATGTATGCGGAGGTTTGTCATCGTGAAACTGCGGTCAGTGATTGATATCTGTGAAAAGCTCTTTTCGATTGAGTTTGCAAACGATGACTAGCACTAGCACGTTCAATTGATGCATGATGCGACCAAATCAGCTTCTGGTTGTCGACATCAGCGTAGAAAAGTGCGCTTGTGTTTTCTCTTATGTCAAATAAACATGATGCAATGCAGACGGAGACATGGATGCAGGCGATCATTACTAGGTAAAGTAGTTGTTAGAGTCTTCAACAGTCATGGTCAAACTACCTGAGATAAAATTTGGGAACTTGTACCTTGGATTTGATATTTCCCAAATTATAGACCTACTTATTTCCTTCATCAACAAATATTCAAGAGGCGATGCTAAACCTCGCTGGCCACGAAAAAATCCTTCGCGGGCCGTATGTTGTGCACCCCTGTTGTAGAGAGATTCAAACTCTCCACAAATTCGCATTCGATCAAGCCTCTTCGGTGGCACACAAAAGTCCAAACCTCGACATGAAGCCTCACGTTCAACGCCGTCAGTATGGTCGAGTTCCAACTGCGGTCTATCGTAAGCCGACATTTACAGGACTATACACGCATCTCAGGAGTTTTGTCCATTTTCAATATAAAGTTGGTCTTATCAAGAGTTTAGATCACCGCCGAAAGATGATTTGTTCTCCTGACGTATTAGAAGTTAAGATACGTTTATTGTGCAAGACGATGGAGAGCAATTGGTATCCGGCTAATTTCGTGGACAAATATTTGACAAGCAAGCAACATGAGAAAATTGAAGGTCCCGAGAAAAATATAGTATAGATTAAGATTCCTTATCTTATGAGCCTTCAAATCTGCACAGGAGGAGACTCAAAGCTGCAGTTGAAAATGCCCTTCCCGTTGCCCAAGTAATGGTTATGTTTACCACAGTTCCTGCTCTGAGAAAGTCGCCTTAAGATCCTATTCACGTATCAGCCACATCAAGCGTGATTTACAAATTTTCCTGTAATTGTGGAGACAAATACATCGGCAGAACGAGAAGACGATTGGGTGACAGAGTCAGGGAACATGTATCAGAGTGCATGTATCAGAGTGGTATGTTGACGGCAAGAAGAAGGCGGGAGTGTCAGCAATTACGATTTTTCAGTTTCCTGTTCAGTTTCGCCTACTGATCCCAGACAATGATTTAAAGTTGTCAAGCGAGTGAGAACCTTTAGAGAACTTCAGACATTGTAGGCTTTGCTCATCATGTGTATTTCTGCTACTATATAATTTGCAATCATAGAAACACTGGCAATAATGAACGGCAAATGACACTCAAGCAGGAACATTTTCATTATTTTGATGACTCTATACATCGCCTTTTTTTGTTGATGATGTATTGTGTTCCTTATTTTCCAGATAACATACCTAGCGATTTGGTATGTCAGTAGAAGAGAAGGAGGAAGCCATCGTGGATTACAGTAAGTTGACAATTCTCAACACAACAAAATGAAGATGACGGATTTGCATTACGAATCTCTCATCATAATTTTGATTAATAAGAAACATAAGCTGTCCGATTTCCCGTGTTCTTCATGCAATGTGCTACTGTTGCAGGTGCCTCTCGAGAAAATAAATTGATGCAGTGAATTGCTTTTAAACATCTACGTCATTTCTGAATTACGAACTGGTGTAGTAGGCCTACTTCAAAATCCTTTCCTTATTGATGTCATTTATAGACATGCATTTGTTGGTAGATTTCATATCCCTGTTTACTCACTGGGAGGGGGATTCAATAATCATTTCATGCTTGAGTATTGACCTTGCCTTATTGAGTCAGGCGTGTCATGTAGACACACGAACTATATGAAGCGATTTGTGCGGAGAATAAATGCAGCCTTCATGTCAGGTGATCAAATTGAAGAACTAGTTCACAGCCTTCTCGACCATTTCAATCAGAGCACTTGACGTCTTCTGCTTTGTTCGAAATCCTTGTTGTGATGAAACTTAGCTTCTTTCCTTGTGTTCACGGATATTGCAGAGTACAAACATATAAAATATTCTTGATGTGGACGTATCATTATTTACAATTGAAGAAAGTAGTAAATTCCTCAATATGTCCCTTTAGTGCCAGAAATAAGAACATATTGTGACAGATGTTTCGGGTCAAGACCCTTAATTTATCCAAAAACAGGTCTACACTGTAAGTATGACTTAAGATTAATAGGTTAATGCTATGTTGTCTTGGGGATCAAGCCATCTCATTATATTACGCAGATTCTTCAATTGAGGACTTGTGTCATACTGTCGCCCGTCGATAGCTCAATGGGCAAAACGCTGACTTCGAATGCCAGAGGTCGGCGGTTCAAATACACCACGACGTGCAGTTATTTTCCTTCTGTTTAATTTATTAGTCTGAGTATTCTTCTAACATCGACTAACTTTATTCTACATCAGAAAAGTATTTCCTTTGAAATCCGAATTCCCGATTTTGATTTCTGAGACGAGATCAGACGATTCCAAAGGCCGAGGCTGCCACTGGTTGGGTTCACAAACATGCTCCTGTAATATTTGACTCATAATGTCTATAATGTGCCGTAAATGGTATCTTTATCCGAGCTGTTCTTGTTTATTTTTTGCTTGATGTTAATTCGTTCTTCTAATCTCATTGCATCTAGCGATATTGATTTACCCGACTTTCTTTCCTGTTGTACTTTATAAAATTCGACTTCATTATTTTGATACGTGTAAGTAGCATATTGCCGTCTTTTGTTGAATAAAAATTCGTTCAAGTATTCTCTCCTTTAATTTTTTTGCGTCAAGTTTAAAAGCTAATGGTAAAACATATATACAGCCCAATGTATCGGGTATTCACCCGTCCTGAAGGGTATCAGCTGTAAAAGTGGCAGAAATGGAGACTTGCTCCCTGACTGCGTATGATCTGAAAAAGATTCAAAAATCGATTATTTCATATTTGCGATTGATTAGCGTAGAAAGACGTTTAATGTAGTTCGCTTCCATCAAGCGAGTATTCAGAGGGCCAGAATACTTTTCAAGAACAGCCAAATTAAAATTTGTATGCGCCGACAGAATCATGAAAATTTAGGGAAATTTTGATTTTAGATACAAACTGTCCAGTTTTATAGTGCGTAATCATGAATCATATACTTTAGATTATGCATGATACATTTAAATGGCTGTGTTTTACATCACATTTCACGGGTAAAAGGCTAGATGTAGAAGCTTCTAGTGGGAAGACTTTATTATAGCAAATTGCTATTATTTCAATGTATGTTGAACACTTAGAAAATGCGGAAGCAAAGCAATGGAGGATGCAGTTTCTGACAATCAACTTTCTTGACAGTAAATAATCTTAAGAAGAGGCACTTGAATCTTTTTGGTGGTAGCAAAAGTCAAAGGTCAAATTTATTAGTCTATCTATCTATCAAGTTATTAATATAACTTGTGAATAGGGGTCGCATTACCGGGGTATTTTTGGAAAACCGGTAATTCGGTTGCAACAAAACCGGTAATTACATGTACATGTACGTTGGAAGGCCCTACCGACGCACTTCATTACTTTCTTGCATTCTTTGCACTGTGCATGTTGACCCGGTTTGCCCCCAGAATCTTCCCGATCATAGAATCGCCAAATGCCGTCAGTTTTGAAGCTCGTAAACTTCATGACGTTCGATAAACACAAAAAAGGAGTGCTCAGTAATGCTGTCCTTAAGGCGAACTGCCGTAAGCATTGAAATCGTCATCCGTTTGACCTCGACTATTCGCTCTACAGAAGTCACGTAAACTGAATCAATACTCCCAAAGGCTTGCGTTTCGGACTGTCATTGGTAATTCTCCTTTCTCCTGCATGCGCTAGCTGCAATCAGGTTGAAAATTGTCAGACGCCGCATTGTATGAAGCGTATGCTAACCGCCTTCCATTGTATGAGATCATAAGACCACAGAAATCCGACCTGATGTGACTGCCTCCCACCATAGTCTATGTAGAGGTTGTGTGTAGCGCGCAGTGGTGTGTGAGTGTGTCTCCTCTAATCGAACGACTCAGATGATCTGCATTATTGTACTTTAATCGCCTTCCATGTCACCTTTGGCTGCAATGAATAAGTAGGATGAATGGTTTGAATTACACCTTCGAAAACCGGTAATTTCATTTGAAAAAAACCGGTAATTCGGTAATGAAAAAAATCACAATTTCCGGTATTACCGGTAATGCGACCCCTACGTGTGAATATTGTTATAAATCATTACTCTTTGCGAATTTGTTTAGTGTTTCTTGTAGCTAATTTTCATCATCAGCATTTTTATTTAAAACCGCCTTTAATCTGCACTTTGAAAAAACGATCACTATGCTTACTGAAAATACTGATCTTTGCAAAGCATTCACATATCCATCGGAATTCATGTTATCCCTTTGGATATGGAGTTCCGTTCCGCTATTCATCCATGTCGTAGTCCAAATGAGCAATCTTCCACCTCCTTGATTCACAGGCAATGTCAGATGATCAGGAATTGCATCACCTGACTTCATTCAAACTCATAGGCACAATCGGGACCTCTGAGATAGACGCTTCATCACTCCAAATAACTTGATTTCATGGAAAGCGCCAGTGTCAATGTTGCATCGCCCGCTTCAGTCTCAAGCTCATGTGGTTGGCGGTCGATTCTATTCTTGATGGTCTCTTATGGCCTTTGAAGTGCTCATTTTTCAAGCGACGTCTCACCGTCGGTTGCTGACGTCATGGATCTCGTGGCCCTGGAGTGGACAAGTGTCCTCGACAGTCCTGGAATGACCTTGTTGAGAAAGCGTGGTAGCCATGTGAAGTGAACTCCATTCGGCCGAAGACAAAGAGGGATCATTTTCTACCAAGCAAGAGAATCATTCTGTTTACATTAATGCATCATATTTCCTATCTGTTACAACCACGATTCGAATTATTTTCACAATTTATATGCATATAGCAATTTTTATATCATTGTTATGATCTTGAAATTATATCATGATTATCAGAGGAAGTGACTAAATAGATACAAATCAGTCATCAAGCGCTTTGATGAATATTCGAAATTGACAACTGCTGCAAAACGAATGAATTCATTTCAACCATTTTCTTATGGTAGCCTGTTTGAGTCGTTACTGCTCAGTTTCATTCCATTCTCTGATATTGCCTCTTTACTGTCGCCGGAGACACCCGCCGGATATTGACAACAATCACAGAATAATATTTCGCCAGTCACGACGTTTCATTGACATTAAAGCGAAGAATTGTGTACGGATATCAGATGATCCCATACAAGATTCAAAGGCTTTTTTCCTTATACAGATGTTGACAATCTAGGCAATGCGGAACATATGGGAGTATTGGCGAATATGTTGGTCACATTTGGAGTTGCTGACAGGCATAGGAGTGTTGGTGAGGAACTTGAGTAATAGCAGTCTTAGCAAAGTAGGTAACCAAAGTGGTTGATTTCTTAAAGCAGAGATGCGGCGACTCCTGGTAGTAAGTAGGGGAGGGTGGGGCACATTGACCCACCAGCCTTTTCTCCGAAACTATAAATAGTGGAAAATATGTGTTTTAAGACATTGTTAATTGTAACAAATAAACATGACTCCTCTGACAATTTCAACTGTTTGTGCTCTCAATCATTATTTTCATAGGATTTCCCAATATTTTAATGAAAAGGTAGATTTTCAGAAAATCAGAACTTCTGTTTTAATGCAACAAACAACTTGCGCATATTTTCATTATACAGCATTTTTCTCAAGTATTCTTTATCAATTTCATTAATCTACTGGTTAGAACTATTTGAATGCAGCTTAATTGGCACATGAGCATGTTTTTGAAAAGTTTTCGATGTGAGGCACATTGAACCACCCAAAATGGGGCACTTTGAACATGGCTCATAGTGCCCCACTTCGATACTAACTATTTCTTTTATTTAGTGAACGAAGTGATTCACAAGTTTTGACATGTGATTATGCTACAAATTGGTGAACAACGCTATCGAATTGACTACCTAAAAATATCTGAGCAGCAGTTATGGTATGCGTCGTGTGCTGCAACTCATTTCGAGCAGTAAACAGGGCAGTATGGCGAAGAAAAGTATTGATAAAAATTAATTGATGTATTGATATAAACTAATGATAACAATCACAATATAGTTGACCAGTCGTCGGTGATTGAAAGTAAATAGAAGTAATTGAAGTATATTGAAAGTAAATGAATTTACTTTCAATTTTTAACCTAAGAAACTATCGACTAAACTATCTAATAACAATCATAATGTTGTGGTTGATGGCAGCTGACGGGAGGTTATTTGATTTCATAGTGACTCTCACTTCTGGGTGTCGTCTCCCCAAGAAAAGATTAGCTGCTAAAAATATGTACAGTCTATTTGCTAAAAAATATTTGCAAGCCCGAGCTTTAGCGAGCCGGCTCGCATTGTCCAGGTTTGGCAGGAGGTTTGGATATTTTTTAGCAAAAAGACTGTACATATTTTTAGCAGCTAATCTTTTCTTGGGGAGACGACACCCGGAAGTGAGATTCACTATGAAACGCAATGATGAGGGTTTGGATACAATGGAACCACCCCTGCTGGTCAAACAAATTGAAATGTTAATGCTTTTTGTTTTAGTTTTTGATAATTTCTCAGCTTTTTATGCCTAGACCGACTGGTGACCTACGTCTACATGTAATGCGCAATTCCTACACTACATGCATGCTTTAACTGATTATCACAATTTTTTTTACGTCACTACTCCCCATACTTAGGGCTTGGACGGTGCTGACATAGTCAGACTTATGGTGCGTTGTAGTACTTTTAGTGCGGATGCCCTGCCTGCCAACTTCCAATGACACCTTCGGGGCTCGACCTCTGGATCAAAAGATCGCCATGCCAAGCACTTAACCACTGTGCCACGGAGACCATAGTCATTGATTATCACAATGATAAATGTAATTGTATATCAACACATTTGACACCAATGCTCTTACCAAGATTCTTCTATCGATGAATAATGTTATTAATCTGAGAATTCTGATGTCTACGAACATTTTGCTTTCAAAAATTTGCATGTATTTTTCACATCAAACATTTGCTATCATTTTTGCCACTGAAAATCTCAGTCTATAAATTCTGTAGCTTGGTTCTGATTATTCATGAGCTGAAGCCATTGATCTTATACATAAAGTGTAATAAAGTTGAATGAGAGAGCAGGGGCACATTGAACCACTTTGGTTAAAATTTTAAAATTCAAATCATGAGGTGGTGAAAGGTCACAGAAACTTTCAACAATTCAGCGATTACTTTGCATGGTCTCAACTTCTCATCCGAGTTTGAATTTGGTTCATTTGATTCAGTGTATTCGAACTATCGAAAATAGTTCAAAAACATGCTCAATGTGCCATACCCGCCCCTACTAACTTCAATAGAAAAAATAGTTCTAAGCAATAATATATAACTACCAGGCGTTTTGCTATGACATCTTAGCTTGATTGTAGACAGCGAAGAAAATCTGTATTCATAATAGATTCATAAAAGTAGTGCAACATCTACGACAATATCTACGCCCGAGAACAAGATGTCGATTCTAGATGCAGACTGGATTCCGAAATCCTATAATTTGATAGGACTCCAACTCCGTGAATCCCTTTATTAAGGGACATAGTACAAGCAAGTTTCATATTTGTCGGAGAAATCGGGTATTTGATAGTCTGTTTGATGTTATGAAGCACCCAATTTATTTTGGCTGTGTCTATAGCCATTCTCAAGTGAAAAGGAGGATGAAAATTTACTTTTTAATACTCCATAGTTTTTCTTGATAAAGCATACAGTCAAAACTCGGTAAAATAGCATTTTGTTTTGTGAAATTGCGGAATACTGATTACTAGGCCAAGCATTCAATTATAAAATCTGAAATTTGACAATGATGTCCTGCATTCAATAATATTTTTCATTCCGCAATGCAATGTATTTGGTTATATCGGATATTCAGTCATGAACATCTACATATCTAATAGCTGAATATGAAGGCTATTCATTTCATAGTGCACATGTTGAGATTCATAAATCTAGAGAGATATGTTAAGAGCACTTCATAATGAAACATATTTGCCCAATGAGGATTTTGTTTCTTGAAAACTACAATTTTATTGCTCGAATTTCTGAAGATTCTATTGCTCCTTGAGCAATCAATCAGCAACTTTGTTATTGGTTATCTATGTCTGGAAGCAGATGTCTGTGACTACGCACTCTGTTCGTCTTTCTGTTTTGAACTCAGGCTATCTACCATCGCATCACTGCCAGGTGTGCCGCAGTTGATCAGCGCATGACGTAGTAGCCAAAGCTATTTAAATTGACAGACAATAGCTTCATTGGCAAAAGTTGTAAATGTATTCAACTTTTCGCAGACCATTAGTTGATCTGACGTTTGATTCATAAATTGTTTCAACACTTCTTTTCATGAACATTCTCATTATTATAGAGCTACGTTCTACGGCAAAGTTGACCTCCAATATGTAGTAAATTAGCTATAAAATCGGCTGTACTGATCTCCAGGTGCTTCGTGATGTTACACCAAAAACTCCGAAAATTGTCGAAGAAATTTATTTATCCATGAAATGCGTCATCAGCCCTCTGTGAGAGACGGTTATCGCTCATTGTCACACTCATCATCCTAGCTTTCAATGCATGTAATTAGAAAGATGTCCTCAGACTTGAACAATTTAAGTGCTAATTTTCTTGGTGGCCGTATACACTGCGTATCGTCCTATAAGGACTCATCGGTTCAGCATGAAATTACCCAAGGGAACTGATGTCATCTAGAATGCTGGACTGGGTAACGAGCTGCTCCGCGTTTATTTATCCTTGCCTTGTCATTTTTGCGGCTGATCTAGGATTTCAGAGGGCCTGTTTGCCTGGGCATAGGAACTTCAAATGTGTATTTTCAGTTAGTCATGTTGCCGATTACTCTCTCCCTCTCGATTTTCTATGAAGATTCAAAAATATTCCTGAGTATCTATCATTGTATTGATGAATGCGAAATTGAGAATAGCGATTTCATCTGAAACTTTGACACATTTTCATCAAAGGTGCAGGTAGAGTCTCTTTATAAACGAAAAATGATTCTTTGCGTGGTTTTTGTAAAAACCGAATGGCTTAATTGCCAACCGAAACAATTCATCATTTTCATAGCTGTCATGGCTCACGGAGTTTTCAATGTTGTACTCGTCATTGCATTGCTAATATTTTGAACCAGTTCCCTGATTTCATCGGATACCATTATAACATCGAAAAGTTTATTCAGTATATCGCGACACTGAAGTTTTTTGGTAATTTTTATTCGCTTCGTGGCCTTGGTTACACATTAGGAATACTTTGAAATCAGTGGCACCATTTTTAGATTCTTGTTCCTCTTCAATAGAATTTATTCAATTGTTATCAGGAAAGATAAGTCGATCTTAGCGATAGTGATCTTGCAATGTTGAAGAAATGCGCGATTAAGAAGGTCAATGTACTACTGCACTTGGATTATTTACCTGAGATTAAATTTTGTTGACATTCTACTAATAGTATGTTCACGTGAAAGAAGACTAGCATATTCATCGCTTTTAGAAGATACATTATTATCAATCTGTTATGTGCAGGTAGATGCATAATAACAGTGTATGACTGCATGAATTTTAAGTTGATGAGAATGAAACTGGTCCTGTAGAAGAAAGCAACAATAAGATGCTTAAATCAGGATTGGAGACGGTCAGGAATTTTCTGACCCAACAACCTATGATCGGCAATGATATCATTTTATCTTTTATAATGAAAATATACCATTTTTTAGTGAAATATACGAAGGCTTACACCGTAAATACATTTAGTCACACGAATTTTTCGATTTACACTGTAATCATGCTACTTTTACTACTCTTAGCAATGAAATTAAAATTAGATTGCATGCAACATCGACATATTCCAAATAATGGAAGACCGAAGAAAGCAGTTTAGTCATACAAAACTTCTTGTATATTAAAACTTAGGTAGGGCCTATGGTCTATATATCAGACATCGCAAGTTTTGATTTAAGTTTTATACACTCGAATTGCAAGTATGACTACCCTATGCAGTTGGTTGGGCCAACAGTATCTAAAGTACGAAAAAAGGATAAAAATATCTAGATTACTGTCAAGACTTCAAAAACATTAATATAATGTTATTAATGAGTTGTCAAACAATCTGTGTGATAGGCAGACTGACAGACAATAGTCTGTTGCTTTTCGCTACATGAATCAACCAGTGAGGGAAGGACATGTGTAGAACAAACGAAAGAGACTAAATCTGATTCAATACAAAATGCGAAGAATCTGTGATAAGAAAATATAATGGAACAAAAATTTTTGATGATATAATTTTATATAATTTTTCAAAAATAAAATGATATAAAATGACATCATTTTTCCTTAGAATAAAATGATATCATTTTTTCATTGCCGATCTTTGCCAACAACCCAACTGGTAGCCAGCAAGACGAAGTCAACCCAACCGGATGGTTATGATCTTTTTTTATTAATTTACACTTTGTCATTCAAACAGATGCATAACAACAGTGTATGACTGCATGAATTTTATGCTGACGAGAAAGAAACTGGTCACGCCGACACAAGCAGTAAAAAAATGTGTAAATTATCAATCTCACAACCCTTTGTAAGTTATAGCATCAATTTTCAAGGTGCAACGTTTTTGAGAGATTTTCATCAGTTCCACAAGCGGCTTGTTCGTGCTGATTGCATGCACTTTACTTGGCGTGATACAGGTAGTGAATTACCACAACACGGCAAGTACAGTATCAAAGCGATTAACTTTGAATAAAGTTTCCAGTGGTTGTATTTTATCTTCTTTTGATTCTACCAAATTGCTTGTAAAGCTCTAGTGTGATTTTCTGTGAGTGCTCTGAATGAACTCGTTAAGACTACGCAAGTAAGACATACAGGCATATTATCCTTTTTTTAAATACAGGAAACTGTTCAGAAGACATAAGGTGACGTTTATCTGGCTTCTGCTAATTATTGCGTGTTGAACGTCGCGTCAATCGCTTTTATAAGGTTTTCTTTCAGAAAAGAAGAGAGCAAATTATTGAGACATGTTGAGGAGGATTGAGGATTATCTGTTTTGTGGTTTATTGATTAGAGAAAGATGTCTCAGTTCAAGAAATCATTTAGGCATTAGTGCACTACATTCTGTTGCGTGTCTTTAGAATAAATATTTTATTAATATGTAGTTGCTGATTTTTACCGTCTGTCTTTTTAATGTATTCTGTGCCTATTGTGGTGAAGCGAGCGTGACTTTGACTTGCATGCATAGATAAACGATGTGAAAATCATGAAAATGTCATGCTAGATTGTCATTAAATTATGTCAACATTGAGAGACATCTTATAACGATTGCTCTTTGCAATCAATTGAAACGAGGTGTTCGAAATATTCCAGTCGGCTAGATCATTTCTACAGTACTTGACAATTTCAAATTTCTTTGTAATTTGGTGACACTTCTATGCAGGCTAAAGTTTTTATTGACTTGATCAGATTTTTAAGATCTGACTAGTACGGTCAACAAAGCCTAGTATTCAAAAGTAGCCCGTTAATGCTTGAAAAGAACAATGTATGTTAGAAAGACAAAAATTGTTCAACTAACAAAATGCAGATCATCGACGAAGTCATTTTACAAATATCTATTGATTATTGTGTGCATGTTTGTCTATGGCTCAAATAGTCGTCATCTACTCTAGAATTCAATCTTCCTCCGCTCGATATTATTTCCCCTCTACCAACCGAGTTGGGATATAATGCTCGTCACTGTGATCTGAACGTCTCCTAAACTGACATCGAGTCAAATAAGAAATCAGAGACGGTAGAATTCCCAGTTCGTGACCAATGGACGGTGATAGATTGTCCTCAGGATATGTTGTCAAGTTCGCCACTTAACCGTCATCCATAAGACAGTTAAGAATCTCTTGTCAACATTTTCGCATTCCTCAATAAGTTTTACGATAGACTAGCGCTGACTGTTTTAATGACAAGCGACGCGAGATGAAAAGTTAGACTATCGAATTCGACAGTTGATTCATTAAATTATCAATGAAATCGATCAAGTTGAGTAAGCGAAGAAAGTCATTTATTGTTTTGACCTCAGGATCTTTCTCAACAGTTATCTTTTAAGACTGACTTTGAATAGAAATTCAAATTGATTTCTCGGTTCCTTGTTCTCTCTATTCCTGTCTTTATTTGATCGTCAGAACAAAGAATGGACATCATTGTCATCAGTAGATATGCAAATGAATGGGTAGTATAAAGCAACTCAGAACCAATCGATGGATTGAATAATGAACTATGTACAAGAAGAACTACAATGACACAAATGCTGCTGCTTACTTGTGGTTGCAGTCACAAGGCCAGCTAGGCAACAAGCGTCCAGGCCACGATGCGTAGGCGATCTTGCGCGGCGTCGATGTGAAAATGCGATCGGTCTCGCGGTGTGAACTTGCACCATCCAGAAGGGTCGAGGACCACTTGGAGAACGACGCCATCCCGGAGATGGAAGACGGTTCGAGGCGGCAAATATTTGCCACATGAGGGGTTACAGCAGCAAAGTGGACTACATGACAGAGAAGTTGAAGCCTCCTTTGATAAATAGGCGATAGTTTTCAGGCGCTGGCATGCAGACCATCGTTCGACATAACGCGTTTTCTTACCGTATCTGATCTCACACGGTCTGAAGACCTGGAAATTCTTGTTGGTTTCTCCTCTTTCAAGACGAAACTCCAATCAGAAAACATATGATAAAAAGTACACAAGATTCGATTAAAGTCAAGATTCCACATGACTTCAGATGACATTTAAGTATTGCACAGTATGCTGAGAAAACGTGCAGGGGTTTTTATCTGGTAATTGATCTAGCATGTGCTTGGAAAGTAAGCATCTTTGCGGCACCGATTAATTTGCAATCAAAAGAAACTCTCTAAGCGCATTTAGCTTCGTCAACAAATTGGTCCCCAACTGTTTTCCACATGCTCGCAACCTGATGATGATCAAATAAATGAATTGGAGGTTTTTTATATATAAATAATAATAATAATAATAATAATAGTGTATGTATTTCAGAAAGAAAAGAAATCGTAAAATACGTGGTACATAATTCGAACTATAAGTCACAAAGTAGTAATGACATTTAGTCAGTCCAATTAAAACCTTCAGATTCTACAGCTAGCAGTTGATATGCACATTAACTTGTAAATCAAAAGAAAATCGGAAGAAAATTATTTCCGCGCACAACTAATGTCACTGTTCATGAGCATTATTGATTGAGGAAAGAAAGATCGCTTCCTCTTCTTTGAGCGACAAAGGTACACTTCAAAATGCCTGGAGTACCGCAAGCGTTTTGGCATGAACTTGAATAGAGGATGCCGACCATTCAAACTTATATTTCTAAGCAACTTTTTGCTCATAGTCTCTCTCTTCTTTTTGATGGAATCAATCTGACTCTGAGGTCCGTATTAACAACACATGCTGTTCCTCAGGTTAAGGTAGTGGAAATTACCTCGAACTTTGGTAACTTTTCCCGTCACCAAACCTGTTGGTATTTACTGATTTGCCTACAGCTGCAGGTAATTCCTTAGTCAGTTCGTTATTAATACGGCTATAGATGAAGATGATTGTGAAGTTTGATATTGACTAGATTCACTGAAAACCACTGATAATAGTTGAAATATGAGCTTCAAATAACCATTTGGGCCAATCAGCCCGGCCACGGCATTCGTGGGGATGGAGGATGCGAAGAATGCAGGAAAGGTGAAAAACATCACAAGAACGGATGCCGCGTTGACGGAGAGGCACGAAGTTTCGCAGCATTCAAGAGAACCTGAGAAAAAGAAGCTGCGCCAAACCAGAGAAAGGCAGTCAAAGGTCAGAGGCGCATATATTCCGGTTCGGACGAGCAGCTGTTTGAGAAAATGAAAATATCTATCGATGGATTCTCCTTTATGGGAATGCGAAAAGCTTCTGAGCCGATTCATATATCAATCATGGTTCAATTATGGAAGCTCTCTCACTCCATGTGGCCACACATTGCCTCTTACAGCGATACCCCTTAATAATACTAATTTTTTATTAATTTTTCTTCTTTTGAGGAGTGTCATATGAATTCTTTTCAGAAAGTGACCGATTGTCGTCTTCCTTGGTCTGTTGCTTGAAAAAAGAAGCAGCACGTGGGCTAGACTGTAAAAAAGGAGGATTAATAATTAATCGGCATAATGCAGGGTTGGTGGCTTTTTGCCGGATAAAACTGGTTTTTGCCACTAAGTGGTAAAAACCAGGTAAAAACCGGCAAAAACTGGTAAAAACCGGCTAAAACTAAAATTCCGAAAACCAGTCTATTTCTTCACGAAATGATTGACACCAACTTGGGGTTTAGGTATTACGGTGCATGCGGGTTTGCAGTTTGCAACTCTTATCTTCCAAAACATGACATTCATTCTGTGATGGAACCACATGATATGTTTTTATAACGAACGACAAACGATGTTGCCTCTCTTTGCGATTGCTCTGCCCTTTTCTTGTGATTTAAGAATAAATGTAGACTTGAGCACCATTTCACTCTTTGGTTCATGAAACAGAAGTTGTAAGACTCGCAGAATTATCATCAAATGAATGAAAAAATGGAAATATATACATGAATATAACTGGTTTATACATAGAACTAAATTAAGCAAACCACTTTCTTCATGTGAACGAGCTTCAATAATCCCACTGTCATTCTTCTGTTTTGAGTGTTCACCAAGAATGTAGACTGCATTTTAATAGCAGCTTAGGTTTCATCAGATCTAGATTCGAACCCAGGTCTCATGAACGCAGAGAAAACACTGTATCAAAAAGTCTCTGCACCGTAAAATCCCACCTCCCAAATCAAGCAATGTGCAACAGTCACTTAGAATGCACTTCTACTTTTTTTAGAAATATACTAAATGTACTAATGCTTGTGACTGTAGCAGGAAATCATGATTTGCAAGAACAAATAACAATTAAATAACATAGTTCGCACCAGCAATCTTGATAAAGTGAGGTATAATGTATGTCTGAACAGCTTCAGTTACAATCTCAACAAAAGAACATGTCCAGTAAGCTGTAAAATTGATCTTGTTAATAGAATCTGAGAGCGACAAACAATTTTGACATACTGTGGTATACAGGTTTGTTTAAAGTTCTTCAAATTTCCATATTTTGAGCTCAAATCAAAACTTTACTTTCGGTTTTAAATTCATTTAACATAACCTTATCCTCTAAATATGTGAGGATAAATTACCATGACATGAAAACTGTTGAAGGGCAACATTTTTAATCTAGTCCTTCTGGGAGTGCAGGATAAATTTCATAGCAAGATTCGTGTAATCATAATGGGTATGGGACATTTGCCACAGATTTAGAAGACAAGCTATTCTATGAGATCAGCAGGGAGGTTAATCGTAGAAATCCGAGGCCAGATTTCCATATTTTCCTACCCTTCTACCTTCATGGAATGCTTGTTTTCGATCTTTTATATAGAGCCAAGTGATTTCCTTCCAGCATGGACGTCTGCTGCATCTTATAATGAATGAAATTTGTAAAGCAACAGAATGCGTGCACACCTAGAAGAATAATGCACAACAGCTTTATAACAATATTTTTTGTGATAATTCATATTCTTACACCTATACTTGCAACATATTCTTGATTGAAATGCGATATTGATAGGTTTGAATTGTGAAAATACAGGCCTAAATGTTTATCGAATGATGAAAAAGTGTAGTGAATTTATTGCGACTAACGTTCATCAATAAAGTAAGGAGTGACGATGATCCCTTATATTGTATGTACCCAAAAAACTTAAGTAGTAATGCTGGAAAAATAGTATTTGCCAGTTTTAGCCGAAAAATGGTGACAAAAACTGGTGGTTTTTACCAGGTTTTTACCGGCCAACCCT
>CAJQUW010012411.1:0-214970 GCA_907163375.1 Prostheceraeus crozeri
AATAGTAGAGTAGAAAGTGTTTATATTTTGGGAAAAAATGAAAATCAGATGATACAAAGTTAGAAATCACAAAGAAAATGTAGATTTGATCATTACAACCAAATGTTGATTACATAATTGTAGAATCATAAGTGATCAACAGACTGCATTAGATATACGAGCCGCATAAAAGAAAAATGAGTTTGCTCTACGGTAAGTACGTGCTTCTGGAAATCTGTAATGTTTAGTATGCGGTAAACGCTCAGGAACACAATAACATAAAGGATGAGACTCATGCTGACATTTCGATAAAAAGGAAAGTGTTCTTTGCATTAGGATGATCATCAAGATAGGCATGACACTAAATTTACAACCAAATGAACATATAATGTGATGAGCTCTTTTCTGAATCTTTCTAAGCATAGATTTTACGTTATGGGACCTATTGCAGAAGAGCGGCGAAGCATAGGTCAGAACAGACAGAACCAGAGACTTGTAGATTTCAAGCAGTTTGTTAGAGGTAGCAAAGTTCTTAAACAGCGAATGATATACAATCTTTTTGCGGCGGTAGCACATACAGCGGAAAAGTGGGCATCCCAGGATAAGTCATCACTCCATATCACTCCAAGCAACTTTAAATTGTGAGACCAACTGAATGTCCGGATACAGTGGTATTGGTGCATCGAAAGAGCAAGTAAACAGAATCTGCTTACTTTTCACATAATTCACACGCATACAGTTTTCATCGATCCAAGACTTAAACTGAGCAAACAGTCAGAATTAACGGCAGAATGATGTGAGCGTATTGCATCGACCAAAGTAGCGTCATCCGCGTATTTTATCAACTTAGAATCGTCAAAAGAAATTTGCAGAGAACCAAAGAAAGCGGCGAATAAATAAGGTGCAAGTATACTAGCAACCTTGAGGCCACAACACCGGATTTTACTGCAACTAAAGGGCCAACCATATCATCCATCTTCACCCGTTGAACTCTATTTTCAAAATATGATTTTAACCATAAAATGAAGCCGTGATTGATTCCTCTGGAAATGAAGTTATTGAGAAGTCTATTATGTTGAATCAAATCGAATGCCTTAGTCAAATCAAGACAAGTAAGTCCCACAGCTTTCACTGGATTTTCGTCCATAAACTTCGTCACAGTATCATGGATTTCTATCAATGCACTTGTATTGAACCGTTAGGGCGAAAAGCGTGTTGGTGATTTCCGTACAAGGCTAAACAGATCCTGTTTCGTAGCTTGAAGAATAAGACGCTCAAATATTTGCACAATACGGGAAGAACTGAAATGGGACGGTAATCAGTGAAGGTAGTCCTTGAACACTTTGTGACCGGTGAAATTAAAGCGATTTTCCAGCAAGAAGGGAAATTCCGTGCCTTTGACAGAAAAATTGTAGATGTGACACAAACACACACGAGGAGAAATTAGATGAGCACTTTCACGAAGAAGAAGTCTTATTGGAAAGTCATCGAAACCATTCGATTTTCGATCATCTACGGTAGACCAGTAAGTTGTAAACCTGCTCAGAGGTGAATGAGCAACACCAATCAGAGTTCCAAATCGATGATAGGTCTGCATCAAGGCTCGAGTTCATGTTATTGAGAAAGATGTCAGACAGTATACAATTTTCTTGCAGATTTCTTCATTATTTGATGCAACTGACCCTGTATTTGTCGCGGGTTTTCCACGAACATTGTTCACTATCGCCCAGATATTTTTATTGGAATTCAGGCACTTTATGCTCCATAGCTTTTTGCTCTTCTCAATTTCAGATTTGACCTTTGATTTCAGGTGGTTAAATAGTGCCCAGTTTCTCGTCCGAAATGCTTCCCATCTGTCGTTGATGAGAGACTTGAGCACTGGTGTCATCCAGGGCTTATCGTTTGATGTTAGCATGATAATTTTCCTCGGTATACAAGAAATTGCGGTCTTAATGTAATCATAAAACATCTCGCACTTTTGATCAATATTTCCTGCATTATATATCTCACTGAAATCAATCTGTTGAATGCAATTAAGGAAGTCAGAAATATGTGACGCTCTAAAATCATATACTTCACGCATTGACAGCATGGATGACTTCTTGGACGCTGGTGATCGAGGTGATAAGAATACACTACTATGATCAGAAGATTTCAAGGGAGCGCCGACTTCCACCTCAATCTCATGTTCATCAAAAAGATTTTCAGTGACCCAAATCTGATCAAGATGAGAGTTTCCTCTGGTTGGGGCTTTGACAATCTCCTCACAATTGAATTGATGTTTGAAAATCATGGTATTCCAATCATTAAAATCACCGCAGAGCAGCATTGTCTTATGTGGAGCATGACAAAGAATTTCGTCCATTGATGTCACAATATATTCATTTATATCTTCGAAGGTCGAATGAGTGCTTCTAGACTATCGTCTGCATCCAAATCTGTATTCATAGGTTGAGGGGGTTGCAAGGGAGTTGCACGACGTGCGGTGGGTGATAATTGACGATCCTGTCCTGTCAACGTAGAGGACACCTTCAAAGAGGGTCTCGGAACATGCTGTTGAATAATATACTTGAGTTTGCTCACATTTTCTCCCTCCATTCGCTCTTTTAAAATATGGGTATGTTGACGCGCAAATTGTTGAGCTGTCTTCCTATCCACCGTTCCATCGAGTGTTTCCCCGCATAGGCATGCATAGATGAACTCTTCACTTGCTTTTTTCTCTTCTTTTGTCTTATATATTAGATGGTGTGAATTAAAAATATGTCTTCTCAGACGATCTTTTTGATAAGGCAATTTACAGACAGGACATAGGGTTATTCTCAATTTTCGTAACGTCAATGTCTCTTCACTTTCACGCGTCCCTCCCTTCATGATTGATTTTTTGTTGTATGTTCCTGTGCATGCTTAAATACATTCGTTGGCCATTGAAACAAAATACTGAAATGAGCACAGATACGATTCAATGTCTCTTTGATATAAATAAGACTTGCTGCTGAAATCACACGTTTATGATACAGCTCTTGTAAATATGTCAAATGTTTTTCATTCATAAACCTCCATAGTGTGTCCTCATACAAATCGTCATCCTCAAAAATAGCCATGAGTAAATACACACGTCCCACGATGGAACAGCGGTCATTCAGTACCAATTGATTCAAATAGACGGTGGACGTGTCGGTAAACTCTTCTAATGTGGGGATATTATTGCCTCGGATGCGTTCATCGAACCAAAAATCAATAAGGATCTTCATCCGCGCTTGGTGCGAAGGAGTGGTCGAACTGTCTGTGAGCGTGATGTCCATCTTCCACGTGGTCGTCTTTTTCGAGGGTGTCTTGTCCGAATAGGGTGATGTCGTCTTTTTTGATAATAGGGTAGGAGTAACATGATCTTATTTGAGAGAGCGTGACGATCCATAACTTAAATAGTCACTCATCGCGGTGAGTATGCGTACAATCTCTCTCAGAAGAAAAAGGAGTACCAGTAGCATGTTTTTCCAAATCTATCAACCCCAATAGCAGAATACTTATAATATGGAAAAGCAACATGATTCATACAACGACATTCTTTATT
Organism: Prostheceraeus crozeri; assembly: GCA_907163375.1. NCBI lineage: Eukaryota > Metazoa > Platyhelminthes > Polycladida > Euryleptidae > Prostheceraeus > Prostheceraeus crozeri. The sequence continues at coordinate 3,551 of CAJQUW010012411.1, forward strand.
CATACTTAGTCTGCGTCGCTTACATATTCTTCTTCTGATGTCCATCCAACAGAGAAATATTCAAAATTAAACGTTATGCAATAGACACCAAGAATCTCTTTGTTATCACTGTCCATAAATTCATAGTCCCATACGTTCTTTAGTGAGGCTAAATAGTCATCCATTTCTTCGACATCACTTTCATAATAACGTTCACTGGCGCCCATCAATGGTGGAGAACCATTTCTTTTGTATTCATAAATCGTGAATGTATCCATGGAGAGTTCACATTCAGGCTTCACTTTGATCTTCTCCTTCACATAGGGAATCACTTTCTCCAACATCGCGTGCGGTTGACAAGTCGTTTTCGGGTAAATAATGAGCTGATTTGGATAGGTGTACACGTGAAAGTCTTCCATCATGTATGTGTCTTGAACGTTTCTCTATTTTTACCTAGTTCTCCAATCGATAGGTACTCCGACATGACATGCTCCGTTCTGTGCTCCGACATGGAATGAGGCACAGCCATTGCTCCGTTCTGTGCTCCGAGCATGGAATGGGGCACGCCTAATGCTCGGAGCAGGGGATGGGACATTTGCAAAACTATAAAGCCAAGTCGAAAATGTTCCACCTTCATAACACTCGTGAACATTCAAACATATTACGACGACATTCAAAGACATGATTTATCAACGCTATCAACTTCAATTCCGGCAAGTGGATCCCAGTAATCTTAGGCAACGTGCTATTTTACAGCGTAACATTTTATTACAAGATAGTGATAGCGAACCAGAAATGATCCTTGACACTCCACCACCGACCCCAGGAAGTCCAAACCCTCTACCGTCTTCACCAGAAAGTCCAAATCCCTCAAGCGATGAAGATGAGTATCCACCACCGCCACCAATCCTTCCCGAACTGATCCTAGCCACGTCTGAGGAGGAAGATGACGATTTCCCAACGGACCTCCCCTCGAACTGGGGCTCCATTCCCGATCCTGATGGACCATATTCCCTCCCGCCGACGCCACCCACCATCGATGGACCGTTTCACATCCCACCGTCACCCTCCGTCACCGATCCCGGACCACCAAGTTTGAGTGAAGGGCAGGTGGAAGATTACATGAATGACGAGAAGGAGAACACACCCTCCAATTCCGACGACTATCCCGAACTGGACCTTTATCGTCAACCTTTCCGTAAGCCCTTAACCAACTTAAGCAGTAGATTCAATCGTAGAACTGAATTGGAGAACATTAATGAAGCGATTGCATTTTCGGATCATGTAGACTTTGTTGACGATTGGGTGCTTTAACTTGTGTATCTTTCTTCTTCTTCTACTTCATATTTTTGATACATGTATTCAATAAACATACATGGTAAGCTATGATTATTTTATTCAAGGGTGAAATGGGTTATAGGACATATCATGATAGACGTTAAAATTAATGTTAAAGATTGAATTTTAAGATTGGAAATTGATCATAAAATGTTGAAAATGGTTCATAAAATTGACAAGTGCTATCATTCCCAAGTCAATGATTATCAAAAATAACAGGTGATTGGAATAACATTTATTATAGAGATGCACTTTCTTGAGTCAATTCACAACATGCATTATTTTCGCACAAGGTACGATGTTCGGCATAGTCACTGAAGTTACAATAGTGAACAATGTAAGACTTGTGGAGTTGTCCATTATCCACCGTGGTTGATTGCTGCATCACAGTGATGTGGTCAATCTTGGTCCAGGCCCATGCAGCTTCACAGGAATCATAATTTAAATACAGCGTATGCGCATAAAGTCGATAGTGTAGATCAAAGCAATAATGAAGGAGAATCTCGACCACATCTGACAGCGCACAGTGGTACCCATACTGTACCTTGGCAGCTTGAGTTTCTGTAAGTGCTTTCCCTCGGCGTAAATGTAATAGGGTTCGACGGTACGCTTCTTTCCCTTCATACTGGGAATGATTCATCCAGTGACATCCGCGACGCATATGTTCCTTATAGCCAAGTCTATACACTTCACCATCCCGCATACATGAGGCGAATATATTCCAATGAGAGTCAATGCGTTGAGACCATTCGGGGAGAGAAATACTATCCATGGTCACTTTTTCCAAGAGTTTTATGCTTTTCAACCAAGCTCTTTCCATCTCCGATAATCCATTCCCTACAATCAGTTCCGCCTCTCCATACTCGCGTGTCATTTCATGGACCCAGCAATTAAAACGGTGAATAATCACACTCTCTTCTGCACCACATTTCCCAATCACACGTGGGTTGAGACCATGAATAAATTGAGTCGCAAAAACATCACACCCCGATGTTTCATGTTTGATAAAGTCATGGAAGCGCGATGTAATGGTCACATATCCGGTCGGTTTATCGCCTCTGGGCGTATAATGACACCAAATGGCAGCAACTTCCTGCATGGGATCTCCTTCCGTATCAAATACGATGAAATTGCGCACCGGCTTCTTCTGCTCCACCCACCATTGTTGTACTTTAGGATGATCAAATCTAATGGTATAAGAACCTTGCATGAGCTCGCCCAAATGCTGAATCCGACGCATCGTGAAATGAATCTCACCTTGTGTGTCTCGACTTATATACCCGTCTCTAGGGTGGTGAACAACATGATTGGTTTAGCGATGATGATGTCTCCTTCGACGTTTTCCTCCTCCTGATATTTTATTCGCTAAAGCACTTACGCCTGCGGAACCGGCTGCACCCGCTGCTCCCAACGCTGCAGCTTTCCCTGCGGCAATAAGTGCAGGGACGAGGGGGAGTAAAAATGGGAGGATGCCTCCTCTTTGTTTACGACTCCCGCGGTAGATTCCACCCTTTTGTCTTCGACTCCCACGGTAAATTCCCCCTTTCTGACGACGGCTTCCGCGATAAATACCTCCACGTTGCATGATTACCGTGATAGGCTAGATGTCCCTACTTAGTTCTTCATTAATAGTTTCCCTAACGTCTTTAACTTTCCCAACTTGTTTCTATTTAGATCGCGTTTCAACCGTTGCCATTCTTCCTTTATCATTTGATTATTGGATCTATAACGTGGTCGCCACGCTGCTGGCAACAACGTATTGCCCAAATGACGTCGAATCAATTCGCCTTTATGCCTCTGAAACGCTTCACGCCCTATACGATGCAGTTGAGATTTTATATACCGTTTCACATGTCTTACAGTTCCTCCTCTCTGGCATCGTTTACGGCGTGTCATGATTAATGTTTACGCTTCCCAATCATAACTTAGTCACAACAATAGGAGATTGATCACTACATTTATTCATCATCCAAATCTACATTATACGTGAACCAATTCAATTGGTTCTTAAAAACAATGGGATTCAGAGGTCTCCCTCGTTTCTTACTAAAGTCAAATTAATATTTGCGTGGGTCCCGATTTCTATTCTCTGGTCGAAGCGAGGCTTGGGGGACACTATTCACTTCCTTGGGCGGATTCGGTTGACTCTCATATATCCGTTTCAACTTTTCGCGCTGATTTTTCCATATTTTCTTGGCCATATGCTCCTTATGCAGCGAGACAAATTGATGGACCTTCTCTTCCTCCACGTCACGATGTAGCATCTCACCACAAACACACATATAGACAAAGTTGTCGCATGCCTCATTCGTCTTGCTCCACGACGGATTCCTTCCACGCACCTCCTTATGTTTTTTGCAAACATGTTCCCATAAGAAGAATGCTTGGTACATGTTATGACATCAGGGACAGCGTGACAACTTCACTTTTGACAAGTCGTACGGATATGAATTCGTACTCTCCGACTCCACTGGGCGATTCGTGTCCAAGGGTTCGGTGGGCATATACATGCTCAAATAGGGACATAAATGTTCATTCCATTCATTCTCCTCCTCCTCCTGAATCTTCTCATCACAGTACCTGCACCGACCCACACATGGGTGTTTATGGTAAGCTTCCATATTATAGTCTTGTTTGCAAAGCAGGCAGGTGAACTCACTCTCCTTGTCGCCCCAATAACCCCTATCCAGTGAGCACTGATGATCGGTAGTCCACCATTTCCCACAACGATCGCAATACTCCTTCCCTATCTCCTTGCGTCCATGACGGATGCATTGTGAAAACAGTCGGAAGCGTTTATTGCAAAACTCGCACTCATAATAGGGTTGAGGGCGGGGACGGACTGTGGTTCGCCTCTTCTTTGTTGGTGGCTCCATTATATCGTGGTTCAGATCATGTATCTTACGTAAACAATGAACCAAACCCAATGTCAATCTGCATACACAAGATTCCTCCAAAACAACGACACTCCAGTTGAGAACGTAACTTCTTCTGCAACGAATCAATCAGTTCTTCCACGTCCCAATCGTCACCAATGTTCAAATAGCGATAGGACACGTTCAGTGCACCTTTGGGGAACTTTGCAGATGTTCGAATATCAAACAAGAAGCGTGGTCCATACAGTATTACATTCAACAACTGAATACGAAGCTCTGCAATAATCTTCTCTAACGACACACTCTTCTCCTTTGTCGGAATAATATACAGTGTATTACAGTCTCGTTCCACAATAAAGTCTTTCGATGAATAAGGTGTATAGGATATCTCCTCCTTGGGATGACGTGTCGCAGCCAGAGGGCGTAACGTTAATGTTGTCGACATATGATGAGAATGATTTTTTCTGACAGCGTCTTCCTTATATACCTTGCGGTGACTCATCACACGTGCTCGGCGCCGCGTGCTCCGATTGGTGCTCCGTGCTCATACCCCAAGTGCGCCGATGCGTGGGCGTGTGCTCCGTTTCCTGTCCTCTTCGCTACCCGTGCTCTGATGCGTGGGCGTGTGCTCCGATGAAAGAGCAGGTCATGACCTCTCGTGAAAATGCGCCGGAAAGGGGCTAGATCTGGCTACTGATGATCTATAGCCGCGTAGTTGAATTTTCCCTAATTAAAATAATTCGAATGGAACACTCGTACACAGAGATATATTGGTAGCTTCTAAATCTGTGGTCGCAATAGCTATTAAACAGTAGCTGCATACTTAACATCTTGAATATTGGAAAGCGATTAACGAATACTGACGATGATAACTCACACGTGACGGTGAATCAACAAATCCTATTCATCACAAATACTCCTTCGAACCTCCTTCCTCCCCAAATCCTCCTTATGTACGTCATTCCTCCCCTGGCATGTTGAATTCCTTCCCAGGGAGCCACATGGCCCCCGGTTAAGAATCACTGATATAGACATTCGTCAAATGAATTATTGTTTACTTATTACGCTGAACTGCTAGTTTATGATTACCACTCCTAAGCTTTAAAATAGAGGTGGTTCCCTTGTTTTCTGTGGATAGATTCAAATAGCTTTTCATTTCACCGTTAAACTCACAAAGCAACAAATAATCAATTCCGCTATTGCAATCCTTAGCACTGTAAATCCACTGTTCTCGAAAGTATTCAATCAATTGTCCATCAATTGCTTTTATGGATTTAAGCTTGTCGTTATTATTTTGTTGAAGCCATAAGTCTTGTAGATGTATAGTTTAGTTAACAAACTTCTAATCCTGTAGCACCAAGCATTCTTAAATTGTAGGTCGTCAATGATTTCGGTAGCTATGTAACAAAGATTTCCACCTTAAATTCTTTGCTATGTACAGTTCTTACCTAGTGATGTAGAGCTGCTTTGTAAAAGTGGTGCTCTACTGGTTTTATCCCAAATTCACCAATTATACCGTATCCTGCTGTTGTAATCTTCAGATGATTGTACTGTATTATCAATACTGCTCGTGCTATCGCTGGTGGAACAGCGCGGCTAAATCTTCACTGTTCCAATGAGGACCGTGTTGAAGGAAAGCACAGAAGGACGGATAAGGCATGAATTAAACTAAAAATTACGTAAAATATGCATTGGAAATGAGTGAGATTCTTCTTCCGTACAAGCTGCGGGAAAATGTTAAAAAGAAAAGTAGCAGTGGCAGAAATGATCTTATTCTGAAATGAAATGTCTGTCAGGCTTTGGCATCCATGCAAGAACAGCTAAAGACTGCTTGATATTCACCGCATGTTATGCTCGGCATGTTTCCACATTATTTTGCTACTTTGATTATTATTGGTTATTTGGTTATTATTGTCATTCTGTCAATAATAACAGACTAATATGTTGATATCACTTAGAGATGTCATGTCTTTACTCGTATTCCCTTTGTTCTGTCTGCGTGGCCTACTGAAGAAGGTGCGAGCTCGTCTCCACCACGGAATTCGGTTCAATTCCTGGGTCATGCGAATGCGGCCGGGGATCACAGGTGTTGGTGCCTATTATTGACTTACTTAAAACACCGATAAAATTTTCCGCGTTTATTCGTTTTCTGGGCTGATACGCACTCAGCACACTGGGAACTTAAAAACTGTTCTCGAATATTTCACCTCAAGTACCCTGTCGCCTTTAGTTCTTTTTATCGATTTTGTAAGAGCTGTAGATTCCATGCAGCGTCGATATTTGACTCCTTTCTCTCTGACTTTACAGTAAATGTAGCAATTTCAGCGGCAATTTTCTTCAAGCGGGCTTTAGTGTATTCTTGTTAAATTCTAAATTCTATTTTTAATCTTCAAAAGGTGAAAATTCGAGATTCTAATCGACAAAATTGATTTTCTAAGGATAACTCGTTTGATGACAAGTGTTTATGCATCTTTGAACACAATGTAAGTAATATTTAAACATTTTTTGTTCATGTTTTTTTAATGTATAGAGCCAAACCAGCAGGAGTCTGATGCGTCGTTACTTGGAATTTCATTCGTCCTTAGCACCTCATACAACCGCCGTCTATATAACACCTTCCTAAATATCAAAATGTTCTTAGGCATGATAGGAATTTGTTTAGTCCTGTGATCAATAAATTACACAACTGCGCTTTATCGATAGCACATTTAGCGTGTTCAATAGAAATATGCATGTTTTCGTGTTATTTGACGCAGAATTATGTGTTCCATGTACATGTGTAAGACGCAAAGCACACGAATTTAAACGTAAAATACACAAATAATTCTCTCAGTAACTCATTGAATTTATTTCCTTGTACAACATCAGTTAAAGGACAATTTTAATTTCTATAAGATTGATTTTCATAAAAAATGGCTTACAGTAGTACTTAAGCACTATATCATCGTGGAAATAGTGTCTTAAGACAAAAACAATCCTGATTCTCGATTTGATTTGCCAGGGTAAGATCAACTTCCGCGTAATCGAGTTGTAATTTAAAGATTCCGATTAATAGTTGAAACACAGATCCGTACCGAATTTCGCGCAATAATTATAACACATTCAGGCCCGTCATGAGTTTCTTAGTGTTAAAGTCACCTTTACAATGGCTATCACAAAACGTCGGTGTAATGTTGCTTCAAATATAGAGATTTATTTATCACATTGTACAAGGGTGATATGATAATCATAAAAGATTGGAAAAGCAAGAAAAGTAAATTAGCGTCTTTAATGAGAGTAATGTTATTTACAAGTGACGCATAATCATCAAAAATTTCCATCCATGTACTTTTTCGGTATTCAAATCATTAGAAAACATTTCAAAATGCATTGTACACAATCTCTGCTTAGATACAGCAACAAACTCCGACTTTGACTCTGGCAAAATGCCTCTGGAAGTATGGCTAACGCCGTTTAGGTCTAGGTTTTTCTATGAAATTGGAAGCATCAAACGCTGATAAGGCGCTTTGAAAACTCGTCAGAGTTTCTACGGCGTACCTCAAGGCATGCATCGTTCTAGTGGCCGCTTTCCTTGTTGCTTTTGAAACCTGGAAAGAAAGCATTTTCTTATGCACTTGTGACATTTATACTTATAAGCATAAGTTGAGACAAATGTCAGATATTGATCATTGTGGAGTCTTTCAATGCATGTCAGGATAATGGCTTAAAACCCCAAATTTTGTTTTCTATGTCTTTGGGCAACAATTTATCCAACATTTTGCATTGTTTTCTTCAATAGAATTAATTTAATTTTAAGAAACAAATGATAATTACACATCTATGTCATTAAATTGATTGAAAACTTCAAATAATGTTTTGATATGTGAGGTAAAGCACTTTCAAAATCGATTAGGCCTACATACATGGCACAAAACAATTAACTTGGAAGTTTTCAGTATTGTATGCTTATGTTGTGCTGCTTCTAATTGTAAGCATCGGCTAAATTTAATAAGCCCTTTTCTATGCATTCGCATCCGTCTCTCAAGTCAGGGAAAGACAAAATGATTGCTGACTCACTTGCATTATTTATGCTGTCGTAAGTTATGAAAACGTAAGGCGCCAATCAACAGGCATGACTATGTTTACCAATAACTTAGATCTGGTTTAGGATATTAAAGTCATGCTTGAAAACCTGATGAAGCTCCATCCATAATTGGAAACCTTATCTAATTTATAAAAACACAGCATTCGATAATTGTCCTTGACCTATATGCATTAGGTCATCAACTATGTAAGTAAATATCGAATCCATCTAAACACGACAAATAAGATTATTCATTAAAGTGAATTTATGATGCCAAAAAGGTGCATTTATCGCATTCTTCTCAGTGTGAGTGATATTTGAAACGTCAGTGTTTGATTCTATCACACCCCATGAATACTGTTTCAAGACAACGTCTATTGACTTGGTAATTAAATAAACAATGAGTCGATGAACGAAAATGAACGAAAGTATTGAGACTTAACACATCGATGGCATTAATGCGGTTAGAATATCAACTTGTTGTTAAAGATAACCGTCAATTTCGTGAGAAACCAGCTTACATGCTTATATCGAATTGCGGGAATGTGAAAAGGCATCACGATTCTACTTATACCTCATTAAATGTGGTCGAATAGAATCATGATTTTCACGACGGTGGATGCAACTATGCAACAAGAATCTATCAATCATTCTATGATGGTGAAAAATTGAAAATACCTCAGTCTGATAGCAGAAGTTTGCACATCAGAAGTGTCTCTTTTTTACACGAGCTCACTATTAGTCCGGCAGCCAGAACGAGTTTCTGCAGGGAACGAGGCCGAAAATGATACTTTCACAGGACGATGTACACCCTATGCCTACTACGAATCGGCACGTCTGCCAAGTTCTAGTGAGTTCCTCTTCTTGTCAGACACGATCAAGGAAAAACACATGTAAATCCAATGGGATGCAGACTGCAGTTTTTGGCTAAAATAAAATTTTGTATGTTTTCTCCGATTGAACGAAAGGTACTAAGCCTAGAGTCATAATTTTTGGCATGGAATGTCTTCAGGTCATTTCCTTTCATTTTCATTCACCCCTGTCTATATAGCTGAACGCATTTAGATTTGGCGAGCCTCTAATCATTCAAAGCCAACTGGTTGATAGCCACAGTGAATAGAATTATTGGCTCACTTGTGAATAAAGCATCAAGGCAACAACAAAACAAATCTATGCTATACATTTATATCATAGACATGTGCTCATCTATTACTTGGACACGTAGCAGGAGGTTTTCAAACACATGTCCAGAGAAGCGTTGTTTATGTTGTTTATAAAGATTAAAGACTGTACTTAAAAGGGTTTAACAAAACTCTTCATTATTTGGAACTCTTTATAAAAACCAAGGCAGTAAAGTCCGGGTTTAGGAGCCATGGTATCTGGATCATTTCTTCGGCTCCGAAGCAATCAGGCTTCTACAAAACACTTAAAACAACGGGCAGAAATCTGATTTCAGGAACAGTTTTTGTTTGTAATAACTTTTCAAATTGAAGCCCGGAGAAGACTTTCACCCCAGAAATTAGAGCTTTCAAAATATTGACATTGAGTCACAACTTAAACAAAAAAAAACAGTTTTCATAAATGCCAATACCTAAAAAGTAAAAAGTTTCAAAAGTTTGGTAGGAAGCGAATACACACAAAGTATTAAAGTCGTGTATATAGGCCTGACATGTTTCATCTCATTACCCTCTATTCTTGCTTATAGCAATGCTTGGATATCCCCATCATTTTGCTTACATTGTAAGTGCTCGTTGCTTTAAGCGTCTTAACAAACCAATGTCGCCTTGCTGTGATTTTCGAAATTTTGAATTTTGAGACTTCTCTCTTTAAGTTGAATCTTGCTAATTACTTTGCAAAAGTTTGTAAATTGCTTTCATTTTAAATGAAATATAGGTTATAATTAATTGAAAAGTCAAAATACAACGGACTTTTACTGCACCGGTGTTATGATACTCTTTCCCTACTACCCAACCTAAACTGCTGACCGTAAAAAAGTATATCAGAAAATCGTAATTGCTAATTTCCCCCTTCGGAGAATTAGAGGTAAGTTGCAAAGTTATCAAAGTCTCTTAGAAGCCGCAAGCTTCAGTATTGCAGTTACAGTTCAGAGAAGGGGGAAGTGAATAACACGAAAGCTAAAGTCAACTTCCAGAAATGGCAACTATTTTTCTCCCGGAAATCCTAAGCTACATGACGCTTTCCGCCCGGAAACTAAAAAGGGAAAAGTAAGGACAGTAGCACCGTTTCTTCCCGAGCTTCTTTTTAAAATACAGACCTCAGTTCTTTGAAGGAAATATAAAGGATAAACACATACTCATCGTCTCAGACATGAAAACCGCCGTCTAAGTAATAGCTGCCAAACAAAATAAATAGCTTGTAACAAGGTTGTTTGAGGAATTCTATAATTGCAGTGACGTTGAGCTGCACATACTTGCATACATGTGATCAGAAAGTGTGGACTGCGAGTATTCCCAAATTATCCCCTCCTTCAGGATATTATTGACGACGCTTCTGATCCCTGTCATTAAGGAATATACATGTTCATCTTTTAGCGATATATGTAGTAAATAAGACGCCCTTTAGTCACCGTAAAATGTTGAGTTTTAGCAGTTAACCGCACTCCAAATGGAGTTTTAATATTGATATTTTAAATATCAGTTGCTTAATGAATCAAAAATTAATCAGCAAATTCTGAATGGTTACTTAAGGCGCTCTTTCCTGCTCCGAGCAAGGTTGGACCTTGGGTAAGTGATACAAAACTTGGGTTTTCTATCAATGCTGAATATATATACAGATCAAGTCACAAAAATTAATATTTTGATTTGAATCCTAGGAGAGCTACAGGATAAGAGCATAAAGTTATGATATTTTATCAAATTTCCACTGGATTCACAGAATATTTCAAAAATGAAATAATTGTGATTATTAGCTATTTCATTCTGGACTTGAAATATTGCGCATTGAAAGTTCATATACATTGTATCTACACTGTAAATCGCTGGATACGAAAATTGCATACAAACATATACCAAAATTACATACAATTTGAAACTAACATCTGATACGAGATTCTCGTATGTTTACAGAGATCTGGTATGTTTTTCATACCAAATCTCATTTACCTTCGTATGTGATTGGTATGTAGCGATACGAACTATTCTATCTGTGATTGGATGTTTTACACTGAAATACGAATTGTTGGTATGTTTTATATACGAGACCCGATGGAATTTCATCCTTATTCGTATGACTCTGGTATCCATTTGGAATGTGCAGCTTTAAGTCACATAGCAAAAATATATGTATTACATACTACTGTCAAATATCTTTTTTCGGTAATACAAGTGGTGAATATTTTTTGTTTGATAGAGTGATATTTGAGTACATTAGATCTATTGTGAATTTTATGTTCCACGACTATGCGGTCGATGCTACATGTCTAGCAACATTAACAGGACGTTTAGTTAGCTCTACTTTATGGGCCAAGTTGATTAACGTAAATTCATTCAAACGATATTTTTCGTGAAATCATGTTGACTTATATATCTCAAACATAACTATTTTTGCGTTTAATGAATTATAATGTGTTTTTACTTCGGATTGATAATATCCCTTATTTCAAAATTACATGATACATAATTGTTGATGGTTGAATACTTATTGACTATTCATGAAATGCCTTAGACTTACGTGTATTAAAATCGAATTCAGCATTAAAAGTATCTCTCTTGAATGTCATTATCTCACTACTTACAGAACAGTAGTAACATTAGTGTGATCTTTATTGACAAAAGTCCTTAAATCAACATACTTTGGACATGATTTATGCTTTCTTTTAACATTGTGCTGGTATGGCTTTAGTATGAAAAGCATACCACATTTGAAAAACATACGAAAAGCATACAAATATATACCAAGAGAATACAGAAATATACCAAAAAATATTTTGGTATGCTTCCTTCGTATGTGATTGGCGATTTACAGTGTACTGTAAGCTTACATGTATTTTGTTGCATTTGCGCATATTGAATTTTTATATATTCCGTGAATTTCATATCTTTGCACCCTTAACTTTCTGCTGACATTTATCCAAAAATAAATTCATTCCGATTTCGTATTCTAAATATGTTTAACCATGCACTTACTGCGCAGCTATAATATTTATCAAGTTTGTTTATATTTCTGAATGATAAAATGAAAACAATTGCTTTGCTATGAGCAATGTGTAACCCAATCATAATTAAGTCAAAGATCTTCAATTAGTCAGCATATCAGTGTAGGTTAAATTAAAAGAAAACTTTACGACGTAATACATGTACTTAGGCTACTAATTAAAATTTTTGCAATAATAAATCGCTTCCTAATAATACCACACTTCTCATGGGCCCAATAGGAATTTTGGCCTATAGAAGAATCTTTATGTCGGCACAAAATACAAAGAATGAGCTTTGTTCACTTGATTCTATTCATTTACTTAAACTTGGGCTTGGGTTTTGGGTTTTGACCCCAAGTTTTGGCCCAAAACTTGTATTGGTATACACAATGCAAGCTTCTGCCCAACCTTGCTCCGAGCCATCTCCATAGTCCAAGTGATGTATTCCTGCAGTCACTACACTGGCTGCTAGTCCAAGAGTGGATCACTTTCCAACTGAGTACACATGTACGAGTACACTCGTGTTTTTGAATGTCAAGTGTCTCCGTAGAGAAACCCTCAACCATAGAAATCCGATGCTCTATAATAATTCATGAATAGAACGGACAAGTTCATTCAAAACAACGCTGCGTCGTGGACGAGCAGGTGGTTCCAGTGGTCGACAATGGTCAGTGTACTTTGCAAAGATTCCTCGCTGTCACCATGTTTCTTTCATTATAGAACCTTTTTGATAAAGATATTGCTTACGGCAAGAATTCGATTCCAGCAATTTGATTGTTCTTATGATCTAGCAACATCTACTTAGATCGGTGCCCAACCGAGCTGCTGAAATGACCGTCCATCAATAAACACCAATTGTCCATTCCAGTCCCATTAACTAAAGCCTTCTACAGTTCTGTGCTGCGCAGAAGATGACGAGGATGACCTCGTTATGACGTTCATCGTATTTCTTCTGTATTCATCGTATTCACAGAACATGACGTCAGTGCTGCAGTGGCAGTTCAGCGATTAAAACGAAGACTATTTCTTTGCAGCCTACTGCAATGGTAGTCATCTGATTGGTTAATTTTCTCTATTTGATCCACCAGATCTTGTTACAGTAACCTGACAGGTCATCGTCCGTTAATTCAACTCATGTCAGTGGACAGTGCAGCAGCTAACTTGCTCCTCGCAATGTAAATTAGTTGCTGCACATGCAGTTTTGTTTTATAGCTATGTCATGTTATAGCTATGTCAATCACGTGACGGGCGTGCGCTTATCTGCTGCACCTGCAGCGACTGCCGGTGTAAAGTAGGCTTCAAGCTATGCGGAAAAAGTATTTAAATGCCTTATACTATGAAGTAAGTATATATTAAATAGGGAAGCAAATCAGTATCAATTAAATCCCCAATGTGAATGCAGTTTCGATTTTATTGAATGAACTCGAGTTGAGACCCAGTACCACATGTGAGATATGTAATTTGTTACACTTTTGGAGTAATTTGCACGGATTTGATTGATCATGAAAGCAAAGCAGAAGGAAGAATAGTATTTTAGAAATCCTCCATGTCATGATAACCTTGGACAGGTGATTCTTGTATTTAATTAGCAATTCGATGAGTGACTGTTTAAGTGCTCAGCCTTAGAAATGAGAGCAGGCCTATTTTCTTAAGCGTGATCATATCACATTGCCACTGAAAGAGCAAAATATCATAATTAAAGTATGATCATGACAAACTTTAAAAGACATAAATGAGTCCGCAATATTGTTCAGATTCAAGAAATAAAACAGTTTTAGTGCAACATAATATCGTACCGATGAAAATTCATTAAAAACTTCACATTTCAGCCAAGAAGCACAATAAAATCTCAACTTTTCCATGAAGACTTGCATTTCTAATGCGGTTTATGAAATCTTCTTGATAATCAGTTTAATCTACCGAACAAAGATGCTTGAAATCATGTCTTCATTCATTTTGATATCCAACAAGTTTCATACTACTTATCTACAGTAGAGGTACAAAATCGCTAGTATATAAACACAGGAATAACCTACAAAAATTAAGCTTCTTAAAAATTTATCAAACATTTTTTGACCGCAGGAACGCAATCTACGCAAAGGACTGAATCTTATGACATAAAAGTCTTTCATTGTTTGCTGACATATTTTTGAGTCGGCGCTCTATCTACTACATACTCTACAGTATGCCTTATACCATTAACTTTGAGCACTCAGCCTTCTGAAGCCGGTTCCCTTCCACGAAAATCTTCCAATGAGGACCATCGGAGCCCGTGCATTCCAGATTGCGGCTGAAGTTGGGACAGTCTAACAGCAAACGTGAGAACAGTCGCATGTCATGTTCCAACTTGCAAAGTTTGATGTTTCTCCCTTGACTGACTGATTTGAACTTAATAAATTACCAAAATTGAAACGTATCTCACGTAGCGTCAAATTTTTGAATTGTTACGCGTATTTAAAAAGTACTCATAAAAACTGCTTGAAAAGCAATGGCAACAGCAGTTCTCTTATCTGCAAGATGTGCATGAGTTTCGTCTTTTGTCACGCCTCTTTCTACTGGTATTATACGATTCAAAAGTGACTCATCTTAAAAGAACAACTTGAATGATTTCATCTTTCTGTCTTCAGATGGCTCAGTGCAATACAAATTTAGCAATGGTATAGTACAAAGGTGCAGGTCTGATCTGCGTGATTTGTTGAATGGCATCAGCGTCAAGCTTGTGAAAAACATTGCGCGTTAAATGGGAGATCATCATTCTCGAATTCTGCAGCCTCAAATAAAAACTTCATAATTGTACAAAAATTCCTTTGTAAATGATGTATGAATCACGTTCTGCGTTGTATTTTAGCGAGGAGCATGTCACACTGATTGAGTGGGATTAAAAACGCATGAATATCATATTATCATTTCAAGTTTATTTTCAAAAACGTTTGTCGTTTATCAATGAAGTCTTGTTAACATAAGTGCAAACGCTATGAACTGCTGCAGGTCAAACTATTTTAGCACCATGCATGCTGTGGCGCCCTATGCATCACAGTCGAAGTTATAGCACATACGATAGGTTCAAATTTCAATATACAACACGTTTTGTTTGTGTACCTCACAAGCATGTGTTTATCTGTCAGAGGGTCAAATATCTCAGCAGCATGTATGCAATATTTGCGACCTGCCTAAAATTTCGATTGATTAATCCTTATCTTGTGTTTCTACTAAATGCTGTCTATCAGAGTTGGAACAGGACCGCCTGGCCCTTTGTGGGGCAGACCTGGATAGCCGGACCTGGATTTTAAGGTCCGAGGGCCATAGGATGTGATTTGTAACAGTTATAGTTGCGTATTAACATTTATCAGTACACATTGAGTATTGTGATTTATAAATAAAACTTATTTCACCATTGGCAAAATCAAAGTCAAAACTTTTTTTCACTCCCTTTTTAATCACGAGGCTTTATTCACTGTAATCTAAAATGGCCTAAACTAAATAATGGTAGGGTCATTTTAGCTATAATTGAATAAAAACCTCATGATTAAAAAGAGTGAAACTTTTTTTGATTTTGATTTTGACAATGGGGAAATTAAAAAATTTCCTGCATCGTCAAATAATGAAGTTAGAACTAATTCATTATATCTTATTGCATGCATCGCATCATACATTTCACGTCAATGTACCCTTTAATGCCCTATTCTATGCAGACTAATACATTCAATGAAATAGGTTTGAAAATTTTATTTTTGAGGAATGGAGAGTATACTTTTAGTTTTTCATGAGGGGCATTCTATCTGTTGACGGATTTATAGGAACTTAAACCTTTTGCAATAACTAATCATTCGGGAGGCTGGAGTTCGATGGTAGCTATGAAAATAGAAAGGAAATCGCACAATCGAGGCAAGGTGATGCCATCAATGTAAGAAGACAACGGAGTACTGAGGCATCGAACAGGATTAGTTAAGTTGAGCTGCTGCTATATCGGTGTAATCTTCACCGAGTCCCGCAACGAAATCAACGCAGTTCATGCGTGAGACATGTACAGAAGTGATTTCCAGACAATGAGGTGAAGCAGTAATGAGTGACAATAGACTTTGAAACATTTGGGGTCTTCAATTCAGGAAGACATGATTAGCCACGAGCTATTTCCCCATGTCGATCAGTTTCGCGTAGATAGATTTTCACAACGGGCGTGTATATAGTTTATTATGGAACAACTTCAGAGATAATTCGAAACTAAAAGTTCAAAAAAAATTGAAGATACATAATCTAGTTTGAGATCACTGACTATATGTAAATATAACAAAAAAAGGTCAGTGTAAGTTAAATTGCATGCAACTGGTTGCATGTGCATCAAGTGCAACAAATTGTCGAAGATGAAAACTCCTCTGTAAGTATTGTGTAATAACTAATTTGGATGTACTGCAATTCAATGAGAATAATAATTATTATTTGAAAAACATAAAATGTATGGACAACTTGATTTGACTTCGTCTATTCGACGCATTATTGTTACTCATGTGTGCATTGTTCTCTGTCCCTCTTCATCTCATCCACTAGTATTTGAAATCCTCCCACGACCTCGACCCTAACACACCTTTTTTGCGTTAAAGTTTACTAAGGTATGGGATGTGGCCTGGTCATCATCGCTACACGAGTTGTCGGGAAATGACTTTGTTGACCTCAAGTGCTCTCTGCTCTGACGATGAGGTCAGGCGAAGTCAGATCAAGCTGCAGACATCGCTACACTTCAAGTTATCGCTTCAATACAAAAAGCACCACTCCGAACTGCACAAATTTTGGTGTATGGGTAGAAAATATCTTCAATTACTTATACTTTAAGTTTTGTTACGATTGATTCATTTCAACGGATTTTAGACAAATTAGAAAACGTGGACGGATAACCCATAAGTATCGAATATTGTCACATCAACCTTTTTTGAGGCAATATTTGAGAGACAGAACGGCAGGAGATCCACCTTGCAAGTAGCAGACAAGCACATCCGTTTCTACCCCGGGTGAAATCTGAGACATCAATAAAAGCATCAGTCCCTTACCTTCTTGCGAACTGTCTTTTTTTTCACTTTCGTTGCCTGCACATTGTCATATTTACCCTCGATGGCTACTATAATATCAGAGGTGGGGTCATCATCGATCAGCAGTGCTCTCTCTCCTTCTGTATCTTGCTTCTGATACATTTCACCAGCCTGTTGATCTGTCACAGCATCAACATCCGTGCACAATGTTCATGACACAATAAGCGGTTTCAAGAGTCTATTCAGTTTTATACACAAGTGACTGCGGTATATCACGTGATTTTGCTGGTGAATTTAATCTGCTGTGTTGAAACTGTTATGAATATGATTGAATTGAACACGTCAGAATGAGAAGAATCAGCCAGAAATGGAATTATTTCATTCACGACGGTTATCAAAAAGAATCTATTTCATTGAAGTAAATTCGTGCTCAAATGAAAGAATTCTCATTACATTACTTAGCGCTTCTTCAAACATCAATGTGTGCTGAGATTCATGTGACTGTGCATATCCGTGCGCTAGCAATTCAATGAAAATACGAGAATGCAAAAATTTAACTCGATCGGAGACAATCCTGTGTAGATTTATAATAGGAGGTTGTAAATAGAACAGTTAAATACTGAGTTGCATCCAAAGTTCAAAAATTTACATTGTGTTTGCAAATGCAGCATTTATTAATTGTTGCAGGCGCACGAACTTAGGCGATTTGCCAGCAGTGTGTTTAAAGCAGGGATGCAGAGTCCTATCATTTTGATAGAACTCCGACTCCGACTCCGGGTGGCAAGTATATAAGCTTAGTCCTGGCAACCTACATCATAGTTCATTTTATGCTTACCTGAGCCTGCTTTTAGGGATCATTGTTGTATCAGATCAATCATTTTCTGCGAAAGTTTGTCAACTTTGCACATCACTTGCTGATGTGTGCTTCACACGGTTTTTCTCCAGTCTCCACCAGGCAGGAAAGTCCCCCATTATTCTCCAAGAAAAATGAGTATATTTTCGATTTTGCTATGCGCTTTAGAGAAGCCATCACACACGATTGAAGTTAGGATGAGAGGTAATGTTCTCAAACAAACTAGTACTTCATTTTTGTCTCTGATGTGACCTTTGGTGCGTATATGTGATCGAGGCTATGAAGGCTTATCTGCTAAATCACTGCGTGAATCGACAATCCTTTCTTCACTATCACGGTTCATTCCCTCAACAATTTATTACAAGCTTTGCATACAGCAGTATCTCTGTAATTTTGTTTGATGGAGAAATTTGACATCAAGACAGTGACAGCAATGCATGAGGATAAATAATTTGTTTGTATAATATTTCGAGTCTATAGTTGTAGTCCTGATAGGACTCCGACTCCGCATTCCTGTTTTAAAATGATGTATAATGAATGCCCGTTGATAATTCACTAACTTGCTAATTGCAAATCCCATTATTTATGATACATGTAAATCGAGATTTGATTGTCCTAGGTTTGTCTCACGGAATTAAGATACCGACTTTCAGGAATATAATTGACCTTTTTCAAAATGGTAGCCATTTTACGAAAAAATCATGTTTCTCACAAACTGTTCAGGACTTGCACTTCGACTACAATGCAAGAATGAGTAGTTTCTGAGCATATAAGAATATTTCAGATGTTTTGACAACTTACTTTCGAATATATAGTCAAAACGTATTAAATATAAGTAGTATTATATGGTTAAAATGCTATTTCGCGATAATAGGATTCAATGTCAATTGAAACTCTATTTTAATAGAGATGCTTGATTGTATGTTAAGCTATCCACGTGATGCAAAATAAAAAATGCTCTTCTGCTTAAAAATGAGGCATGTATTGAATAATAATAGTAGTTATGAACGTTTATTTAATTCATGCATGGCCATAATAATGAGAAGCGTGAGACCTTTTACAAACCAACATCAAAATCAAAATACTTATTCATAAAATGTGAGAAAACTAACAAAATCTACAAAGGAAAAAGTAACGTAATATCAACTACAGTAACCAATTAAATAATCTTATCATCGTCAAGATAAAACAGTTATTTCTCAACACTAAGGAACAGTCAGGCATACAATACTTGCTAGAATAGTTTAATTTCTTCGGAACAAGGTGATGCAAAACATGATCCTCATTATTGACTATACGTTTAAATATAGATGCTCCAATCATCAGACGTCGATATGAAAGCGTCACAAAATGTACTCAATTACAGTGAGTAGACCCACAGATAATTCGATGAGAACGACTTTGAACATTTTCAATTATGTTGGCAAGTGTGGAATTCAATTCTACAAACAAAGGCCAAAATACTACGTATACAGTTATTATAAGCTGTTACCATTTCGGGTACAGTCAGAAATGCCTTTATCTGACGGAGCACAAAAATCTTGAATAGCATTGTCATGCATACTCCAATTAAGTCTGTCATTAAAAGAAATACCTAGAATTTTAGCATAATCAACTATAAGAACATCATCGATAGCGAAATTAATCAAATTTGGTGGCTTAATACCACTGGTAACAAATGTCTGACGACAGTTATCGCGGTTTATTGTCATACAGTTAACATTAGTCCAGCTGATAATTCTAGATAACATGTCCTTCACAAAGTTATCTGAGGCCAACTTCTTAGCACAGCCGGCAATGACTGTTATCTGCATATTTCAGCAAAAAAACACTGTCCGCCGAAACGGATGAAAGGTTAGCCATGAAAAAGCCAAACGCGAAGGGGCCCAAAGAAGTCCCTTGTGGAATCCCACTTTTCACTTTGGTATAGCTGCTACAGTCGCTATACCAACGTACCCTTTGGTACCGATTTGAAAGATAATTTGCAATGAACTTCAAAGCAAAATTGTCGAAATTACTTTGTATCATTTTTTCAATAAAAGTCTATGAGATGCCTTATCAAACCACTTACTGAGTTCGATAAAAACAATATGACAGGCCACTACATCTTTCTGTTGAATGCAAGATGTGATGTGTTCATGAAGGTTCAGAAGAGCACAAGTGGTCAGAATCAGAATAAAGGGAAACACAACAACAATATGCATTACAAGTACATAATCTAGAATAAAATCAAATTGCCTTCAAATATGTCTGGAATTATAGACACAAATAGATTGAAATAATCGATACCTATACTGAGGATGAGTTTCAGAAATTTTGATATTTTTCCAGATATCCTCAAAGCTGTGATGTAATGATTCAATACATTCACTGTATTGTCCAATTAGCTAACAGTCACAGAAATCTGGCCCATTAAAAATAGCATAGATCTTCGGTGTAGTAATTTGCGGTTATGACCGTGGTTATGGTTAACCACGGTTAATGGCTGGTTACAGTTAAAATTACCACGGTTACGGTCTGTCACGGTTAATCACCACTACAATTTGAATTGGAATACATCTAGCACTTATTTGTTTTCCTTTCCGAACTTTAAATGAGCTACAACTGATTGTTGTCTTAAGGTTGAGCGATACAAGATATTTAACAAAATCTGAATAAGTCAGAATCATAATGGTGTCATGAAAATTAATTGCGAAGTTTCGTTTGGTTCGTGCATCTGTTTTACGCAAAATCAATAGCTCTGTTAGATGACTGCGCAAACAAGTTGATGACAGTAACATGATATATTGCATAATTGGCTGCAAGTTCTAATATTAACCATTGCTGTGTGTACATGAACCTACACAATTAGGGTCAAAACACGTAAGAGTTAACATGACACTTTTTGATAAAGGTGTTCATACAACTTTTATGCAGCTATATTATGAATCAATATATGCTGAAGCATCAAAATTCTATTCTGAAAACTTTCTGGCTATGTATTTTCTTAAATAGAGCAAAGAAGTGCTAGATATAAATTTCGGTATTAAACTTAAAAATTTTTACAGAAATATCAGGCTTGATATCAGGCTGAAATATCAGGTTTGAAAGCCATTAAATTTCTCAGGATGTGTGAATGAATTGTATGATATCATTATCATTTTTTATCATATTTCAAAGGATAACATTAATGTGAGAATGTTTATTATTAAGAATTCGTTGAGTTTACGGTTTCACTGTCATTTCGATCTATGGTCGAGGTGTTATGTCTGAATGTTATACGCTCGTATGTGGTAATGTTATGTATGAATGCAATCTATGTCAGCTTCATGGAACTTGTAGTTTTTATTTTTGGAGACTGATTCAGATATGTAACGTCCGTTACCCTAGAAAGTCGGGATTAGAGGGACTTAAATAGATACAAAACGTATCATATTAGATGAATTTCTACCGTTATATTTGTGATTATATGAATGTCTAACGCCGTCTTCATATGATGATTATCTTAGATAATATCTGCAATTAATGATGAAAAGTTTTTCGAACTGACAAATCAATGTAACGTCTGTTACCATAGACCCACTCTAAAATTTCAGCGTATATAGCCAGTAGTAGTGAACAGGATTTTTATACAATGAACTGATGCGTGTGAATGAAATATCATGATAGTTTGAAGCCCGATAGAAACTGAATAAATCACTTTTCATTCCTCTCAAAAAAGTGTAAATCTATCGCTTGCAACGTCCGTTACTATGTTTTTGAGCCAATATCAAAGTTAACAATTCGAAACTTTAGTGATCAATACTGGTATCTTCACTTTCTCTTTACTACGACTAATAATTCTCATTCAGGCCACTTGAATGGGACATTTACATGTAATAATAGGTTTAGACTACGAACTATGATTAAGAGGATAGGCCAAATCTTCTATATGCAATCACATGTAGGTCTCTATGGTGTAGGCCATCCTATGCAGCAACGTAGCCTATATTATATAAAGGTATAGCTATATTAGCCTATCATGATTGAAGGGTTTGTCAAATGAAGGAAAGAATAGCTTAATCATATTGTGTACAATATGAGGGGTGATTGAAAAGTTCGCGGCCCGATATAGAAAAAAGCATATTTCGCATACGATACATATTTATTTTTCGACATAATCGCCCTACAATCAACGCACTGAGCCCAACAGTGCTGCAATGCGCGGATCCCTTGCTCATAGAAGTGTGAGTCATTGGAGTCCAGATACTCCTCAACGGCCTCCATGACGTCACTGTTGGATGTGAAGTGCTGACCAATGAGCTCCAATTTCATTTTTGGGATGAGATGAAAGTCCGATGGTGCCAGATCAGGAGAATAGGGTGGATGAGAAATGATGTCAAACCCACAACCTTGGATGGCAGACATGGCGGTACCGGAGGTGTGAGCAGGCGCATTGTCTTAATGGAAGAGCACGCCTTTCGTGAGCTTCCCTCTCCGCTTGATCTTGATCTTGATCTGCACTCGTAATTGCTGCAACAAATGAGCGTAGTTTGTCCGACCAGTCTCTAGGAAGTCCAACAACAAAACTCCCTTCGAATCCCAAAAAATGGAGGCCATGACCTTTCCCGCGGACCTGGTGACCTTGGCTTTCCGCGGAGTTGGCCCTGGGTGCTTCCATTGTTTCGATTGTTCTTTCGACTGTGGCTGATAGTGGTGAACACACAAGTCTCATCCATCGTAATGAACCGGTCCATGAAATTTTCAGGATCTCTTACGAACAGCGCCAGGTTGTCCCTTGAGATGAGGACAGGGGCTCGTTTGTTCTTGGTGAGCAGTCGGTGGCACCCATCGAGCGGAAATTTGTTCATGCCAAGGTATGTATGGATGATGTTATGGATACGCTCTTGTGAAATCTTCAGTTCGAAGGCAATCTTTCATGGTTGTACGGCGATCATCAAGAATAATCTTTTCAACATGATCGATACATTTCTGTGCTCATGTCACTGGTCTTCCACAACGAGGGATCATCTTCTAAGCTCTCTCTTCCTTGCTTGAAATTCTGAGCCCAATTCTTGACTGTAGGTTGTCGTAAGACGGAGCTTTCTTCACCATGTGTTCCAACCTTATATCATGAATCTCCTTGGTCTGTGAGTCCTTTCAAGCCGAGATAACGAATGACAGCTCGATTTGAAACGTGATCCATCTTACGCAACACTTATCTGACTAACTGACTGATAAGTTAGTAACTGAAGTTAAGTAGCTGTGGTTTACCAACAGTTCACCGGATCGACTGATCACTCGTCATGCGCCGTCAGCACATTCCATTGTATCAATCCACATGTGCATAATGGCCTGGCTTTAAGCTTTCTATGTTAGGCCGCGAACTTATCAATCACCCCTCGTAGTCCAATAGAACATGCGCCTATATGCCTATATGATTCGCATTTGTAGCGTATAAAAAGCCGCAACCTTTGACTATATGTGTACATGTATTTGATGAACTGCCTTAACCACGATATTTTTTTTAAAAAGCTTTGTATGATAATAGTCAGGTAAGGTAATCCAAACTGGCCAAGGTCTATTAGGCTGCTGTCAGTATTTTGTCGATAAGCGAAGCAAGCTTCAGACTATTATGCAAGTTGTAGTCTATTACGATGACCAGTAGGTACCTGATATAGTGTATTGATTCAACGAGCCTATACGTTCAAACGATTCAACACATATGTTTCTGCTGTTAACGATCTGCTAACGCAAATCTAACGGTCACGGTTGAAATCTAATGGTTACGGTTGGTTACGGTTGAAATCTAACGGTTACGGTTAGTTACGGTTTAATATCTAACGGTCACGGGTGAAATCTAGCGGCTACTGTTGCTTACTACCAAAAATCTAACGGTTGCGGTTGAAATCTAACGGTCACGGTTGAAATATAACGGCTACGGTTGGTTACGGTTGCTTACTACCAAAAATCTAACGGTTACGGTTGTCTTCGGTTAAAAATCCCACGGTTGCAGTTGACTACGGTTACGGAAGTTTTCTGTACGGTCGGTTGCTGTTAAGAAATTTATGCAACCGGACATCACTAGTTCTGTGTCACATTCAGTGGTATCTGCTCATGTGTCGCTTAAAAGTCATTGATTTTGTTCCTGAATTGTGAATGCATGGAGAATCCAAAGCAGGAAGTCACAACATCTTCGAAGCAGCGGAACCCATTCACAAATCTCATGACTTTTGGATCCTTCGCACACATCATCTCAAGTGAGTCTAAATCGCGCAAAAGAATCCCTGCGCTGTTTCCGGTAAAACTACCGCCGTGCATTGACTGACACTCTAGATTGCAGCTGCGCAACCATAGTTCTGCACGACTCCATTCCTTCTCAAGGTCAGAATAAAGTGAAGCTGTAGGCCCAGAGAGCAGATGAAGCACTGGAGGGGCTATGATTCGAATAATAGGAGTGGAAGGAGCCGATAAACGTACAATAGATAGGTGTACGACATTGGAAAACTTCATTCCATTCCGCTTGACTCTGCCCAATTGAAAATGATCCCAAAACTCATTACAATGATGACATCGTTCGCGGAATACCTGGAGATCCTGACGCCCTTTTCCAGCAGTGCACCAACTACACGGATGCTCACCTCCATGTGGCATGTGACCTAGCAGCATGTTGCGTAATTTCAGGTCACATGCAATAGTAAAGTGATGTCTCATTGTATTCAAACCAGTTTTTACCCACAACAACTTCACATTGTTGTAGTTTTCCTCATCGCAGATCGCAGTTTCTATCACAGTTTCATCAACAGCCGTAGCCATCTATACAAAATGTTTGAAAAATCAATTAGTAGCTCTCTGCGTCAAAATCAGATCGAAACATTGTAACGACAATTAACTGCGTCATACCATTGAAATCTGTCGGCTACAGTTATCAGATGTAAACATTGTGGTTGAAATGAAGAGCATTTTTGGCAATATTTGTCTTTTCAACTTCACAAGTTCGTTTCCTTTGAAAATTTGTATATATGTTCATTTCTCACGCTGAATTCGAAAATCATAGTGGTAACCAGACCAAATGAGCATTTGTGCAAGTTTTGTATTTGCGCTATATATATTACCAGGTGTCTTCTGACCGATAATTTTGTGATCTCGGTCAGATGCACTGCAAACCGTTGACTGACAATTGACAGACATCTATCCTACAAAATCTATTTTGTCAGTCATTTTTAGTTCTTGTAGGATGATTGACACTGAACACCTAAAATATCTGACAAAAAGCGACAAAATGAATAGCAATGAATTATAGCTTAAATTTTATTAAAAATGTAGGTAATTAATTGAATTATGTCAAGATAAGTCATAGTTTTGCCATACAATAATACAGCCTGCCCAAAAGTCAAGCAATCACTAATCGAAAAAATCAATCAATATTCAACAGCTTTTGTTTGGTTAATTTGCACACAAAGCATCTTTTTCGATGTCGGTGGAGAAGCTACAAATTCGTCGCGTATCGCAGGATATTGGAGGTGAAAGTCGTCGGTTGATTTTGTCAGTAATTTTGTAGGATAATTGTCGGCCTACGGTTTGCAGTGTGGACATTTTCTGCAGTTTTACGAGATTTTGAAAAAGATAATCATTGTCTTTCCAAAAAAAATTCGCCTTGATAATTCTGTGAGTTTTCATGAAATCCGGATAAAAAATGTGGTTTCAGCAAGAATTTGAAATTTTGAGAAAAATCAAAACAAGGTTCTGGGCTCGAAAGGATGCAAGTCATTTTTTTTTCTTAAATTCACAATTAATCAATTGTGATGGTCCATAGTTGATTTTTTCCTTTTGATGCCCGACAACTAGGACTCACTAAATGATGTATTTATTTTGTCGTATACTGGAAGTTAAGTTTTTAAAACATCCATTTCTTATCTTGTGAAATCTGCCACGCGGTCAGAAAGACAAAAAAATGATTATCGTGCCAGAAGAGAATGTTTGGAGGGAGGAAAAAAAAGGCTATGAAAAAAAAATATCCCAAATCAATGACTAAATGTAATTTTTTTTTTTTTTTAATAAATTTTAGTCGTAACGTAACTTTATATGTATAATTTAATTGGATAACGACGAAATTTCTTCCGGAAGATACAGTATCTATGCTTGTGACAGGCACCTTTTGACATTTTTCTATGCCTCTTTGAGGCTAAATTTTTCATGAAGGGAAAACTATGTTAGATTAATTTGGAATTTATCATGAAGAGGAAAATCCCAAGGATCACGATGAAAACAATTATGAAAATCGGGTCCAGAACTAAACAGATTTCATAGACAAAAGACACGTTTTTTGATAATATGTTACTATATAAAAGTTGGATTTACCCAGGCTACGTCATGACAGTCATAAGAAGTATCTGTATTATGAAAGCAATTCACACTGAAATGTGGACACTCGAAGGGATCGATGCCCATTATTTTTTCATAGGTCTGATTCCTAGTGAGCTAATTGGACAAGGACTTTTGACAGTACACTGTAAACTCTAGGTTTTTTTTTTCATGGAAATTTCGCTTGCATTAGGGCACCAAATCTATGGCATCAATTCATAACCAACACAAGGCTACGACGAGTAGGTACGTAGCTCATAATGCCGAGTTCGTGCCCACTGATTTTTCCTTCGATTTCAATGGATAAACAAATATTTGGTTTGGTGCCTATTGGTGCCTAGTGGCACCTACTGGTGCCTCGAAGGCACTAGCTAGGGCGCTACTTGGCACGAAATTTTCGGCTTTTCGTGTTCCTAAGTTAGTGCCCTACAGTTTACAGTGTAGGATATCTGGAAAAATTTCAGTATATAAATCGATTATTTCGATCTGTTTGTGTGTATTTCCAGACTTGTTTGAGGGCAATTTGATTTTTTTCTAGATTATGTGCGTTTAATGCATATTGTTGTCATGTTTCCTTGTATTCTGATTAAAAACATGCCTCGTTCTCAAGCAGATGAGTATACTTTATTTTGCATCATGTGGATAACTTAACCTACAATCAAGCATCTCTATTAAAATTGAGTTTCAATTGACATTGAATCCTAATGTCGTGAAATGGCATTTTAACCATATAATACTACTTTTATTTAATACATTTTGACTATATATTCAAAGTGAGTTGTCAAAAAAACATCTGAAATATTCTTATATGCTCAGAAACTACTCATTCTTGCATTGTAGTCGAAGTGCAAGTCCTGAACAGTTTGTGAGAAACATGATTTTTGTAAAATAGTGGCTGGCCATTTTGAAAAGATCAGTACATTAAAAGATTTTATTTTCCCACATTTCTTACTCTTGGAGGCTCATAAAACTGAAAAAAATTGTTCGAAAAAATATTGTTTCCCTGATGATGAATTTTTTAAATCCAAAAACTTCATTTACGGTGATTAAAATATTTTAAAAATTGTTGCGTAATAGGGTCCAAAAATGTTCGCATCAATTAACAGGGACCTCCGGGGATTGAAAAAGATTTTTAAGTCGCTACACCTCAAACTATCGTCTCCAATTCCAAAAGTCATTGTCCGATTTGCAAAACTTCTTGAATGTGAGTAGGAGATGTCATCAACTACGTCTATATAAAGTTTTGCAAAGATCCATTCACTTTATGGGTTTTAGAGGAATTTGAAAACCCATGCAACGATTATCCTAACTACTCGTCTTTTTATCTATACGCATGCAATATTGCGATGTTTGATGACTTAAATCGTTGAAACATTCAAGTTTCGTCTGAAATTGAATGACATGTAAAATCTATATAGAGATTTCGTCTTTCTATCTTCGTAAGAAAGCTAATGGAACTCATTTCAGATGCACATTCCGGCAACATCTGGAAAAGTATTACATGCGTCTCTGGTTCAATATTTCACTTGAGTTACATGATCAGAGGAGAAATACACAAGGACAACTTGTTCCGCTGCCATTCTGTAGCGAATTAGGAAGCTCTGAGAATGACTTTGAGAGTCATTGAAGTTCGAGAGGAGGCTCATCCAGTCTTCCGACATGTAACGCAAGTTGTGCGAGCATTCGGATTCCTGATTGCTTTCGGTGAGTAGTTGATGAGAATGAATATCCACAAAACTGAAGATTTTGATTTGATATGTAACTGTTACTCTGAAGTTTTTAGTGTAGTATTATACTTTCAGCAGACGGCTGAGCGAATTAGCCATATCGGACTCCTGATTTTTTGCTCTCAAATATCAATATGGAACTTGTTTGAGCCTATGTAAAAACATTTCATCACAAATGAAAAGTGTGATTAATTCACTTTTATAATGATTAGATGAAAGAATGCTATGAATGCATGAAATACCGACTTTCTTTGAATTACTGACGAGTCTGCCATGTCTTTTTATAGCTATATGATAACTCAGGCGTCTCGTGTTCAAGGGTGGCTCAAAATGAGAATTATTTAGTAATAATAGCTTTTCAAACATATTTAACAACATCCGAAACAGATGCAAAATATAATCAAAATGCTCAAATAATAAAAAAATGATAAAAAATAATCATAAATGCTCCGGCTCCCAAAAAAGGGGGAAATTTACAAACTCCTATAAGTGATGTGCAACTATCCTACAATGACAACAGAAGTGGCACGTTCAGTGACGGAAATAGTACATAATTCAACTCCTCTACGCATAGAGTAGGGATATATAATTTCCTCTATGCTTCTACGTATTGTGCTTCGATTCACTTCAGCCTTAAATTCCAAGCTAAACATATGCAGTGGCGTGAACTCTTTCGACTATTTTTATGAGAACTTTGATAAAAATATGCTACAGTTGACTACAATTCGCTCGGAAATCGTCATTGTGAAAAAGTATGTGTTTCGTAACTTCGAAGATTTCTTCATGCGGTACAGGCATTTATAAACCAATATAATTTATTTAAGTTTTTATAATTTATATAAGTTACAGGATTTATATAAGTTTGATGAATTATTTAAATTCCTTGGCATCACTCGCATTCACATTTTTTTAGGATAGCCAATTTGCAAGTTTCTTTGCAATTTTTTTGCAGGTATTTTTCCATCCATAGTCATTTTCAACAGGAAGGAATGAGTGAGGCGGCTGTCACACAGAATAAGGTGTCTTCCATCTTCCATGTCACTCTTTGCACATTCTTCATAAGTCGTCTTCATAAGGCGTGATGAGACGATTTTCATCTGCCGTCTTCCACCTTCCCTCTTCCATCTTCCACGGACCGCAGTCACACTAGGGACATCCATTTCCGATACAGTCAGCGCTATTTTTGCTATTTACCGTTGCTATGACTACTGTCTTGATCCTCGTCCTCGTCCGAAATGGTGAACAAAGACCTTTTTTCTGATACATTGCTTCCCTCAGACGTCAATTCACGTTGTTCTATTTTTAGAACAGTCTCGCGGCTGACGCCTGACGGCTTGTGGAAATGAACTTCATGTCCGATGCCTTATGTCCGATGCTGTGGAAATGCCTTATGTCTGATGGACGACGGCTTTTGACTTTTCCTGTGTGACAGCGTGACGGACAATGGAAGATGACTTTTTCTGTGTGAGAGGCTGTATTCTTTTCTACATGCAATTAAAAGGAAATCCCAAAATGGAAGATGGAAGGTGGAAGACGATAGCGGAATGGAAATGGAAGGTGATATCGGCCTAAAGCACATTTCTGGTAAATTTACAAGGGCAAATCTAAGATAATCTCATCTGCGCATTATCAAAAATTTCTCAATGCTGTCACAGAAAAGATATCACTGTCTACCGAAAAGAGTCTACAACTACTGATTATTTCAATTGTTCTGAAGCAACATTGACCTTCATTGGCAGTTTCATCTACATGTAGCAATTTGCAGGATGATTTGCCAGCAACTTCTTCTGTATTGGTTACACTTTATCGAACTGCTGATCAACTACATGCACGTAAAAGGGCATCATGCAGATCACTATTCATAGGCCCTACCAGCCTCCTGCTGTGTTTTTTGCTATGGTCCTTTAAAACTAAGCCTCTTGACTTACAACTGCTGAACACCACATGTATTTCACAGATAGGCCTACAGGTATTGGAATGGTTACTTTTGAACTGCACATCTTCTGCATTTCATAGACGCGCATTTGGGAGTGATTTCCACTCGTAAATCAATTTTATCCATCCTTTTCTTGCTCTCATAGGTAAGTTCTCAGTACATTAAAACACTAGAATGGTCAATAAAAAAAACCACCTAGAATGGTCACAGGTATCATATCTGACACCTTCGAATGTTAGACGACTTTAATACGCTAAATTAGTTATTCAAAATTATAATTCTAAATTTTATCATTGTAAGGAGCTTAACTAATAGTGTATTATGATTTTCTAACAACTTGGCTTCAATATTCATCGCCTAATAGCTATTTGTTTCTGTAGAATACTGTATTTCATTTAGGCTAATCATCAAGTTTTCAAACATGTCTTATGTCTACGTATGAATTTTACATAATTCTGTAGTTATGATTTTCTCATCATAACTACTCGCATAAGGTACAAACGTATTTATACCGAAGAAAAACGAACGTGCTATATCATACTGATTCATGAGAAAATCCATACAGGTAACAAACTCTGAATCTTTGAAAATTTATGTGTAAGTCAACATCATCAGAAGTAATGAGGAAAGAAGAAAATGGTCACAAAAAAGAGAGCATTCTTTGCAATTGACTAACATAAGTTTTGAACTAGGGTCAGCTGCACAGCTACCGCATGTAATTTTGAAGCAATCTTTGCAATAAGAAAACGAGCAATTTTGACATTTCACATGTTGGCACTTTCTGCGCTTTTTAGGGGTGGAAAATTACATATTTCCGATGACGTTCTCTCAGAACGCTTTAGATCAGTTTCTTCTATTTTTTAGAGGAATCTTTAAATCTTTTAGAGGTTTCTTCTTTTCTATGAGCTGAATTATGAATTTCTTTCTTGAAATTTTGGTTCTCGTGACATTTCTGTATACAATCCATGCGTTGATCGCAGCAATGTCCAAAATGTTGCTCCAAACCGCTAATAGCCACCGACGAGAGGCCGATTTGGTTGTATAGAGACGACACATTTGATCCACAACATCAACTCCCACTCTATTTGAATTGTAATCCTCAATAATCACTGGTTTCTTCTTTTGACTGTTAGTAGCTATTGATGGTGATGTGTGCAATGTACTGAGAACACATAAACATTTGTTCTTTTTATACTGATACGAAACAATACAAGGATCATGTTCGTCATGCCAGTAAAAGTTCGATTCATGTAGACTTTTCACACGATCGTTGGTCATATCTGGAGCTAGTTCTCTTCGATTCTTTCTCATGGTTCCGAGTAGTGATGTTGAGATGTTACTCAATTTTTTCGCCAATTGAAGGGATGTGAAATAGTTGTCACAACAAACATTATATCCACGGTTTTTGAAAGGCTCCATCAATCGTAGGACAACATTATCGGCTAGTGGTTGATTTCCCCTTATATCTCTTTCTGCTGCCCCGAGGAATGGAATGATGTTGCACACATATTTAGACAACACATCGACAAGAAGCCAAAACTTTATTCCGTACTTGTCCGGCTTATTTGGCATGAATGTTATCAACTTGCATCGGCTCTTAACAGGTAGACGTTGTTCGTCAATTGTCAGGTTCTCGGAAGGAGTAAGCGAAGGCACACAATTGCTTCTAAAAGATTCAAAAGTCTCTCGGATGTGTGTGAATTTGTCCTCCGCCAGGCGGCTTCTTCTATTACTTTATGTCAAAACGGAGACATCTGAACATTTTCTTGAATTTTTTCTTCAACATGGTCGAGGAAAACACGGCAGGCCCATACTTCGAACTCCATAAAAAATCAGCGGATAATGTCTTGTTATATATACCTCTCGCATATTGTAGAGAAATAAATGATTCGAGATCGTCCAAAGTAAATACAACAGACAGTCCAATCTCATCTGCGTAGTTGTTGGTGCAACGTAAAATATGACGGAGCATTCTTTCGTCGACGAGTAATTTCTCGGTCAGATGCACTGCAAACCGTTGACTGACCATTGACAGACATCTATCCTACAAAATCTATTTTGTCGGTCATTTTTAGTTCTTGTAGGATGATTGACACTGAACACCTAAAATATCTGACAAAAAGCGACAAAATGAATAGCAATGAATTATAGCTTAAATTTTATTAAAAATGTAGGTAATTAATTGAATTATGTCAAGATAAGTCATAGTTTTGCCATACAATAATACAGCCTGCCCAAAAGTCAAGTAATCACTAACCGAAAAAATAAATCAATATTCAACAGATTTTCTTTATCTAATTTGCATACAAAGCATCTGTTTCGATGTCGGTGGAAAACCTACAAATTCGTCGGATATCGCAGGATATTGGAGGTGACAATCGTCGGTTGATTTTGTCAGTAATTTTGTAGGATAATTGTCGGTCTACGGTTTACAGTGTGGACATTTTCTGCAGTTTTACGAGATTTTGAAAAAGATAATCATTGTCTTTTCAAAAAAAGTTCGCCTGCATGATGGCATAATGGCTCTTGATAATTCTGTGAGTTTTCATGAGATCCGGATAAAAAATGTGGTTTCAGCAAGGATTTGAAATTTTGAGAAAAATCAAAAAAGTCTGGTCGAAAGGATGCAGCTCATTTTCTTAAATTCACAATTATCAATTGTGATGGTCCATAGTTGATTTTTTCCTTTTGATGCGACAACTAGACTCACAAATGATGTATTTTGTCGTATAATGGAAGTTAAAACATCATTTCTATCTTGTGAAATCTGCACCGGTCAGAAGACAAAAAAATGATATCGGCCAGAAGAGAATGTTTGGAGGAAAAAGGCTAATTGAAAAATATCCCAAATCAATGTAAATGTAATTATAAATTTTAGTCGTAACTTTATATGTATAATTTAATTGGATAACGACGAAATTTCTTCCGGAAGATACAGTATCTATGCTTGTGACAGGCACTTTTGACATTTTTCTATGCCTTGAGCTAAATTTTTCATGAAGGAAACTATGTTAGATTAATTTGAATTTATCATGAAGAGGAAATCCCAAGGATCACGATGAAAACAATTATGAAAATCGGTCCAGAACTAAAGATTTCATAGACAAAAGACACGTTTTTTGATAAATGTTACTATATAAAATGGATTTACCCAGCTACGTCATGACATCATAGAAGTCTGTATTATGAGCATTCACCACTGAATGTGACACCGAAGGGATCGATGCCATTATTTTTTCATAGGTCAGATTCTGTGAGCTAATTGGACAAGGACTTTGACAGTACACTGTAAACTCTAGGTCATGGAATTTCGCTTGAATTAGGCACCAAATCTAGGCATCAATTCTAACCAACACAAGGCACGAGTAGGTACGAAGCTCATAATGCCGAGTTCGTGCCCACTGATTTTTCCTTCGATTTCAATGGATAAACAAATATTTGGTTTGGTGCCTATTGGTGCCTAGTGGCACCTACTGGTGCCTCGAGGCACTAGCTAGGCGCTACTTGGCACGAAATTTCGGCTTCGTGTCTAAGTTAGTGCCCTACAGTTTACAGTGTAGGATATCTGGAAAAATTTCAGTAAAGGAATCGATTATTTCGATCTGTTTGTGTGTATTTCAAGACATACTTGAAGGCAATTTGATTTTTTCTAGATAATGTGCTTTTAATGCATATTGTTGTCATGTTTCCCTGTATTCTGATTAAATACATGCCTCGTTCTTACGCAGATGAGCATACTTTATTTTGCATCATGTGGATACCTTAACCTACAATCAAGCATCTCTATTAAAATTGAGTTTCAATTGACATTAAATCCTAATATCGTGAAATAGCATTTTAACCATATAATACTACTTTTATTTAATACATTTTGACTATATATTCAAAGTGAGTTGTCAAAACATCTGAAATATTCTTATATGCTCAGAAACTACTCATTCTTGCATTGTAGTCGAAGTGCAAGTCCTGAACAGTTTGTGAGAAACATGATTTTTTGTAAAATAGTGGCAACCATTTTGAAAAGATCAGTACATTAAAAGATTTTATTTTTCCTCATTTCTTACTCCTGGAGGCTCATAAAACTGAAAAAAATTGTTTACCTGATGATAAATTTTTTAAATCCAAAAACTTCATTTACGGTGATTAAAATATCTTAAAAATTGTTACGTAATAGGGTCCAAAAATGTTCGCATCAATTAACAAGGACCTCCGGGGATTGAAAAAGATTTTTAAGTTTCTAAACCTCAAACTATCGTCTCCAATTCCAAAATTTGTCCGATTTGCAAAACTTGTTTTGAATGTGAGTAGGAGATATCATCAACCACGTCTACTTATATAAAGTTTTGTAAGGATCCATTCACTTTATGGGTTTTAGATAAATTTGAAAACCCATGCAGCAGCGATTATCCTAACTACTCGTCTTTTTATCTATACGCATGCAATATTGCGATGTTTGATGACTTAAATCGCTGAAACATTGAAGTTTCGTCTAAGATTGAATGACATGTAAAATCTATATAGAGATTTCGTCTTTCTATCTTCGTAAGAAAGCTAATGGAACTCATTTCAGATGCACATTCCGGCAACATCTGGAAAAGTATTACATGCGTCTCTGGTTCAATATTTCACTTGAGTTACATGATCAGAGGAGAAATACACGAGGACAACTTGTTCTGCTGCCATTCTGTAGCGAATTAGGAAGCACTGAGAATGACTTTGAGAGTAATTGAAGTTCGAGAGGAGGTTCATCCAGTCTTCCGACATGTAACACAAGTTGTGCGAGCATTCGGATTCCTGATTGCTTTCGGTGAGTAGTTGATGAGAATGAATATCCACAAAACTGAAGATTTTGATTTAATAAGTAACTGTTACTGTGAAGTTTTTAGTGTAGTATTATACTTTCAGCAGACAGTTGAGCGAATTAGCCATATCGGACTCCTGATTTTTTGCTCTCAAATATCAATATGGAACTCGTTTAAGCCTATGTAAAAACATTTCATCATAAATTAAAAATGTGATTAATTCACTTTTATAATGATTAGATGAAGGAATGCTATGAATGCATGAAATACCGACTTTCTTTGAATTACTGATGAGTCTGCCATGTCTTTTTATAGCTATACGATAACTCAGGCGTCTCGTGTTCAAGAGTGGCTCAAAATGAGAATTAGTTAGTAGTAATAGCTTTTCAAACATATTCAACAACATCCGAAACAGATGTAAAATATAATCAAAAATGATATCTCCGGCTCCAATAAAAGGGGGAAATTTGCAAATCCACATAAACGATGTGCAACTATCCTACAATGACAACTGAAGGCGCACGTTCAGTGACGGAAACAGTACATAATTCAACTCCTCTACGCATAGAGTAGGGATATTCCTCTATGCCTCTACGTATTGTGCTTCGATTCACTTCAGCCTTAAATTCCAAGCTAAACATATGCAGTGGCGTGAACTCTTTCGACTATTTTATGAGAACTTTAATAAAAATATGCTACGTTGGCTACGATTCGCTCGGAAATCGTCATTGTGAAAAAGTATGTGTTTCGTAACTTCCAAGATTTCTTTATGCGGTACAGGCATTTATAAACCAATATAATGTATATAAGTTTGATGAATTATTTAAATTCCTTGGCATGCACTCACATTCACATTTTTTTAGGATAGCCAATTTGCAAGTTTCTTTGCAATTTTTTTGCAGGTATTTTCAAAATTCAAGATTCGTTAATGTACATGTATTTCGACTATATTTTCCATCCATAGTCATTTTCAAGACGACAGGAAGGAATGAATAAGGCCGCTGTCACACAGAATAAGGCGTCTTCCACCTTCTATGTCACTCTTTGCACATTCTTCATAAGTCGTCTTCATAAGGCGTGATGAGACGATTTTCATCTGCCGTCTTCCACCTTCCATCTTCCACGGACCGCAGTCACACTAGGGACATCCATTTCCGATACAGTCAGCGCTATTTTTGCTATTTACCGTTGCTATGACTACTGTCTTGATCCTCGTCCTCGTCCGAAATGGTGAACAAAGACCTTTTTTCTGATACATTGCTTCCCTCAGACGTCAATTCACGTTGTTCTATTTTTAGAACAGTCTCGCGGCTGACGCCTGACGGCTTGTGGAAATGAACTTCATGTCCGATGCCTTATGTCCGATGCTGTGGAAATGCCTTATGTCTGATGGACGGACGGCTTTTGACTTTTCCTGTGTGACAGCGTGACGGACAATGGAAGATGACTTTTTCTGTGTGAGAGGCTGTATTCTTTTCTACATGCAATTAAAAGGAAATCCCAAATGGAAGATGGAAGGTGGAAGACGATAGCGAGAATGGAAATGGAAGGTGATATCGGCTAAAGCACATTTCTGGTAAATTTACAAGGGCAAATCTAAGATAATCTCATCTGCGCATTATCAAAAATTTCTCAATGCTGTCACAGAAAAGATATCACTGTCTACCGAAAAGAGTCTACAACTACTGATTATTTCAATTGTTCTGAAGCAACATTGACCTTCATTGGCAGTTTCATCTACATGCAGCAATTTGCAGGATGATTTGCCAGCAACTTCTTCTGTATTGGTTTACACTTTATCGAACTGCTGATCAACTACATGCACGTAAAAGGGCATCATGCAGATCACTATTCATAGGCCCTACCAGCCTCCTGCTGTGTTTTTTGCTATGGTCCTTTAAAACTAAGCCTCTTGACTTACAACTGCTGAACACCAATGTATTTCACAGATAGGCTACAGGTATTGGAATGGTTACTTTTGAACTGCACTGCATCTTCTGCATTTCATAGACGCGCATTTGGGAGTGATTTCCACTCGTAAATCAATTTTATCCATCTTTTCTTGCTTCATAGGTAAGTTCTCAGTACATTAAAACACTAGAATGGTCAATAAAAAAAACCACTAGATGGTCACAGGTATCATATCTGACACCTTCGAATGTTAGACGACTTTAATACGCTAAATTAGTTATTCAAAATTATAATTCTAAATTTTATCATTGTAAGGAGCTTAACTAATAGTGTATTATGATTTTCTAACAACTTGGCTTCAATATTCATCGCCTAATAGCTATTTGTTTCTGTAGAATACTGTATTTCATTTAGGCTAATCATCAGTTTTCAAACATGTCTTATGTCTACGTATGATTTTTACATAATTCTGTAGTTATGATTTTCTCATCATAACTACTCGCATAAGGTACAAACGTATTTATACCGAAGAAAAACGAACGTGCTATATCATACTGATTCATGAGAAAATCCATACAGGTAACAAACTCTGAATCTTTGAAAATTTATGTGTAAGTCAACATCATCAGAAGTAATGAGGAAAGAAGAAAATGGTTCACAAAAAAGAGAGCATTCTTTGCAATTGACTAACATAAGTTTTGAACTAGGTCAGCTGCACAGCTACCGCATGTAATTTTGAAGCAATCTTTGCAATAAGAGAAGAAAACGAGCAATTTTGACATTTCACATGTTGGCACTTTCTGCGCTTTTTAGGGGTGGAAAATTACATATTTCCGATGACGTTTCTCAGAACGCTTTAGATCAGTTTCTTCTATTTTTTAGAGGAATCTTTAAATCTTTTAGAGGTTTCTTCTTTTCTATGAGCTGAATTATGAATTTCTTTCTTGAAATTTTGGTTCTCGTGACATTTCTGTATACAATCCATGCGTTGATCGCAGCAATGTCCAAAATGTTGCTCCAAACCGCTAATAGCCACCGAACGAGAGGCCGATTTGGTTGTATAGAGACGACACATTTGATCCACAACATCAACTC
Organism: Prostheceraeus crozeri; assembly: GCA_907163375.1. Lineage (NCBI taxonomy): Eukaryota > Metazoa > Platyhelminthes > Polycladida > Euryleptidae > Prostheceraeus > Prostheceraeus crozeri. Next base: position 41,627 of record CAJQUW010012411.1, read on the forward strand.
CCACTCTATTTGAATTGTAATCCTCAATAATCACTGGTTTCTTCTTTTGGACTGTTAGTAGCTATTGATGGTGATGTGTGCAATGTACTGAGAACACATAAACATTTGTTCTTTTTATACTGATACGAAACAATACAAGCATCATATTCGTCATGCCAGTAAAAGTTCGATTCATGCAGACTTTTCACACGATCGTTGGTCATATCTGGAACTAGTTCTCTTCGATTCTTTCTCATGGTTCCGAGTAGTGATGTTGAGATGTTACTCAATTTTTTTGCCAATTGAAGGGATGTGAAGTATAGTTGTCACAACAAACATTATATCCACGGTTTTTGAAAGGCTCCATCAATCGTAGGACAACATTTTCGGCTAGTGGTTGATTTCCCCTTATATCTGTTTGTTCATGCTGCCCGAGGAATGGAATGATGTTGCACACATATTTAGACCAAAACACATGCGACAAGAAGCCAAAACTTTATTCCGATAGCTTGTCCGGCTTATTTGGCAGATGAATGTTATCAACTTGCATCGGCTCTTAACAGGTAGACGTTGTTCGTCAATTGTCAGGTTCCTCGGAAGGAGTAAGCGAAGGCACACAATTGCTTCTAAAAGGATTCAAAAAGTCTCTCCGGATGGTGTGTGAATTTTTGTCCTCCGCCAGGCGGGCGATCTTCTATTACTTTATGTCAAAACGGAGACAATCTGCTGGAACATTTTCTTGAATTTTTTCTTCCTAGACATGGTCGAGGAAAACACGGCAGGCCCATACTTCGAACTCCATAAAAAATCAGCGGATAATGTCTTGTTATATATACCTCTCGCATATTGTAGAGAAATAAATGATTCGAGATCGTCCAAAGTAAATACAACAGACAGTCCAATCTCATCTGCGTAGTTGTTGGTGCAACGTAAAATATGACGGAGCATTCTTTCGTCGACGAGTAATTTCCATGCGTCATAGGGAGATATCACTTTTTTTGAAGATGATCCAGGTTGCGCTTTGAAAACATTATGCCTGGCTGCCCTACCCACTTTCGCTCTTGTCATTCGTTGCCATGTTGTGCCATCTTTACCGATCAAAACATCTGCCGTCACCTTGTGATGTCACCCCATTATCAGAGTGTGCACTATCACTATCACCATCTGTGTCTGATAAAACAGAGAAACACTCAAAATTATCGGAGTCGTGTGGATGCTCATCAGTAGCATCATAGTCCGTATCCAAACCAGAGTCATTAGAGGACCAGTCTTCAATTCTACGACGAATTTCGTCTGCCGATAATTTGCGACTTGCCGTCGCCATACTTGCTGTAATAATGAATATACAACACACATTCAACGTAATGCTTGAAAAGTTTGAATTTGTTTTCGATTTTCATTCAATTCTGGCAATAGATATCACAATCGGAAGTCTTCACATACAACTCTAGCATATCAAGTATTCTATCACACGAGTGCTTCAACCAACTTCAAAATTTTGAATTCGATGAAACTGTGAAATCACCATTGACATCTACGATTTTCATAGATATAGAATCAGTCATCATCATAACTGATTGTTAGACAAATGAAATTTCCTGATTAATCAGCAAATCGTTTTGGTGTCATGACACCTGTGACCATTCGAGGGGTAGTGATTATGTATGAGCACTATTCACAGGACTAGACTTCAAAACCATTTATTACAGTCCGTTTCATAAAAAGTGGATCATCCTAAAATTTGACTAAATAAAGTATGATACAGAAAGCATTTTTCATGTTATTTCATGTCCCTAATATATTTAAATGTCCTTATATAATCTGATAGGCTATGATACAGTAACGGTTCTTAAGAAGCTAATATTTTGTAGCCCTACCCTTATTGTCAATGACATTACCAATTCGTCTAGGCATTGATTCGATGATATCGTTGATTTTTGACTGATCTAACTTTCTCCACTCTCTTTTTAACAGTGACGTAAGTTGTGATACGCCATCTGTAGGTAGCAGTGAACGACGAACGTTACGTTTTAGAATACTCCATACATTTTCTATGGGATTCAGATCAGGAGAACGAGCTGGCCAAGATAATGTCCTAAGCCCTAATTGAGACTTGCATAAGTTGACTCTACTACTCCTGTGACACGTAGCATTATCATCCATAAATAACCAAGTCGATGGATCACCAAGTTGGTCTGTCATTTGGCCAATGTTAATTCGTAAAACATTCACATAGCGTTCAAAATTCATGGTTCCTTGCTGTATGTGAAGTTCAGAGCGGCCATTGGTCCAAATGCCAGCCCAAATTAGTAGAGTCGCACCACCTTGTACCCGGGGACGATGTAAATGTCTCGGAATTTCCTGATCAGATTTTATCCATAATCTCAATCGACCATCACTATCCTTCAGACGGACTGATGCCTCATCAAACCAGACAACCCGATCCCATTGATTTCGCCAGTGACAATGACTCATTGTCCATCTGAGACATCTTTTTGTATGTTGATCTGATAATTCGATCTGAGAGGGCCTCTTACAGCTCTTGAAATTCGACTCAATAAGTCTTCTACGAATAGTGGACTTAGAAATAAACGAGTCTAGTGCAGCCATCTCAGTTAACGAGAGACTTGGATCAACTTTAACAAATCTCAAAATTAGGCGGTCTCTACGTTTGGATGTTTTGCGTGGACGGCCAGAGCCCTCTTACGACAGAGTCGAAAATCATCATTATGCCATCGATGCACATTTGTGTAAGGGACATTTAGTCACTTGCTTGTAGCTCGCAAAGAAAACCCCAGTTCTAGCAAGGCTGACACTTTGCCCTTTGTGAATGCGATCTCGTTATTGTTCATTTGTGCTTTGTATTGTTTTCAAACGGTAAGAGATAGATTTCTAGCTGAAAGCAATCAGGAGTGCTGCCAACACAACCGCAACGAAGTCAGGAAGCTATGGAACATGAAGTCCAGTTAATCACATGTAGCAGTTACATTATTGTTGATGAATAATGGTGCTATACTGGCTCTGATTGACCGATTTTCTTTATTTCTGTTTTGCCTGATAGCTTTTGGCTTGTAGAACAACATATTACATAACAAAGGAAAAAAATGTAATTTTATAAGAGTGAGGTATGATTTTGTGTAACATTGCTAAATGAAGATCAAATTATCTACTACTTTTTTATCTATAACAGGAAAACAACTCAATATTCATGCTTGAAATTTCCAACAATGATATAAGTAAGCGCAACTGACATATCTTCCAAATTTCAGAGAAATTCGTTCAAGTTTGGCGGAGTTAGACAAAGTTGAAGTTAAGGCGATGTTTAAGGGTGATCCATTTTTTATGAAACAATCTGTAGTTTTAAGAATTGTTAGAAATAATAATTGTCAGGAAAAATCAAATCAAACTGAAACTTATTTCAGAAAATACAATACATCTTGACCATTCTAGTGTTAAAGCAGTTTGGCATCACAAAAGGCAATCATTAAACATCGTCCAACGGGGGGGGGGCGCTTACCGTCCCCTACCGAAAATTCTACATGCTGATATTTATTGGTATATCTAATCTCAGCGTTTTAATTCCTGCACTTTTTCATCATGATATTCTGACTTGTCATCATAAGATGTATTTGATTTATTTTGTTTGGAATTTGGTCAAATTGTGTCTGAGATGAAGCAAGAGATAATAATCATAGTAAAAAATTCATCATTTTGACCTTTGACCTTACATTTGACCTCCCAGATCATAGGCATTTGTTTGGCATTAGAGTCCATTTTCTATACCAGACAATTTTTATGTTACAACATTAATTTTCATAAAAGATGAATTTTTACTATCAATTTTCCCGAAAATTTTTTAAGTTCCAGTGATTGTGCACATGAGAAGTCGATTGTTTATGTCGCTTCACTGCCTTACTACTGAAGGAGCTGAGATTATTATACTCCACTCTGTCCAGACCACATTTTCTCGAGAAAAATAAGGCTAGGCCATCAAGAATTTCCTGCGTTTTTCACGGCCGGTCAGCCACTCACCTGCTTGAAATTTTGATGGATGAAAATGTTCAATGTATTGTATGTATGTTGAAATTAAAATTTCATGCATTAAAGTGTGTGGGGTTTCTTATATACAGACAATGATATGAGGGAACTCGTCGTCGACTTGCTTACAAAATTTTGAATTATTCAACATATTCTTGAAATTGATTACTTCCGACGAATTTTTCTTTCCAAGCTTTCAATAGAAGGCAGACCGACTACTTATACTATTCTTTCAGTAGTATAACCTGACATCTGTAATTATCAAAAGTGGTATAAAATTCGTTCATTCACTGCTTTTGTACGGCGAAGAAAATGTTTCTACAATGCAGATGAGAAGTCCTTTCACCTTGACGAAGGCCTATAGCGGCAGAAATATTTGGTGTCCTCGTAACTTGCTGTGTTCTGCTTTTGTTTCGTGACGTAATTGGAGCGGCGACAGAGCGCGAGACATGCGTTGACATTTCAGTCGACGCATTTTCTCTCGAACTATTTTTCTTTCAGTAGGATAACCTGACGTCTGTAATCAGCAAAAGTGGCATAAAATTCATTCATTCACTGCTTTTGTTCGACGAAGAAAATGTTTCTACAACACAGATGCGAAATCCTTTCATTCTGATAGGTCTCCGATTCCGGAAGCATAGGCCTAGTACCACAGTAGCAGTAAATTGTGAAAATTATACAATTCACGTAAACATGTCAAAAATAGATACTTCTCTGAATATGTTTTCAATACCAAAATGCAACTATTCGATCAACATTCCGCCCGATGTTCATGAAAAATTTGTATTTCATCTCACAAACTTCATTTAAAGTTTAAGTTTATAAGTTGTGTTCCTATCATGATTTTTAAATGAGAGCATTACCGCGAAAACACACGGTGATAAACATTTTAAAAAGATGTTGAAAAGAATACTGTTTTCAGAATGTGATTTCCCTGTTATCCATAAGGAGTTTCTGGAGATCGACAATTTGGTAACGAGTACACTGTAAACCGTTGACTGACAATTGACAAACATTTATCCTACAAAATCTATTTTGTCGGTCATTTTTAGTTCTTGTTAGATGATTGCCACTGAACACCTACAATATCTGACAAAAAGCGACAAAATGTATAACAATGAATTATAGCTTAAATGTTATCAAAAATGTGGTAATTAATTAAATTATGTCAGAATATCATGGTTTTGCCACACAAGAATACAGATTGCTCAAAAGTCAAGCAATCACTAATCGAAAAAGTCAATCAATATTCAACAGTTGTGTAATAGATAATGTACAGATTTGAAGTCATTATTGCTATACAGGCGCGGATCCAGCTTTTTGTTGAGGGGGGGGGGTTTGGCACTATAAAACGGCGTATACTGAAAATTTTTTGGAACAGCTTATTTTCCTGTAATAAATATAATGTACTTACAAATCGGTCTTTATTAAATTCTTGATACAATGCAAAAATGATGTGAAGTATGCAATAATATTGACCTGTATTACTTCATGTACTTAATACATGTATACCAAAAATCAATAATATGAATTTCCCTTGATACGGAAGTATTAAATGAGAACATAATCTGTTGGTTTTTAATCAATGATTTTTTTCAATCAAACAAGATCGATTGGCAAAAAAGTTTTCGTGGGTGCTGTTTAATAAAGCGTTCAATTAATTGTTCAGACGAGAGACCGGACGCTTCAGGATAGTGCACTGCCATCATTGTCAGTCCCGCCAATCTTTCTCTGACATGGTGCCTCTGAGATGATTTTTCAGACGTCTGAGAACAGAAAACGATCTCTCTGCCTCTGAAGAACCAATTGGAGCCCACGGGCTTTGTTTCATAAAATCTCCCAGCGCGTTATCCCTCAGCAGGAAGTCCACAACGATGACCGCCGCAACACTTGAATTGCTTCAGGCTATGTGCGAAATATTATCAGCAAATGCGTTGAACATTTTATGCACAGGCAATAAAAGCAGAACTGAAGATGCATATGACGCTGATAACCCATTAAATTAATATCATCAGCAAAGAATCGTTAAAATTCAGACCAAAGAAAATTGTGTTGATGGCGAGTTTCAATTACTTTGCTTGTTAGTGGAATGACATAATCAGCTTCGCCCTATGCCTTGCGGAATCGTTTTCCCATGTGTTAAGAAATGTGCTTGGTCAGAATAGAAGAATGCCAAGTCCAATGGATTTGAGTTTTGTTTTACACTTAAACTTCCAGTTCACTGTAGATCATCTGATATAAATTTGTATGAATGCAGGAAAAGTAGCAATTATATTAAAAGTCCTTCAACTCCGAGGGGGGGGTTTGAACCCCATGAACCCCCCCCTTGGATCCGCTACTGCTATAATTATCTGTTATAATACATGATCTTTTTCATATAGTCTGCACCAGGTTAATAATTTCCAACCAGGAAAATAATTACCTGCTTCGTGGAACTTATTAACCTGTGGACATAGAGAGCCTTGCAAAAGCATGCATTATTGCATCCGTCTTTTGCGGTTGTTTTGTTTTTGTTTTTACTATTACTATCAGTATTACTTATTATTACACATATCATTACTGTATTGATTTTAGAATGCCAGCCGCATATAAGTTTATGCGGGGCCCCGCCCGCCTGGGCTTGAGCGTTCAGGTAGAGGGGCCGAAACGCAACCAGGCGGGTACCTGCTGACGACTGGCTATTGTTTTATTTGTTTTAACGTTTGTTCTTTTTTTTTTTTATCGCTAACTACCCTAGTGTGATGAATGGACTGTGTCGGTTACTGGTCTCCATGGGGTTGACATGGTGATTACTAAGTGTCTATTTATATATAAGTTCCTAATCAATCGAGCCTGAAACTTTGACCAAGGAGATCACTTGTTAAGCGGCCTTGTACGATCTCGTACACTTAAGGGTGAAGTCCAGCCCGTATAGCGCTATGTTATGGACCCCCGGGTAGGTCCGCCCGGCACGCAATCAGATCCGTCAAGTCTTTGTGCTTAAAGACCTTCATGCATTCATGCATTTGTCGAGGATCACAAGTCAGAGGACCATTAGGGGTAAGGTCCAGCCCCGCTTTAGAAGCGCTGAGTGAAAAATGGACTAGTGGGAAGGTCCTCCACACCGATCTCGTCAAGTTTGGCTCTAAAATGTAGTCCTAGGATAGTCAAAAGTTTGACGCGCCTTGAACGTTTAATGTCTGCCGGTGGGAACGCACCACCTGTCCTCTTAAGGACAAACCTTAAGTCTTATTAACTATAAGTTTATTAAAATTATGAAACATGTAGACATCGTTATGGGAATGTCCCAGCTTCAAATGCATTATTGTTTATCTAATTTGCATACAAAGCATCTGTTTCGAAGCCGGTGGAGAAGCTACAAATTCTTCGGATATCGCAGGATATTGGAGGTGACAATCGTCGGTTGATTTTGTCAGTAATTTTGTAGGATAATTGTCGGTCTACGGTCTAGAGTGTGCTTGGTTTCTAGAATCACACGGTCTGTGCTGACAAGGATGAGTTCCGTCAGCAACCGAATGAATTTACGGGACCATGCTGAGTGCATTTTATAGCGAATACATTCGACCCTCAAGACATCAGCTCACTGAAGAACTGTAAAAATTGTGAACTTAGGGTGAAAAACAAGGCTCATCTTTGCCGAGATTCTGAGGCATTCGAATTGCTTCGACCCCTACTTACGGAAGAATCACACAAAATGTCGAGGGTGTATTCCAGAGATTTATTCAGATATTTACTTAGTGTGACTGCGGTAGGTGGAAGATGGAAGGCGGCAGATGAAAATCGTCTCATCACGCCTTACGGAAGACGCCTTATGAAGAATGTGCAAAGAGTCGAGTGACATGGAAGTTGGAAGACGACTTATTCTGTGTTAGAGCGGCCTTAGCGTTCAAGAGGTACGACAGGAATGGTGAGTTCGAATCCCGGCCGACACAGCAGATGGACAGAAAGAGTCTTGACAGACGGATGGATCCTGCAAATGCAAACCGCACTGCACTTGCCTCGGATGACTCGGCGCGAGAGAATATGGATCTCATCGCGTTCATTGCCGCTGATGTCTCAGCACGAGGAGAAATGGAACGCAGACCGGATGCTAACAAACCTTTAGCGTTCTGCCGAAAGATAAGTGAAGTCAGCGACTGATTGTGTGCCCGCTCTAGGACTCCAACCCCGCATCCCTGATCTATAAACAAATAGAGCCTTTCTAATTAAAAGCATATACATGTGCGTGCATGGGACGATGTGACTTTCCTGCTATTTGAACGTGACATTGATCTGCATGATCCATGTATCTCCAAAGCGTCATTTATGATGTCAAAACAATACATTTGAAGGTATTTTTGGACTGGATGTCAGTCTTATGCACGTCTAATCGCAACTTCCTCTGTTATCACGCTTGTTTTTTCGTTTTCATAGATTCAAAATATTTCTTTCCTTACAGGAATGTGGTTTATTGCTGGAGAAATACTTATGACATACAAATACAAGATTTTCATCGGATGGTATACTTTGTAAGTTGAACGGACTTCAGAAGCTATTGAGTAATTCATTTAACAAAATATCTTCATGCTAGAAATTGAACTAAGATGACACATCATGCATAACACACATGTATTAGCATGACTGTGATACTACCATATTTCTAAAATTGACTTTTGACATTTTTAAATGATGGAAATGAAGAGTCTGTCTGAAAACAACAGAATTGTCGCTCAGACTTCAACAGCATGTGTTAGACCGCAACTCATTTGATCAGGATTCGACCACACAACAGCTAGATAGTAAAATATGTCCACACGGCAGCGCAGCTTCGCTGCTCTACACAACAGAGCGAACAAGTGAAAGAAAATATTCGTATTTCTTTTCTTCGGCCATTTCATTGAAAATAAAGATAAGAATAAAATCAAATACCCGAACCCAAGCTTTTGGTGTAGTTTTCAGCAAGGGTAGCTAGCACATGTCTATCAACACGTAACATGAACATTGTGGAACTTGAATAGAAATTTCAGCAGTTTCCACTTTACGACCGTCGCTGAAAAACATCAGATTCGTATGAATGATATTCCACATGATATTCCAGTGTGCGTGCCAGGGTTGAGACGCCGCCGCCACAGCCTCAAATTTTAAAGACCGGCCGGCCGGTTAACTTAACTACAGAGTTGATCATAAAAATCGGACCACCTAAATTTCGTTGAAGTTCAATCGATTCTCATGCTTTCCAATCGCATCATGCAACAACGTGTCATATATCATTCGAGAGCTTGCATTCTCAGCTTTACAATGAACTATGATGGGCTTGCATCCTTTATTGAATTTGCTGAGCAGTGCTTAAAATATGAAAATCACTCAATCTACAAATCGCAATTTTTCAAAATGAAAACATATGAGCATGACAATGAATCAGGCACGAGGAGAAAGAGCATTTTCTAAGCTCTCTTTTGACATACTGTTCATCAAAATCGTTGAACTAATGAAAAATGAGTGATATCGTGAAGTTATCACAAAATCATGACCTTTTTGGTTGGAAATGTTATATTCTCTCTTTTTCATCAGAAGTGTTCATGTTTGGTATCTTCAGAATCCTTGCGATGTGAGGAGTACGAACATGTAAGTTATATTTATATAAGTTCAATAGTTCTTTTTCAAACTTCTTCAATATTTGTTTTCATTTCCGCAAAAGTACAAAAACAACATGTAGGGTGAACGAAGGTTCAAAATAAGACAATTAGCGAAGGCATGACTTTGTTCTCTGACCGCGACTGCCGATTGTTTACCTTCATTGTCTGTGTACTTTTGCGGAAATGAAAACAAATATTGAAGAAGTTTGAAAAAGAACTATTGAACTGATATAAATATAACTTACATGTTCGTATACCTCGCATCGCAAGGATTCAGAGGATACCAAAAATGAACCCTTTTGATGAAAAAGAGAGAACATAACATTTTCAACCAAAAAGGTCATGATTTTGTGATAACTTCAGGATATCACTAGTTTTTATTAGTTTACCGATTTTGATGAACAGTACGTGATAAGAGAACTCAGAAAATGCTTGTTCTCCCCGTGCTTGATTCATTATCATGCTCACATGTTTTCATTTTGAAAAATTGCGATTTGCAAATTGAGCGATTTCCACATTTTGAGCACTACTCATCAAATTCAATAACGGATGCAAATCTATCATACCTCATTTTAAAGCTGAGAATGCAAGCTCTCGAATGATGTATGTCACGTTGTGTGCGATGCGATTGGAAAGCATGAGAATCGATTGAACTTCAACGAAATTTAGGTGGTCCGATTTTTATGATCAACCCGTCGACCGTTGACCTCATTCAGTTTAGAAAAAAATTGCGTAGTCAATCATAACATCATCAAGACCATAACAATTTGAGAGTATCTTCACGCATGTTTTGTGAAGGATATTGCGAACAGCATTTTAAACATTTAAAAAATGATTTCCGGCAACTTATACATGTAGTTCAAACCCTACTTAATTTTTCAAATAAAGTTTCCAGAATCATGTATTCTAGCCTGCATGAATTTTGGAAGCATTGCGTGTTCCTCAACCTGTCTATTGCAAAATTATTCCAAATCTTGAATAATTTCACTACATGGGATAGTTTACATTACACGTGGAGCTTGCAGATGCAATGAATAATGGATTTCAATGCAACTTGTGGCCTACCAACAGAACATTTGACAGTAGTTATCGACACGCGATAAATTTTAATTGACGTTGTACAGGTACAGCAACATTCCTTCTCGGTCTTGGGACACTCACTGAAATGAAAATTTGATGACAAGATTGGGCAGTTCATTGTTCTAGACTCTTATGCGTCAGCTCGCGTTCATCAATGTAAAATCAAAAGATATGAATTTAAACATCAGTGGAGAGAGCTCAATTCACGTCGTATATCAATAGAATTCCCTCATAAGTGAAGAAGTAAATATCACTTCATTGAATCACTTTAAATTAAGTTTGCAGTCACAGACAAAACATTTCGTAACATCAGCACAGTCAATGATCAAATTGTTCATCTCGGAACTTTTATCGCTAGAAAAACTTTTATTTTATTGTAATGTAAGTTAGAATTTGTTGACCGCTTAAAGCTTTCTTGTGGAGGCGGGATATAGATGTACACATTACAATTGCATCAATTATTATAACATCAATGTCTGTTAATTATTGAAATTATTCTATCATATATTCATCTAAAGAGCAGTTCGACGCGCGAATTAAATTCATATTTTGTAAATTTGCAAATAATACAGCTGAGGCGGCCAGACCGGCGAAATAATTATTCTGTTTAAATAACATTCGATTATTTTTCTTATTCCTTTATAATCGCGTGTCGATTTGATCTTTAGATAAATATATGATAGAATAATTTCAATGATATGATTTTCAAACAATTCTTTGATAAAGTTATTAATTTAACATGTCATTATTTTTATTATCTGTTTTCAATTTGCTTGTGCTTGATTGACTTTCAAAATGCAGTTAACACTATCATAAATTATAAAGTAGGCCTACAATTCATTTGACTAGTAAATAAGTCATTACGAGAGTTGCTGCTCATCGCAAAAAACATAGTATCAATGTCCGAATAATGATAAATTGCGCAATATTGTACCATTGTAATAGGCAACTCTTGCTGATCCGGAGTACCGAATGGCCTACCATTCCTACATTTCATGCATGCTATGTGGAAATTCAATAATATCTAATGGCATAAGTTGACCAAATAATGTCTGACGATCAAAAACTTTACCAACCGGTACAGAGACGCCGGCTACCGTGCCATCCTCGACCGGCCGATCTTTAATACGCCGGCCGCCGACCGGTCGGTTTTGATGACACCGGCCCGGACTCGGCCGCCAAAAACCCGGAAGGTTCCAACCCTGGCACGCACCAATTCTCCGATAAATGAAATGCACTGCATTTCATACAAGTGATTTTATAGACACAAAATTTAACATTACACGTATTGGGATATGATACACGTTCACAAGTTTCACAATTTTCGTAAAACAATTATTTTGTTGTTATCGTAATTATATAATGGAAATTCTTACGTTTGTTTATAACAAAATTTGAACATATTCTGCTAAGTTGGTTCTGGGAAGCACTCAAAAGTTTTGCGTTTCATTTTCTCTCCGTAAATGGTAAAATCAGGCATAGTCTGACATAACTTTCAGTAACACAGTGTGTTTTCCTCTTCAAAAAGCGTATAGATTGTTGATACATTTGAGAAGATAACTATTATTAAGTGGGAAAAAGATTTTTCGCAAGGTTTGTGCTACTGAACACATGGACATCATCAGAGCTATTCGTATATAGCTCGATACGTATAGTACTAATAGGACCATTTGATGTCCAAGGTAACACAGTATCAGAATGACTTGCTTTAAAATACAGTCATATGGGAAAAGATGATGCAGAAACGTGAACAGATTTCACTGAATCTTCCAAGCGAGATATCTTCTTAGGCCTACTATGTACATCAATACTGTTTGTTCGCCAAAATATAGTACGTGCAATTTTAAACGGCATCATTGTTTGAAAAATTGATGTTTATTTATGAGTAAATATGACAACCCTAATTACAATTTTCTCGCAAATGAAGCAATATCAGACAGAAAAGTTTGAATCATTTAAATTCAAAAATCAAAATGATAAAAGCAGGTAAAATCACGTGAATAACAAATATCTCTCATATTTTCCATATATAATGCACGTCTCTAATAAATATCACTGCCTTTATTCTGACATTCTCCCCTCATAAATCATATTTTGCTGAAGACCATGCAAATTAAAGACTGACAAGCATCGAAACTGAAAAACAAATTCGAACTTAAAGTACATGCATACGCTAAGTAATTTGAAAGATAATTGTAAAATTCAACTACCGCAAAAGCTGCAAACTTCTCTGATTCACTAACTACCTGCTTGCCTCTACATCTCACAAAGTGTCTATCATCGGCACAAAGTTCTTCATAATTTGAATAATAACATCAACAAATTTAGTATAAAGCTCTCTAGTGCTAAACTTCGTCGTAGAGCTGTGCATGTACTTTCAATAATTACTTAGGCCAACAACTTGTTCCGAATGTTTGTTATAAACTCTAAGCTTCTTTGATATGAAGTTTATCAAAGAATGATAATACAAAAAAACTTGAATCACAATTTATGTTCTGTGATATTATTATTGCTTGGTAAATGTGGTTCAAAGCTTTTGTTTAATCTCTCTTCGTACATCGAATGAAAAACATCGCCAGTCTGCTTCGATAAGAATAAGACAAAGCACATCGATATCTTCAACAGGAATATTCAAAATCTAATCATTTGAAATGTTGAACCATCTTCAGATTTCTCAAAGTAAGTGTCAATGATGGCAATGATTCTAATTATGTTGAGCATCTGCTGCAAGCTGGTTGTCTGTGGGCGTGGCTAATTATTTCCAGATCATTTTACAGAAATGAAGACCTCAATGACCCTGACAGACAAGTAAAATCCATGACAGCGGTTTTGAGTTTCCACTTTTGTTATAACTGATGATGCACAGCAGTCTGTTACGTCTGCGCATGCCGCCCGAGGCACTGTATAATAAACGCCTCCGGCCAAATTTATGTGTACAAAAAGAAAACGTTTTGTCTTTAGCTTTACCTTGGTAATTGACTTTAACTATATTTGTTTTTAATGATTTCTTATCTTTGTTTAAACATATCAGTGATTCATCAATTCCATAGTGTTAACAATTCAAATGCTTGTGGATCTGTTTCACACCGGTGTAATGCCTGAAAGAGGAACCGGTCGAAAGGCCTCGCATACACTTTGCGTTGTTTTTTGCTTACAAATTATGCAAAGGGTCAAACTTCTTTATAACTGATGAATTAATTCAGTGTAGATCCATTTGTAAATAAAAATTGAGTACACTGAATGATGAAATTTCATGAATGATTTTTGATTGCTTGTTGTTTAATGCTGTCTAAATGTATTTATATGACCGATATCAGTAGAATTGTAGATATTTAACGATAGAATATAATCGTTTATTCTACTAGTAGATTATCGTTTATTCTACTGGGTACATAGATCCATAGTAAAATATTGAAAACTATGATAAATTAGTAAATTGAAAAAATTTTAATAATTTATCAACAATAAGTATCATACTATGATGAGTCATGTCACATTGTCTCTTACTTCTCAAACTTGACATTGAATACACAGTTTGAGAACGTTGCACTAAACATGTCTTTCATGTTGTCAACATTTGCAGTGCTAAACGCTTGAGTTTTATGAATTTCTATTCCCTTCAAGATATCGGTCATATAAATTAGGATATCACACTGATTTCCGAAGATAAACGCTGCTTGAAAATCTACTCGTATCATAAGCTATCTCTATTCGGAGAACAGATAGATTATGATACTCGTAGATTCTCAGCGTTTATCTACTGAAATCAGTGTGATATCCTATACTTATTGTCTGATTATATTCGAGTCCATTAACGGAGGAAATACAGCAATTATCAACACGTCCGCAGTGTTCCTGAATCATGATATAAACGAAACAAGTTCCACAAAACTTCCCGACTCATTATTTGCCTTAAATATTCAGGGAATTGAATTTCTGAAAGGACTTTCATTGAAGATTGGTTGAGCTTCAAATTCTTCATGGAACTGTAATTCATATACTCAAAGAAATTTCTGCAACAACTAATTGGTGCCTTCTTCATGCTTCCATGCAAAACATATGATTTATTCACATTTTCTAATTATGTACGAACATTTATTATCATTCCATGTTGCTGATTTTATCATCAATCATGATTATGCTATCTACACTTGCTAACTCTATCTCACTACTAATAACGCAGCAAAAAGTACCATGCAGTTTTTAATATATTTAAGCGACTACAGGAAAAAGAGGCATCTGGCAGACAGTGTACAGGTTTGGTAGCTTTGCTACCTGACAGCAACAACACTGCCAGATGAAAAGAAATAAAGCATTTGGTAGCCGGCATTTCATCGGTTTGGAAACCTAAGATTGACAATGCATTACCAAATTCCTTCAAAAAGCACAACAAAGGGCATTCAGAAGCAAAATTTAGTTTTTGACCATTCTCCTCTCCTTTCTGATCATGAGTTATTTCTCGCTTAAAATGCATTTTGTGTGTGATATCTGATGAATCTTAATAATGCTTCTTGGTGCTTTTTGTTTTTATTTCCTCTACGTTTCCTGCGTTTCTGGAAATCAACATTCATTGACCTATTGAAAAATCATCCACACATTAACATATTGCCTCCATTGATGATATTCAATGGAATCATAAGATCTATCATGGAGTACACTTGCCCTGACTTCATTGGACTTTCTCAAGAACAATCAAACTCCTTAGAGAAAATCCAGAGACGATGCCTAAGAATCAAGGGCATTACTATGTCAGATGATCTTTCGTCGAGAAGATCTCGTTTGTCGCTGAACATTCTGCGAGATATTTCCAATGCCAAATCTATGTTGCATTTTCTTAATCCTGTGTTTCTACCAAGTGATCGCATCTCAGTGTCTTTTTGCAGAACTCCCTTTCTTTTTTACAGTTCTTATTTTTTATTTTTGTAATTCTTTTTACCATCAGTATGTATAATCGCGTCATCTGCACTTCATGATTGAGTCACTTACTTTATTTTATGATTTTCAAATCGCAATATCTTCACTTCGATGGTATATTTTGATTACCATTTCAAGAATCAATAAACGTTTCTCTATCATTCTCTCTCTCAAGGAACACTTACTTACTCTTCAGCCTCGATTATATTTATATTCCACATTTAACTTCATCACATGCACAAGTTTCTTATGTAGTTTATGCATTGTATGACTTCAAAGTTTGTACCGGACTGTGGTTAAAAACTTTCTGGGTTCTGAGAGAGAGAGAGAGAGAGAGAGAGAGAGAGAGAGAGAGAGAGAGAGAGAGAGAGAGAGAGAGAGAGAGAGAGCGTGTATGTGTGCGTGATATGCGAATGTAGACTCCACCCATC
The DNA here is from genome assembly GCA_907163375.1 of Prostheceraeus crozeri. Taxonomy (NCBI): domain Eukaryota; kingdom Metazoa; phylum Platyhelminthes; order Polycladida; family Euryleptidae; genus Prostheceraeus; species Prostheceraeus crozeri. Next base: position 57,684 of record CAJQUW010012411.1, read on the forward strand.
TTATTCACAAAGACTCTTCTGCTTAAGCAGGAAGTAGCTTGATGACTTTTGATATTTGACATTTACAATGTGCCTGCTTCAATAATAATTCACTTAATTTTTCTCAGCTTCAAAAAAGATATTCAAAATTTTCAATTATTTTGCTACACAATTAAGCAAACTCTAATTGCTTCAATAGGTCAAGAATGCTTAGAATATTCTGTTCAATGCTCCTGACAAGCAATGAGTTAGAGATTGAGACTACGTTTTAAAGAACAGCGAAGAAAAGTATTAAACGTCATTTTCTACGATCGAATTCTCAACTCGGAGAATATTTGCAATTTCTGTTTATCGCTAACTTTGCGACAAAGACATTTTTCTTTCAGAAGTATGTCAGGATTTTGGCTTGTATAAATGAGATGCCTGAACAATACAGCCGGCGTTTTGTATCTGTAGTTGCAGTTTAATTATCAAATATTCATGCGGCTTTATGGTTTAAAAATGCTATTAGCGGTGAAAAACAATATTTTCGTTTGTTTTCCATTTATCTTATGCAGGCTGTAATCACCCAAACTTTATTAACTCTAGGTGACTCTTTTATCAGACACCCATAATCTAGCAGGGAACACTAAGAAAGTCAGACGCTGAAAGTGATTGGCCAATTCAAGCAAAGACATAATGGTGCAGTCGTGTCGATAAAAGGTTTCACGCCAAAAAATTCCAACAAAAGGTTTTCAACAGTTTTCGGTAGTATTCATGACCAAGAATAACATGTTGAAAATGTAGGAGAATCAGAGTACCGGAAAGTTGTTATTTTCAAGATGGCCGCCAAAACGGTGAAAATGACAATAACTCCCTTAATAATCATACCAGAGCCCTTATTCTGGTGTCTATTCCGTGGTTTTAGGGGGTAAGGAAGTTATGAAAACTATTTAAAATGAAATGAATGCATTCATTTACTCGAAAGACCAATATGGCTTCAAAGATGGCCACAAACAACAGTGAAAAACTGGCAATATCAAAACTATTCAAAATGTAAATGTCAAAACTATTGTTATATTCACATGCCTGATAAATGTCACTTGTTGGGTTTCATGAATCATTCATAATTGCAAACAGTGGTTGATCTGTTACTCAGAGATTAGATTTCCACTCTTAAACTACCATGGACCATAGATATCTCGTCTCGATCCATGCAGCCGATATTCCGTGAAATCGAAGTCTGCTGCACATCAAGAAAAATTAAAGATGCATAAGACTTCTTTGACCAATTATAGCAATTGTTGCAATGCTTGGTTGTTTCCATACCTTCATGAACTTCCTGTACTTGGAACATTGGGAACAAACGAACAGTACAAGGAAGCAACACAGGCCAGGGTTCAGAGAAACAGACCTGATATTGAAAAGGTGAAGGCATCACTGGATGTATATTCACCATCTTCTCGGAATCCAACCCTGAGGAATATTGTCAATGGTGTTGTGACGGAGGATGACGTTAATGCACATGAATTTGAATCAGTCGGAAGGCACATTATGGACAAGATGATTGTACAGACCGTTTCTTCAGTATCCTTTAAGCGGAAGGATAAAGTCAATACAATTGCAAGCATCTCATCAGTGAAAGTGACACCTGAAAGAATGCCTTACCCAGGTTTGCTGTTTCAACGTTTCCTAGTTGTTCTAAAACTAGGGGTCCTATCACTCGAAGATGCCATGAAGTATGACAAGCCCCTTCCCTCCAGCTCTTTTTGAAGGAAAGAAAGTGCTCCGGAAGCCTGATAAGCCTCAACTTGCGAGTGCTATCACGGACTATGCAACCAAGGCAGGTCGGGAAACTCGTGAAGCCACAGGGGACGCTCCACCAAAAACGCGACACTGCGGCTACCATTACTCAAGCGGCCATGGAATAGAGGAGATTCATTCATTGCCATGGAAGAGGGGAGAAACCTATGATTCCATTGCACAATCATATGTAGAATTCACAATTCAGCATTATTAAATGGTAACGGTTGTTTTTGACGGGTACCTAGAAGGGCCTACAATCAAGAACAAAGCACACCAGAGGCGTGGGAAGAATGTGCATGCAGTCATCAGCTTTACGGAAGAGACAGTGTTTGCTGCAAAGAAGGATGAGTTTTTCTCAAGGGACAGAAACAAACAAAAAATGATCGACCTCATCACTGAAAAACTTCGGGGGGGGGAAGGCCACGCAGTAATCAATACCCCGGGGATGCTGATGTTCAGATTGTGAAGACTGCTGTACTTAAATCAGTGACACGCTCGACTACGTTGATTGGGGAAGACAGATCTTTTGGTCTTGCTTCTTCATTCTGCGCAACAAGCAAACAAGGATCCATATTTCCGTTCCGACAAGTCCTTTGCTGACAAAGTCTATCATATAAGCTAACTGAAAATGGTGATGGGTGAAGAATTATGTTCCCAATTACTTTTTCTACATGCTTACACTGAATGTTATTCGACCTCAAGAATATTTGGTGTAGGTCAAAAATCTGCCTTTCACAAGCTGGTGAAGCTTCTGTGATGCTACTGTGAAATACTCCGCCAATTCCTTCCTTCTTCCAAAGCAGACAGCAGCATCGATTGTGAACACAGGTTGTCGAGGGATGACTGCGGTGGCACGAGGACAGATTCTCTCTCGTCGTTGCGCTACAGCGTAATAGGCAAAAAATTACTCGCTCCCCTGTTAGAGAAATTTTGATATCTCTGTCCATTCACGAACGAAACATCAACATCCGAAAAAGACATCAAGAATTGCTTGCAAGCAGATGGAAAAGTTCTATGCAAGTGACGGGAGCGATAAATTATGAAGCAGTTCCTCTTAAGGTGTGGAGGAGAGTGCTGGGTGCTAAGGAAGAAAGACAAGTTTCTTGTCAATCGTAGAGGGCTTTGCCTTGCTAGACTTCTCCGCTTTGCCAGATATTTTAGGTGCCACATGTGTCATGTAGGTCGTAAGCGCGTCATCAACAATTGCTTCTGCATATCTCGGCTACAATCATAGTGCAAGTAGAGAAGGACACCGTAGCAATGTGCACCGTGGAATTGATTTACTTTGTGACTTTATCAACTGCAGTATCCGTGCTTTCAATGTATTCTGTCATTTCTGTTTGATAAGAGTCGGCAAAAGGCCCAACGGAAGATCAGCTATGAAAGGAATCGATATTTAGTCATAGGACGCACCCCTGGCGTTTCATGATACATAAACGCCATCCATGAAATACCGCAGGTTATAGTTTTAAGATACATCGGAATTTTGACATTATTTTTATCATACTCGAAAGTTGGCTGTTCTGCTATAACTCATGACAGCGGCTACCTAGCATACTTATTTATGAAAAATTCTTTTTGACAACGAACAGAGTGGACAACGCACTTTATCATTGATTTATTAAAGATACAGAACGAGCACATGTACCTCACACAACACTCAATCGTGTAGCAGTTATATTATCAAAGGATGGCTTTTTATTAAAATTCACATAAGATTTCGATGTTAACACGAATTCTGCAAATGGATTTAATGATATTTGTTTCTCTTGCAGGTCACTGGCAGCATTCCTATCATTTGCCGAGTTAGTTTGGCTGCTGAATAAAAGTGCTTGCTGTGGGTGAGTATTAATTGCAGCTTTAAGGTGGCTTTCCTCACTGATGCACATTCTGATATATTTATAGAGCTAAATCTAATCTAGGGAATGATGTCATTATAAATGAAGTCACGCATGAGTTAAATAGAATTGGTTAATATTAAGTTGCATCCTCTGTTGAAAAATGGGAACATATCTGAATAGCTGACTTTTCATCCAATATCAGGAATCATCAGCAGGCCTAGTTCACATCTCTCAACATCGACACAACTCCCTATCTAAAGCTGCAGCCATTCCCGGTCAAATTTTAGATTTGTTATTATCAAGTTAGTGAAATTTCGACGGTCATTCATTATTTGCATGCTGCATCTTCCAGCAGTTCAAAATCAGAAATTAATGCGTTTTGCGTAAAGCGATTTCCAATTAGCAAGTTGGTGAAATTTCGACGGGAAGGCCTATCACTTTAAACACACTACTGACAAATCGCCTATAAGTCAGCGCGTCTGCAATGATTAATAAATGCTGCTTTTTGCAAACACAATAAATATTATTAATTATTGCAGGCGCACTGACTTATAGGCGATTTGTCAGTAGTGTGTTTAAAGCATAGAAATTGACAGCAGTAAAACCTCTAGAATGGAAATTAAGCTTCATGCAATGCACAATAACGGCACATAAATCGCACGCATTTTCACTTAGATGCACCTGCCAACGTCTGTATCATTGGGTTAGAATCAGTCACATGTGGAATTCTAAGCTTTTCATTGGTGATCCATGCCCCAACTTAGTTCCCTCGGATGAGTCGACCTTGAGTCAATTTCCATTCTAGCGAACTTCAGATAAACAGTTTACTTCTATGGGTTAAAGTGATAGGCCAATTTAATGAAAGGAACATTGTTTAGCTGCCTGGCTGACTCGTGCTGGAATCCTGATCACACAACTTTCGACGATGTTAATGTCCGTTTGGACTTGATTTATGTCATGTCTATGTTATTCATTTTAAATACTTACAGAGTGTACTTTATATCCATCATCAAACCATCGCCCCGACTGTGCGAGTGCAGTCGGGGAATCAAGGGTGTTGGTGTCTTGAATTGACTTAATAGTTATCATCCTCTTTAGATATTCAATGAACTGCGACCACAGAATTAGACCGGTCGTCTCTTCTTCTGTTTGACTAGAAAGGAAGCCGTGGAACATGTAACGTTAATGAAATGGCACAATCTACTGACATAATACCATAGCAATCGAACAATCAGCTGCCAGCTCAACATTAAACACGCCAAATTGTGCAAAGTTTCAGTGACTGTCATCAACCGGATCACTCAGAAAAGAAATACAGTCCATGTCAAGCTCTGTAGAGAAGTTTGTGAACGTTTTTTCATGCGCCTGCTAGCTTTTTTAATAATTATCGGAGGGCTCAACATTATCGAGAAAACTTTTGTGCTATGATCTGAGCATTGAAGCGATCGGAGCATTTTGAAGGAATTCACAGAAATCCGCAAGCGACGCACGACTGTTTTTCCTATCTCTGTAAGGCATTAAACATTTCTTTTTGTCCACTTAGCAAGTTCCTGCAGATGCCATCGTTTTGAATCAGTATGCACTTCTATCAAAGTGACAAGATTAAACAATCTAATTCTGTGATTGCCACATACCTTTGTTGTCAATCTACTGTGTGACGTTGTCAAATGACATGCTCATATGCTGTCTCGCTACAATATGAATGCTGGTAGTGTTGTCAATAAGAATAGGACAATAAGCTGTCGATATCACTTGTAGATGACTTCTGTCTTTAATCGCATTCCTTTTGAGCCGTTAGAGTGGCCTAGTGAAGAAGGTGCGAACTCGTCTCCAACGCGGAGTTCGGTTCGTTTCCTAGGTTGGGCGAGTGCGTTGTCGTGTTTTGAGTGTGTTTTGTTGTCTTGTATTGACTTAATAGTTGTCATTCTCTTTAGATATTAGATTTTAAGCTGTGTAAGGAATCATTTCATACCACATGTTTGATTTTATCATTTTATTCATCATCAGCGGATTAATTAAACTCGATAGATACACATAATACACAGCTGGCCTCCAAAGTTTCTTTTTCAATTTATCAGATATTTCTATATTCAAAAAAGTATAATATATATGCTGACGAAGAGAAGAAACGAAACACCATGAATTTGCAATGTCTTTCTCACTTCATTCCACGATTTATCGCGTTATGACGACTGATCACCGCGCTAGAGGTCATCAAAGTTCACGAAATGATGTAAATCGTTATCATAGGCCTACACATTAAAATGAGCTATTTGATCTTTTTGATATAATAAGGCTTATAACCATTGGGATGATTAAATAAATTTCTTATATACAGTAGAAACCACGCTTTATGAGATTATGTATTGGTCTACTATGCAGGAAAGTAATGCCGAAAGTGCAAAGTATGGAATTAACTGAGAATTATGGGAAACAAGCGTAAGAATAGAAAACGTATATAGATGATTTCAACTTTATTGATGTCGGTTGATGCCACAGCAACCATGTTTCACGCTGCCTGTGTTGGTCGTCTTGATCCACAAACTTCCAATTGTCGTATGGATTCTGTTGAAAAATCATGCAACAGCCCTATAAGACCGACTAACCTTAAACATCCCTATTGCCTGTCAGCGTTCAGCGTCAGTCATATGACGAGTCATATCTTCATTTAATGGACATGACTTCTCTATCGCTAACTGATTGAATAGCTGCAGTGATTTGTAATCTGTGGCATCAACCGACATCAATAAAGTTGAAATCATCTATATACGTTTTCTATTCTTACGCTTGTTTCCCATAATTCTCAGTTAATTCCATACTTTGCACTTTCGGCATTACTTTCCTGCATAGTAGACCAATACATAATCTCATAAAGCGTGGTTTCTACTGTATATAAGAAATTTATTTAATCATCCCAATGGTTATAAGCCTTATTATATCAAAAAGATCAAATAGCTCATTTTATTGTGCATTCCATATCTGCAAGTGTGTAGGCCTATGATAACGATTTACATCATTTCGTGAACTTTGATGACCTCTGGCGCGGTGATCAGTCGTCATAACGCGATAAATCGTGGAATGAAGTGAGAAAGACATTGCAAATTCATGGTGTTTCGTTTCTTCTCTTCGTCAGCATATATATTATACTTTTTTGAATATAGAAATATCTGATAAATTGAAAAAGAAACTTTGGAGGCCAGCTGTGTATTATGTGTATCTATCGAGTTTAATTAATCAGCTGATGATGAATAAAATGATAAAATCAAACATGTGGCATGAAATGATTCCTTACACAGCACACATTTATTCATATGATTGACATAAAAAAATATAAAAAGGTACCCACAAAAAATAAATAAATAGGCCTACATTTCGGAATAATTTTCAAATGAATGAAAAGAGTAAAAGTATACATGAGGTGGCAATATCAATCAATTTGTATATTAAATTCATTTATAATGGTGCATTATGATGTGTGACATTTACATTCATTCATTATACATAGCACATGTATAATGGTGAAGCCATCTATGATAGTGGTCTCCGTGGCACAGTGGTTAAATGCTTAGCCTAGCGATCTTTTGGTCCAGAGGTCGAGCCCCAAAGGTGTCATTGGAAGTTGGCAGGAAGGCCATCCGGACTAAAAGTGCTACAACGCTCCATTAGTCTGACTATGTCAGCACCGTCCAAGCCCCAAGTATGGGGAGTAGTGACGTGAAACCTTCATTATACATAGTATACGACACATAGAGCACTCATCCTTTGACATGATGTTATTATCCTCCAAAGTGCAGAAATAATCAGTGCTAAATTTAAAATAGAAATTAGGGAGCTGCGATACAATTTAGAAATGTCAGAAAACGTACATACAACAAGCAAGATCACCAGGTTACTTAGCATAAACTTGAATACTTTTACCAAACTTCGAGCTAACTTAACAGAGAAGAATATTGGATGTCGAATGTAAACAAACAACTTCCGAACAAAGTCAAGTGTATTCGAAGTAGCGCAAATCTGTTGCGCTTCATTAAGAAATGACAAAAATTGAAACAATTTTCTCTTGTTGGGAGCTCATGATTTCGAGATGTAACGCTGACGCCTCCGGAGACGACAATATTCGCAACAAGTTTAATAGAATTGATTCTCGTGTTGCAAGAAATCGAAGGCATTGGAACTGTTGTCACCGTCTAGAGGTTGTAACTTTTGCAAGTTTTTTAGTAACTAATGAAGAGTTTTTTGTGGATACAGATCCCGATAAATTATTATCTGAGAGTAATTGACTTTTTAGTAATAAAAAGTCAGATTTTTGCGATCTCGACACAACAAATGAAAAACAATAATTGTTATGCAATCAGTGGAGATAGAAATAAATATGTTTGTGCGTCATATGGTAAAACCGTTTCCTGTTTATGTGCGTTGAATGAATTACTTCCATTGCCGGGAGCAGTTCATCGATTCCTTCCGACTAATCGTGCGACGGAATGAGATAGTTTCAATGCGCGGTTGCTCGTTCCTGAGATCATGCATAGCTAGACAAAGTTGCCCTGTGAAATCTCTATGGGAGCTCTCAAAATAGTGTAAAACCATGCATTAAGCACGTTCGCATATATACACTATTTATATGAACCTTGCACGTTGTCAAGGCAGTCAAGTATAGCAGGTCCTTATAATCTCCGCATTGAAATCATATAAATACACTGATAACAATGCGCATTAATTCCTGATTTACATCTACATGTAGCATGCATCAGGGATGCGGAGTCGGAGTCCCGGAGTCCCATCATTTTTGCTGGAGCGGAGTCGGAGTCGAAGTCCTATCAAATGATAGGACTCCAGATTCCGGCCTGTAACTAGACCCGAAATATAATGCAAACAAATTATTTATGCTCGTGTTTAGCTGTCAATGTCTTGATGTCAACTTTCTCCGTCAAACAAAAGTACAGAGACACTTCTGCAGGCAAAAGCTTGCAATATTTGAGGGAATGAACCGTGATAGTAAAAAAGGGATTGTCTTTTCACTCTGTGATTTAGTAGAGAAGACAAGGCTTCATAGCCTCGATCACACCTACGCACCAAAGGTGAAATACTAGTTTGTTTGAGAACATTACCACTTACCCTCGCGTTAATCTTGTGTGATCCCTCCTCCAAGACACATATTAAAATCGAAGGTGTATTCATATTTTTTGAAGAAGGATGGAGATTTTCCTGCCTGGGAGAGACTGGAGAAAAACCGTGTGAAGCACACATCAAAAAGATGGGAGGAGCCGAGTCGCATGCATCCAACTGAAAGCGACATTTGATGAACTTTCATCGAAAATGATTGATAATTGATACAGCAATGATCACTAAAAATAGGTTCAGGTAAGCTAATAATGATCTATGATTTAGGTTACCAGTTTGTTTTTCTAAAAACTAGGTTATATATACTTACCACCCGGAGTCGGAGTCGGAGTCCTATCAAAATCCGGAGTCCTATTAACCCCGGAGTCAGAGTCCTATCAAAATGATGGGAATCCGCATCCCTGGTATGCACATAAAGATTTGCTGGTTATGAAGATGGTAGAGTACCACTTCGGCTGCGTGAAGAATAGAAAGATATACTCAGACTTCAACTATTTAAGCACAAAAATCCCTTGGCAGCAGCGAGCGCTAAGCTTTTTTCCGTACAAAGGCTCGTCAGTCAGTATACGGCTAAGAATGGTCCAAAGTAGCTTAAAATATCGAGAATGTCTGAGCAAGCTGAAGGAATGCACAACAGGCTGCTCTGTGCTTATCTATCCTGACTGCCGTACAGTTGATAATCATGAAGATTATAGAGTGCCAATTCTAGAAATTTTAAGCTAGCCTGGGCCATACCGAGACCTTGTAAGGTGAAGCGCTGCTGCTTAAAATTGTTCGTCTTAGTACGTCTCTCTATTGCGAGTAGATATGCTAATGTTTTGCAATGCTATAAGTCCAATAGTTTGATCTAATTAATGTATAATTATGCATGCTTCAGGACTGATAGCAGAAACGGCAAATATCCACTTTCCTACCGCTATGTTCGATAAGATATGATTGATAAAGACCAAAAGAACCGAAACTAAGAAATTAAAATATTTGTGATATACTTCATAGTATCTGTACATGGTGTAGTACTTGCAGCACTTCTATGATGGCAGATTTGCAGCAGAATCTTATAAATAGATTATCAAAACTTTTCATGCCTTGTTTGTGACTTTTTATGTTCTCTGATTTATTATTCTGTTTTCTTATAGAGTTACAAATAGAGTGTCGCATTAATTAACGGGGTAGTTAATAGACTATAAGTGTCACATGCTCCCAATTGTAATGGAAATGATCAAGCTTTTGATGAAAAATGGTCTAGAAATGAAAATAATGCATGCTAGATTAACTGCAAACTTCTTGTCACTGAATCTCAAAATATTCAGAATAGCGCGATTTTCGATTAATCGTGCGCTGAGTCTAACGATTCGGAATCGTCCGAAAATCGAGTCGCACCCGCCACTGCTTACTTCTTTATGAAGTAGCACGAAGTTGTGCATGAACGAGTTCGCACCTGACTGCACTTCTGGCGGATCAGATCACTAGTCTTTCATTAATAGCTTGGCATACTGGCTATTTATTGTGTCATTGACTGCAAATTCAAGTCGAAGAGGCATTTCTTCAATATGATTTGTAGAGGGAGATATCTAGGCTTACTCGTCAATCGAAACAAACGGATGTTCCGGAGAATGTATTTGGTGAAATTTCTCGAAAATGTTGTGAAATCATCACACAACTATATGTAAATGTAAATGGGTCGGTCCACAACACTATTCAGACAAGAAATGAAAGCTACTTTGGTGAATCATAAAATTATTGGATGAATTATGAAACCAATGCATAATAGTTGAATTCTAGCTGCATAAAGTATTATTATTCTAACCATTTATAACTTTTTTTTTCAGACACTGATTTCTATAGATCGTAGGATGCAGTTAATAATTTGGACAAGATGCTTACAGATCCATTTAGCCTGGTGGAAAAGAGCTGTATGAATTAGATCTATTAAGATAGTAAACTTGAAATTTGAGCCAAGAAGCAGGAGATTTCAACTTTTGTGTGAAGACTTGCATTATAATTCGGTTCATGAATTTACCTGATAATCAGCTTAATTTCCGTTTTATTTGGATGCTTGTTCGTGAATTTTCATTCTTCTTGATATCTCATCACTTTCATACTACTTATATGTTAAAGTCTGAGGCACCAAATGGCGAGCATATTAACACAGGAATAATTTGCAAAAATTTAGGTTTTTGAAATGAATGAAATGCATTTTGGACCTCAAGAATGAATCTTCTCAAAAACTGAATCTTTTGATGTTAAAATTTTCACTGTTTGCTGAAATAGTTTGAATCAACACTCTATCTACTACTTACTGTATGTGGTGATACATGCTTTCTGGGCAAATCACATAGAGGAAATACCTCTTTGTCTTTCACCTGCAGTAACTCAATAAAATCGTGTTTAACCGGTATGTCAAAATTTCTCCGTTGGAGTCGCAGAAATCTCTCTGCAAGCTATTTATGAGAGGCAAGTCAGACGTGCAGTTTTGTAGTAGTCAGCTGTACAATGCTATGAACCAGCTTCATGAGCGACCTTGTTCCTGCACAACCTTGACTTCTTCCCGGACTATATTTACGAATTCCACTTTTTGTGAAGATTTGTCATTTATCTATAGCAGCATTTATCCGAACGTATTTTCTACTTTGTAACATGAAAAATCGAGAAATTTGACATTAAGTGCTAGGAACAGTCTGCACAACATGGCCAGAGGCACACAGAAAAAGCCACAAGTCATCGTCCGTAAATCGCGTCACGATGATCAATAAGTCATAAGCCATAAGGTCTCAGCCACACTGAGCTTTTCCAAGCGCTTCCGAGCAAATATAAAGTCATCATTACAGCAGTTGTAGACTGCCACACTGCGAGCAAAGCCAAGCAGAGCGATTAATAGCTTACGGACATGCGTTTGCTCAGGACGCTCTTGTTTGCTTTGCTTTCAGTGTGGCTGAGGCCTTAGTCATTTCGACAATATCTTTTCTCATGACAGATACAAGAAGGCAGAAGAAGAAAATATATTACGCTTTTCTAATTTTTGTTAGAGCATGAAGCAAAGTAAAGCTTGAGCATAAAGAATAACGAATTACATTGCAACTTCAGTTCTATTGAAGATAATCGCCCAATGATTCTCAACCGGCCGACGGCTTGTGGCTTATGACTTATGGCTTATTCTGTATGCCAGCTCTCATCGAAACTTGAGTGTTGGAATTCCGTTTACGGCTCATGGTTTATCATGTGTGTCTCCGGCCTGTGGCGATGAAATCATCAAGTAAGCGTGCTGTATTCTACTGATTTCATAGAGGTTTCAAATCAGCTCGCATCGAAAGGCTCACCATCGGCTCGGAGAACATATAACCTGTGATGCTCATAGATTCTGAGCATTTGTCATCCGAAATCAGTGAGATAATACATGGACTTCTGAATAGTAACTGCTGGTTTATAAATGGAAAGAGTCAGGAGTATTTTACGATGTTCATATAATTAGTTTTAAATGCTTGTAAAAAATTTTTTTGTCTCTATAGATTCTTTTTACCTGAAGATGATACAAAAACTTTTGTACAAGCATTTAAAACTAATTATATTAACATCGTAAAACACTCCTGACTCTTCCCAACTATAAACCTAAAAATGACTAGTCAGGGCCTCTTTCAAACAGTAACTGCTGGACATAACTTTTGCATTGATTAATACGCCAAGTTCAATCATTAAGCGAATAAACAATTCATTGAAGAATGATAAAAGGAAAATAGTAAGAACATACATTTAGCTAGAACATGCATTTTGCGCACATGATATAGAAATTCAGATAAATCAGAATCACAGAATTGCATTGTTATGACATGGCATTGAATTTCAGAGAGGAAGGACGTTCCTGCTGTTTATGTTGGATAGCTGTGCTATGGTTCGATCATTTCAAAAAGACAATTGTCTATGTCATCCTTGCCGTTCCATGCTTCATTCCAATCATTCAAAGAACGGTGTTAGGAATGGTTGCAGGTACGTTTGTTCCATAGAAATCCCACACTCTATGATAATGAAGTATTAGAACAGTCATGGACATTGAAAACCATGGACATTGGTAACAATGAAAGTAAAGCCACATGCAATGCACAGTATTGGCACAAAAATCGCACGCATTTTCACTTAGATACACTTGCCAACGGCTGTATCATTGGGTTAGAATCAGTCAAATGTGCAATTCTACAGCTCCCGCCATTGATATCCGGACTAAAACGATTTTTCAGAGAAATCGACATATTATTGAAATGTAGAGTAAGTTAGCTGATCTATGTCAATCCTGTATGCGTATTATTGATTGTTCTATGGTTTTTTATTATTATGGCATAATTTAGCTACTGTTTTTCTTTTGCTTTGATTAATGAGTTAATGCCCGATCTTCAATACTGCACAAGAAAACACTACTTCTGGTAGTACAAAATCTTTTACAGTACACATCATGAGGCAAAAAACGAAAATATGACATGGGAAATCGTCATCAATGATCATTCTACTAGTACTTTGTGGGGAAACCTTTGTTTCTTTCAACATTTCTGAGACGTCTCGGGACACTCGTAGCCAACGGTTGGCAGCGGGACGGTGTAATGCATCTGTACCAAGGACTGACGATGGCTGCTATCAGTTCCTGGCGGTTTGTTGGAGCTTTCTTCTGAATAACGGCCCCGATATCTGCTCACAAATTCTCAATGGGGTTGATATCGGGGCTCTGACCAGGCCAGTCTCTGATGTGAGGGATATCATGCTCGTCAAGATATCGCAGTATGCTCATTGCTCTATGACAAGGTGCGTTGTCGTCTTGAAACACTGCTTGGGTGTTGGGATACAGTTCATCCATTGTCATGCGAAGCTCTCGCTCAAGAATCTGTTTATACACTGTTTGATTCACTTTCTCACCTCTCTCGAAAATCCAGAAGCGTCCGACACCATTATAAGAAAACGCGCCCCTTATCATGACAATCGGAGGGTGTTTGATCGTTGGAAGAATGCACTCATGAGAGTATCGCTCATCCTGGCGTCTCCAAACCTTGATGCTGCCGCGATTTCCGTAGATGTCGAATGTGCTTTCATCGGTAAAGATCACTCTTTTCCAATAATCTTCATCCTTAGAGAGATACTTCTTGGCGAAAAGAACACGTCGTCGTCGTTGATAGGCATTAAAAAATGCCTTTCGAGCTGGGCGTCTAGCCTTCAGTCCGGCTTGATTAAGGCGACGTTGAATGGTCCTTATGCTGAGATTCGCCACAACATCACCGAGCATTCTGCGAATAGCAGCAGCGCTTGAAAACCTGTGCTTCATGCACTCACGAATAATGAGGCGATCAGTTGTTGAAGAAGTCTTTTTCGTGGCACCATTCCGCTTCTTTGGAGAACCGTAAACCTTAGGATTTCGTTGCCATCTCTTCTTGAGATCACCAACCGTTGACTTGGCGATACCTGTTTGGTGGGCAACAGCTCTGACGGTATATCCTTCATTCAATAAAGAAACGGCAGTTGCTCGCTTGCGAGGCGACAGTTCTTTACCTCTCTTCGGCATTTTAACCCTTTCGCTGCTGATGGTAAGTATACTAGCCATGGGTGCATTCTCTCCTGTGCTACGTCAGTTTTATCATTCATTCTCTCCAGTGCTTTATGCTTCTCTGTAAAATCCACCGACACGGCAGTGACAGTTACAATCAACAAACATGCGTTTTGGTCCCACTTACAATGCAGCTCATTAACGGCGTGGGGTTAACAAGAAGCTGTTTATACTAGAGATAAGAAATTTGACACCGAAGTCTATTGGAATATCGGAAGACACGGGTGAATGTCATCCTCTCAAATTTTTGTCACTGAATTATAAGTCTCAAACTTATCACAATCTCTAAACCAACATTAGGATTAGCAAGGGGCTTGCAAATATGTCAAACGCAGCCCATCTAGAAGTTCGGATTTTAGCCCTTCTTCTATGCGTCCGCATTGAGATTCAGAATAGAATTTTGAAGTCTGGCTGCACTTCTATTTTATTTTCTCACGTTTTGTATCCATATTTTTCATTGTGTAAATAGGCGTACATTGCGTAGATAGATAAGTATATAACAAGTATATAAGTCAAGAAGGGGGCTTGAATGATGAAGGTCAGAATATTAATTACAGATAGTTTTTCATATTAATATAGCTACTCGGTGTGAATGGAGCCATGATATCGTGCTTCACGACGATAATATGCATGTTATTGACTTGTTATGTGCATAAACTTGGGCAATGTATGTTTATGTTAGAATTAGTTAGCGGTCTGAAAGAGACTACCGACTTTTTGAAATTAACGAAGGAGCTGCATGTTTGTGAAAAATTCGCTCGCGGTTCTTCTAATTGAAAATACTTTAATGAATAAAAATCTTCTATTCATTAAAAGTCAATTATAAAAGGCACTTTTAGTCATTTGAAATTTATGCATTCTTCCGAGCTGATATGCGATTTATTCAACTTTTTCATATGAAAGCCGTCAAGCGATGCTAGAGCCAATAGACTGATCTCTCGTGAATTGAGTTCGTGCTGGATGATTGAATTTGGCCATTTGAATTTACGAATCATTACTACTGAATGAATGAGCGACGGTATAACAGCGAACTGACAGATTATCAGTGGTCTGTTGATTGTGCCAGCGTTGAATATGTTTAATCTTCTTCTAATTTAATAGTTAATTAATGAGCTCGGTCTTAGCTGTAGGCCTAATGTAAAATACTTGTGGCATGCTCTTGTCTTTATGGCTCTGTTTGCTGTTTAATTTTGTCAATAAAAAAATTTGATTAGTTTTCGTTTTATGAATTGTATTTCGCAATCTATTATTGTAACAATTTATACAGGATCCATGTCACTTTCTTTAGAATGTTATTTTCAGTGTGTATTTGATAAGTAATACACAGAAGAGCGTGGTATTCGATAAATTGTCTCAAATTGCTCAGTATATTTATTATCTAGACAGTACAGCAGCAACAACACTGTTCGCAAACGTTTTTGTCTCCTTCCTTCGTACAAAAACTTCGGATGTCGTTTCAGATTGGTTTCCATGAGGTTCAGATTGCACTTCATGAATGAATTGACATTTGTACATAAATGATATCATCACACACATGCCACCTAAAAGTCAGTTTCAAATATGCATGTCCGTGCTGGTCCTTTCATAACACAGAGCATCGGATTTCGATGTTCGGGGCTGAATAAATTGAATGCAACTTGAATGTAACTATACTCGTGCTCTTTTCGTTTCATTAGATTGTTGACTTTTTGCCAATCAATCGCACAGCATAAGTTTTTTTTTTAAATAAGTGCAGTAAATAATGATTAACTCAAAAAGTTTAATGTTCAAAAAATCATATTTTTAGAGGATGTTTAATAGTTGATTGTAATTTCAAAATGTATTGTAGTTTCCTTTAAAAATTGTTTATCAGAATAAGGTTATCCTATATAAGCTGAAAGAATGTGACTGAAATTCAAAGAAACGAAAAAAATCAGTATTTTTAACTTCTTCAGTCAATCTCTTCAACAAATACTCCATCATTGAAACACTACTAATTTAATTGAAGATGAAATAAAGACAAGTAATTGCGAACTATGTAATCCTAAATAAATCACAATTTAATGAATGTGTTAAATTTATGTTATAGCAGAACAATGACATCATTGTCACTTGGTTAGTCCTATTAACTCTCTGAAATTAGTAACCGAAATTGTCCGGGACTGTTCTCGGGAATACAGTAAGGCTATGAAACTTTCAAAATCCTACTGTCTCCATCGATTCCGCAAGCTACTTTTTGAATTACATTTGTTATTTGAAGTAGCACTGTCATAAATGAAATTCAATGTCATTATTATTTAAAATCATTTTTCATTGTGTTGTGTATGACTATGTGAATGACTGTGTGTGACAATCTCTTCATCTGAGACTTTCCCATTTTCTTTGTGACTGCTGTCGTGTAGCTGTCAGACATTGTGACTGTTCGTTCATTACATCGATGGATGCGAGCCAAAAAAAATTGTTCCTCTTCTCGCATCAAAATACAACACATTGACTAAGGCTTATTCCACTCTTGAAATTTACTCTTTTTCTCTTTATTATGAAGACAAAGTTCAGGTGTAGGTGGCCTGCGGTTGTAGGTGAATCCTAACAGTCGCACATCTTTTCCATGACAGTTTGATCTATCGTTTTATTTCATTTCATTCTTATTGTTAATATTGCAAATGATAATCATAATTATGTAATACACATAGGATCGGACTCTATTTTATAATATCGATATCATGAATCGTGACATTGATTTTATAGTCCTATATTTAAGATCATAATTCATCAATATGCATAATATTGATGAAAATGCTTCCACTGATTTTCAGATTCACGAATAGCTGACTTTAAAGTTATCACTTTTAATCCGCTACGCTTTCTAGTTTTCTACTTCTTATTCTTTATTTTACTACAACTAATCTATTTATCAAACTGGCAAATGTATATACAGTCAACAAGTTCGTCTCGTTCACAGGCTCACAGGTATGTGGTATCGCTTCTTTCTCGACCAGGTTAGCTTTCCCATTTCAGCTAGGAATAAGCGGCCATTGCAAAGTACAGCATCATCGTTGAACGAGTTAATCATTTCGCACATGGCAGTTTACATGGAGAATTTTCATGTGATGACGTCATCCGGAGAATTTTCAATGCTACTCACTCAGACCGTGATCACGCGACCTAATAAACCTTTACGAATTTTTATGTGATTCTGTTCAAATGAGTCAAATTGCTCAAATGCTGTCTTTGGTGAATGATGCTAGGAATCTGTGTTCAGGAAAGTGCAGAAGTTCACCTCTACGCTCTGTCTCGTCTCATCCCCGGTACTGAAGATATGCCTTTATTTCCTGACGGGGGAGAATAATTTCAGTAGATAGGCCTTACATTGCCTCAACCAGATTGACTGAGCATTAATTTATTACTTTTGTTATGAGCAACACTGATAGGTGTAGGACTAATTTCCTCGCGATTCTTCATAAACTTAATTGTCTAATCATCAATTATTAACTTTCCTTGTTCAGAAAGATGACAAAGGAATTCAAGTTGGAGAGAATTAAAAGGAATTATTACTAAATGAATGCATTGGGGAATCCCTTTCAAGCATCAAATATGACTATCTCCTCCTCATTGCATTTATGGTTTTCCATTTATGCGACCATTTTTAAATTATTCGCGTGCATTCTAGATGCGAGGATGAGATTGGTGCTATAAGAATCGATGTCCTTTTTCCTTTGATCACCATTTTTCCGGCTTTAGTTACGACGTTGACTCCAAAAACTTCCGGTCGAAAACTTCCCCCTACTATCGAGCTCAAATCTAGCACTGTCAAGAGGTCTCAACGTTATATTCCAGAACTCAAAACTCAATTGATATTCAGATTTTTTTCAAATTAGGATTTTTATCCCAGATAGAATTTTCGACGTATCAAGCCCTTTTCGCTTATTCGCATCATTTTCTCATGAAATTTTCAATATCTTATTATTCACCTCCCATTGGACGATTTCTTATTTTCAGGGGTTATAAACGTTGAACTTGTTTTTGTGGAGGAAGATCTCACGACAAATTTTCCATAATAGTATTTCAAACTTTGTTTAGTTGTCATCTGTCAATAAACAGCACATGTATGAAAAAGGTCATTGACACAGTCTTTATGAGAAGGACAAAAGAATTCACTGGCAAGTTTGTTTAGAAAAATCACTGTCGAAAGCGCCAAACTAAGTCGTCCTAAAATATGAACAAATGTATATTCGGATGTGTCTCATAAAGTATAGAAAGTATAGAAAGTATATATGAATTTGTAAATGAAAATCAAACTATACAAACAAATTCAGAATTGCTTCATAATAGTACAGAAAAAGATATCATCATGAGAAAGGTAGGAGCTGACTTCGATAAAGGTAACTTTTTTTTGGAAACATTCACCCCTTCGTGAAATAGTTTTTTACATCACAGAATCAGGTAGTCGCTTGAATAGCAATGGCGACTGTAATAATAAATATGCTATTATAGTTTAAATAAGTTGCTTGTGCTGCAAGCCGGATTAACAACATTTCAAAATACTACGAGAACCTGAATAAGGGCGGTTTTAGACGTATAGTTTGGTATGCACTTGTTCGCCCATATGTAGATGCATGACATCACCTCACTGAAACTGCACACACTTAATTTAATTTAAGTATCGGACAAAGAATGTATAAATAAAAATGTGTTATTGCAAATCGATGATAAAATTTCTATCAATTTCTTTGCGTTGCGCCTGTGTTTTTCGATTTAAAATTTCTGATATCTACTTCTTATCATCTTATATTGACGAGAGACGTAATTCAATACGAATGTCACTCAAATGGATACAAAATGTCCGCAGCAAGAAATGTCTCACAATATATTCTGAATAGTGAATACCGATTATTATGTTGATCAAAAGTCTCGAAGCCAATGGAAAAATGCTTCTTTATGACCACGCATATCTGAATTTCATACCAATGAACAAGGGAACCGTCAATTTGATAAGGTGCGAGCAATTTGGAGCTATATAGCAACTTCTTCAGAAAGCGGTTTCAAAGCTTTGACACCTTATCAGTAGAATGAGATAATGAGAATGTCAGATATTAGAAAAAACATCAGCGCTCGCCGTGGGGCGCATAAAGGAGTTGAGAAAGCAATGAAGAGAAACAAGTTGAACGTGTGTCATTTGCATTCGAACATGGGTTTTAGGTGATAAGATGAGTGATCTTATCAATGGTAAGTTAACTTACCATCCCGCACTGAGGAGAATGTTGATCATGGTAAGTTAACTTACCATCCGCACCTGAGGGAATGAGACAAAATTTGCCTCAGCAGCGAAAGGGTTAATAATGGAGAAGTCACTATCAAGACAAGAGAGATTTGCTTTGCAACAAGGACACTACGGCTCTCGTCTACTGTGCACTATGAATGTCTATTGTATGATTCAGCACGCTGTGTGCTGATTGGTCGTAGCGATCCAATACTAAGCATCTTCCGATCAGCGTGTACCGTTATATTGCTGCAGTGAAACTCAGGATGAGAAAAAGCGTGTATCATCATTTTAGCAAGCAATAACTAATAGACCTTAATTGTGGTACATATCGGTTTTTGGTGAGATATCTATGCCAAGGTAGGCATTATGGGTTTACCACATTACTAACAAGTGTTTATTACACATT
Source organism: Prostheceraeus crozeri (assembly GCA_907163375.1). Taxonomy (NCBI): domain Eukaryota; kingdom Metazoa; phylum Platyhelminthes; order Polycladida; family Euryleptidae; genus Prostheceraeus; species Prostheceraeus crozeri. The sequence continues at coordinate 77,636 of CAJQUW010012411.1, forward strand.
CATGCAAATAATGTCTTCTAAAGTGATCAAATTATTCGTACACAGCTTTATTTCAAACAAAAGGTAGAAAATGCCAAAATTTTAGTTTTGTCCGAATATCAATGGCGGGAGCTGTAAGCTTTTCATTGGTCATTCATGCCCCAACTTAGTTCCCCCGAATGTGCCGCGACCTTGAGTCAATTTCCATTCTAGTCAATTTCAGATAAACACTTTATTTCTATGTTGAAAACAATAGCACATCGTGAACATGCGTTGTCATAACAGCGGTGCCTAATCAATGGCGTCTTCCAGTCGCTGACAATAGGAAGTCACCGGCAGCTTATCAGTGTAATTTGTAAATAGTATTCACTATTTCTATCATTCATTTTTATATATAAAAGCATTTTGATGAAATAACCTACAGTAAATCACCTTGGGGCAGGGATGCGGTGTCGGAGTTCCGGAGTCCTATCATTTTTGCCGGAGTCGTAGTCCTCCGCACTCCGGCCTATAACTAGACCCGAAATATAATACAAACACTTTATTTATCCTCGTGCATAGCTTTAACTGTCAAACAGAGGTACAGAGACAGCAGTGCATGCAAAGCTTGTAAGAGTTGAGGGAATGAACCGTGATAGTGAAAGAAGGATTGTCGTTTCACTCGTTGATTTAGTAAGAGAAGTCAAGCCTTCCTAGCCTCGATCACACCTACGCTCCAAAAGTCAAATCGGGGACAAATTCAATCAGTCTGTTTGAGAGCATTGCCTCTTACCCTAACGTCAATCGTCTGCGATGGCTCCTCCAAAACGCATGTCAAATTCGAAGGTGTACTCATTTTTTTGGAGAAGGATGGGAGATTTTCCTGCCTGGTAGAGACTGGAGAAAAACCGTGTGAGGCACAACAACAGTATCAGCAAGTGATGTGCAAAGTTGATAAACTTTCATCGAAAATGATTGATTTGATACAACCTAAAATCAGGTTCATACAAGCCCATAATGATCTATGATGTAGGTTATTAGAACTAGGCTTATATACTTGCGGATTTGTTTTTGATAATATGGAGACCTATCAAAAACCGGAGTCTTATCAAACCTCGGAGTCAGATTCTAGGACTTCAGATGATAGGACCGCGCATCCCTGCCTTGGGGCAGGAATCTACAACTGTTGAATGTTTCAGCATTCAATTCAAGCATTTTCAGTAATTTGCTTCTTCTAACCCTTGTACTACGAAAGCTGTCATTTTTTTGCCACCATATGTTCATTATTTCCGCATTCTGTTCAGACTTTACCAGCACACTTGACGTTTTTTATGTTTAAGTCTTTTTTCTATCTTATTGATTTGATAAAGTTTTGTCCACCCTGACTTTGCATTTTCTTTTGGACAAAGGAGATGGCAACTTTTTGCCACCTTTCGGTAATAATGATGGGTATTTTTTCCAATCTCTAACTTAACACATGTAGCCACATGCCTTTGGTAAGCATGAGTTGTTTGTTGTACTTCAACACCCACACACAAATAGGCCTACATGTATGCATAGGCGTACAAACGCGTGGTCTCACGCGCGCGCACACTCACCCGTGTGTACACCCGCGCACATACATATCTATCAGCTTCAGCTATTACGACCATCGGCCGACAGCATCAATGACTATAAATCATTCTAACTTTTCATTAATGACAAAATGCCGCTGATCAAACTTGCTTATTCTTTTATCAAACCTTGCATTGTAACTCGGGTCAATAAATGGATAACAAATCGTTTCAGCGGTATTTCTCTGGACGTCTCAATTGGCAATCTGAAAATGCACACTACAGAGGAAGAAGGATCTCAGGGGGCATTCTACCTGTGCTTGGAGCGTCGTAGAACTCAAAATTTCTGCTCTATCTGCAAGGAAAGTATATGTAAAAGTCACCAGCAACTGTTTTGCCAGCCATGTGCAGGCACTGTACTCGCAGACTGACTTTGTTTCAATGTTCGTTCAATATTGTTTTATGTTAAATATACGTTTCACAGTCATTTGATGTTTTAAATGCATGAAGTAAAAAGTCAATCCCTTTTACCCATTTGATGCTGAAGTTTTATTGTCCGAATGAAGGGGGCAAAAAAATGACAGTATTCGAAACAAATAGGTGCAAATACCCTTTCGGAGAACAAGGGATAAAGATCTGGCAATGGGCACTTAGAAGATCAGCTGAAATTACCACCAGCAAATAGTTTGTCGTCTCGCTACCAAGAACGGTCACTCACTATAACAATCAAATCATTTCGACGCACAGACTTTACCATGGTAAACGTTAATAGTGTCACAAATTGCTGTGTCTTTTGAGATAGTATCATATAATTCAAATTTTAAAATTTATACAAAAACGTGATGTGATGTTGTTGTGTGAACAGACTGTCAATGCTTTATCATGGATTTCTATATAGTATATCGGAATGAGACACTACCGATATCTGCATACATTAGTAGTCCTGTTTTGAAGACAATTGGTTGTTAAATATCACGATTATACTTTCTCAAAGTGACTTTCAAATGTGTTGTCGATGGTTGTAGCACAAATTGTAGAACCCAAATAGAAAGCAAGATCATACTATTTCATTTCATTGTTTCCGAAAAGACGATGAAAGATTCAGGAAAATATTGGCTGCAAAATATTCGAGAATTTGAAGAGGGAATTTGGAATCACATAATAACAAGAACATCTACTCGCACAACTAGTGTATGAATGCTTTTTTATATCATTCCACGAGCTTTACTTATGGTTTTGATAGGATAGATTGTGCATTTCGCAATTGACTGAAGTTGTAGAATTTTCGCGGCCATCCATTTCAATAGTTCTTAACAACCAACTTCGTATAAATTGATCGCTTATTTCAAGAAAAATACATGAGAATTTGCTAGACGACTTCTGCACCTTTCGAATACAGACTTGGACGGATAGCCTATACATGCCGATTTCCATACTGATATGTAATTTTTCATACAACAATTGACGAATCATTTCAGTACAGAAAATTGAAATGGATGTCCAATTTCAAATCATTGTGATAAAATTTCTTGCCAGCAAATGCAAAGAAGTTTGTCGAAAACTTTGCATTAGTTCTTGTGGACAGGATTTTTTCGGGCTTTCTTTATCCGGATTTTCAATAAATTCCATGATTTCATAGTCGTGTCCATCAGACAATTTGTTGGTACAATCAAACCATCGCGAGAAAATACGGCATTAATCATGTTCATCTAAGTTGAAGTAGTGTCGGACGAGGCCATTTCTCACTTGATTTGAATCAAATAACACGAAGGACTACAATTTTAATGATGACTTTTCTGGCTGTAAATCCATCTAGGCTTTACATATAATGCCTTTATTCTTAAGTTCAAGCTTGTGGGTTCAAGCATCTCTGAAAAAAATCTCGAGAAAATCCAAAGTAATTGATTCTGAGCGATTAGCAGCAGCGTTCAAAGCTTTGGGACACTTCAGAATGCTTAGAAAGGAAATCATTTTGCTCTTTCTGCATCAGTTACATCCTTTACAGATATCGAATTTTTTCCACATGAAGAGAATCGAAACCAGCTGAAACGGCACTCGAGTGAATTTGTCCGAAGAGGACATACTGAGAACCACAAAAAATATGAAACACTAACTCAAAGGGTTTTGGTGGACTGGATCATGTCGTAAAATGACTCTCTACTCAGGGTAAGAGATTTTCAGACCACCCAAGTTTCATGACAACAAGGAAACGTTCCAGATAATCAAGTTTACAATTCTGAATTAATTTTATAGGATCGGAATGCTCACTTCGTTTATGAGGTCCTATCGTTGTTTTTTTCATTATTCACGTCAATAAAACAACGGAAAATTTGGAGCCCTACCAAAATGTCAATGAAGTTGTATTGCTCCAGTGCTTGAATGGCTAATTCGTGTAAGAAAGAATGAGTTAAAAGAGCTGAACTTTTCTATATTCCATTTGAAGCCAAAGCTCTGTTGTTCAACATAATCATGTGCCATTTTTAACTGTCTTGACTTTTCGATGTAGTAGAGTTCCTTGATATCAGACAACTTTCCTGGAATGGAGTTGCTATAATTGAATCAACTGGAAGCAAAAGGAATAACAAATTCACCAGATTTTAATAAGTTGTTGTGCGAGTAGATGTTCTTGTTATTATGTGATTCCAAATTCCCTCTTCAAATTCTCGAATATTTTGCAGCCAATATTTTCCTGAATCTTTCATCGTCTTTTGGGAAACAATGAAATGAAATAGTATGATCTTGTTTTCTATTTGGGTTCTACAATTTGTGCTACAACCATCGACAACACACTTGAAAGTCACGTTGAGAAAGTATAATCGTGATACTTAACAACCAACTGTCTTCAAAACAGGACTACTAATGTATGTAGATATCGGTAGTGTCTCATCCCGATATACTGTACTACACACTGTACTAGGCCTATATAGAAATCCATGGCTTTGTCGTGTCTGTGACGTGAAAGATGAACCTACAACACTTGGCATAACAATATTTCTATGACGCAATTGCATAGATGTCTAACTGCTCAAAAATACTAGGTAGCGGGTCATAACCGTCAATTCTACGCAAAGTATACCAGATTATTGCATAGTCGTAGAATCGTATTCAGAATCCCTTGTATGTTTGATAGAATTCATTCTCAGGGAAAATCTCTATCGCAGATATTTATAGTCCTACTTCATAAGTTAATAATCTGTCAATCTTTCTAGTACACATGGTGGAGACCTGTTTAGCAGTAAAGTAGTTGCTTTTATAATTCACGACTAGTTTTGACTCACCCTGTATGCATATTTCACAGCTCAAAATCGTCCAGGCAACATGTCAAAATGTTAGAATGTTAAGTGAGTTAATATATCAAAAGACAACAAATTAATCTCATGCAGCTGCTTAAAACTTCGAGTTCAGTTCTTACCCCTTTAAGGATTAACTCAAAAAACAGTTTAATTTAGAATAAGCATTGGTAGCATGTTGATGACATATTTACCATCATCAAAACTGAATCAGAGGCTGATACATTTTGATAAATTCTATACATACACGACAGTATAAAATTCACTAGTGAAAAGGAAGAAAATCACAAATTAACTTTCTTGGATGTGACGGTCAGTTTTGAAAATTCCTCTTTTGTGACTCAGTGGAGAACTAGACCTACGAATATAAACTTATATTTCCTTTGAAATTTATGCTCCTATGAAATATAAAAAGTCTGCGGTTCAGTCTCTTTTCATCAGGGCCAAGCGCGTCAGTAGTTCGCTAGATAGTTATGAAAATGCGTGTAAACAGATCAAAAATAATTTCATCTCTAATGATTATCCTGTCAAGTTGATAGATTCCATAAAAACCCAAGTTGATCCTCCTGCCAGTAACAACACTAGCAACAGCAGAGGTGAAGCTGCTAAACCTATCTAGTGGTCCCTTCCTTTTGTAAAGGAAAAGGAGCGTGAAACCTTAAAAAGCGTACAAATAATTAACTCTATTTTGAATAAAAACGCCGTGAAATTACAGGTTGCTTCTAAAACTTTCAAGACCTCAGTAATTTTTCCTAGTGAAGATAAAGTCCGTCCGTGTTTAGCATTCAACATGAGCTATTGTTATACATACAGACAGTGATCAAACTTGTACATTGGTGAGACACGTAATCACGAGAGTGAATTAGCATCTGAGAGGAAAGCCAGTCCCTACCGAAGTGAGCTGTCATCCACACGAAGCAAGCCAAGAGGACTTCAAAGTTTTGTTTAGAAGTGTTCACACCCGCATTGCAGAGACACTATGCATTAAATCAAGAACTAATGTACTAATAAATGAGAACTCTTCATCTGTGCCTCTCCAAATGTTCTCATTTTAGCATCTTTCAATGAATTGCATTAACTATGATTTATCCGTGTATAAAAGCTGTTGTGTCAGCTACTGTATGGGTTTTAGATAAACTCGAAATCGATCGACAAACATGGTCGTTCTTTCTCTGAGTTACTAAGCATTGGTAAATTTGTACATCTAACAGAATTGGAAATCCAACTCTGAAAACACTGTAAGAAAACTGTGCATGCATTTTATAACAAAAGCATGGTCATATGGCCTGTTGTACATGTAGACAACATTCATGATAATTACTAATTACTGTTTTTATTGATATAAAACCATGCTGTCTGACAAAAAGGACAGTTTCTTTTTCCTCTTTCCATCTTTCAGGAGGCCTTCTTCTCTTTCTAGCATGGTGCTATTTGGTGAAAGCCTTCAAATATTGTCACTGTATTTCGCGAAGACATGTGAGTACATCAAACAATAGCGATACGATACAATCTGACAAAACTCCTTTGAAGTTGAAGCCTGTGACAGCACACTCGAAGTGAGTGAGCAAAAATGAGAACACTGCCTGTTAACTTTAAAGGATAGATGCATTAAATTGCCGCCGTTAGAGACTGAGTCAATTATTTTTTGTACATTTCATCAAATTAATTCCACTGTCATGTCCTATATTCTGCCTAGTATTCATGAGAAAATTATTGTGAATATAAATTGTATTTTTCGAATAAATTTGCAGCAATAAATTCAAGTCTTCTCATGATAGCTAATGGATGTGATAGTCGATTCGAGGGTCCAAAATGATATTGAGAATTCTGTTGAAGGATGACACCAAAATATGCGACGTCAGTGTCGGTGTGAACAGTCGGTGACCTTTCGAAATTGAAACCATCATGTAGCGTCTATATCAACGTCTTTGATTTGAAGACTATATCTCAATATTGTTAAGAAATCTTCTAACTGAATATATTTATGAATTTAGTTGAAGTGTCACACTTAGAAATTCAAACTCCAAACTTTTGAGTCCTATTAATGTAAAACAGCACGAAATTTGTTTTCAGAAATTATTTGATCATTTTTATGCGTTCCTTTGTTTAATGTTAAATAAGAACTGAGTTGACCAAGACGCCAAAATAGTTTTCCGTTCATCGTTTTTTAGGAATAATTCGTTTTCGGGACAGGCATATGCGTCAACTGATATTAGAGAACATTTTTTGTGCCCTCGGATTCTTGTAATTGCAGCCCTCTCAAATTAATTAATTCTCATTTATTAAAATGAAGAAGGTCAATTATGATGCTGTGCTATAATAAATCCACATTTCTCCACTAAAACATTATTGAACAAGCTTCCTGCAACCCAAGGTTTGACCTCATTGAATTGAGATTATTACTATTAGGCATAGTTTCATTAACCCCTTAATAGTTCTTAGTGCAGTCCGGCTAAGATCTCAATAGGTAGACAGCTTAAGCCTATGCCCGAGTTAACTCGTATCGATGGTGGTTTATGTAAAGACGGAAAACAGATTCAAGAGCCTGATACCCAAAACTAAGCCCGAGTATATTCGAATCGCATTAATTCCCACAGATACTGCTTCTTTTTACATGCATGTTTCGCAAAAGCCTAATCACGAGTATACTCGTAGCGTGGTGATGCACGCTAGGGACGGTATGAATTCTGTGAGCTTTCACCCTAGGACGGCGAGATTTTCAGGATTTGACTGATGATTTCCAAAAGCGAAATTCAGAAAACATCCGCTTCTATATCTGATAAAAATAATAAAATTCAGGTCATAACAACGCTTAACTCTGTTATAGCTACTCGGAAAATAGTTTTATGTAACAGTTGCAAATTACTAGGAAGATGGATGCAAAAGAGTATGGAATTTCTTGAAGCAAGGCCCTACACAAAGAGCTACATTACATGATGAGCAAAAAGACCGAGTTTCGCGTCTTCTGCTTCTTCCAGAACACACTGCACATTGCCTGGTGGGATTCTGTCGGTTTGCTGTTGGTGGGATAATATCAGGAAAATGCCTCTCCACAAGTCGTAACAAGTCGGTCTGCCGTCTGCTGATCTCAGCACATTGATTTGCAGCAATCCCGTGACGCAGAATGATCTCATCGATTAAATTCAACAGCACATCGAGAAATGGTTCAGATTTTCCGGTGACTTGAGTTTTCAAAACTGACGAGTTCAACGGCATTATCTCACAAAACATTTCAAAAACTTTGCGAAGCCATTTTCTTCCCTTTCTGGTGACCTTGTATGGATGCACAGTTTGTGAAGTACTGTCAACAGAACCCATGTTCTTACAATAGTCAATCACCATCGATGGTTTCATAATAGGCTGATTGCTTCTACTCAACTTGTCAGTATCGACGATAGAACAGTCATGTAGAGTAGAGAGCGTTGAAACAATTTTTGTCTTCTTCTTCTGAGGGTCACACCACTTCATATAAACTATTCCATTATTTTGGAATCCGTGGCAAGAACCTTTGGCAGGATTTCCAAGTAAAGGAAGTACCCGCCGAGCAAAAAGTCATCCGGCGGAAGTCCGCTGAATGTCTTTTTGGTGTCCGTTCGCGGTCAGGTAACGGATAGTAAACGGTGGACAAATTTTGTCCGCCGAGGACATCACAAGGACATGGGGCGGAAATGAAAGGACTAAGAACGGGTAGCCTAAGGCATTAGAACGGACTTCAAAGGAACAATAGCGGACATTATTTGTCCGCATTAAAATAATCTGACGGACAGTTGACGGATATGATGAATGCGCGGATTCTGAACGGACTGACCACAGATAACCAACGGACTAATTACGGATTCTGACGGACTAATTATGGACTCTGACGGACTAATTATGGACTCGGACGGACTAAATACGGATTCTGACGGACTAAATACGGATTCTAACGGACTAATTATGGACTCTGACGGACTAAATACGGATTCCAACGGACAAGTTCAAGATCGTCGACGGGTAGCGAACGGACAGATTACTTAGGATAAGCGGGTCCTGTACGAGCTAACTACGGATCAGTTATAGATACATTACCGATGTTTCACTGATGTTGAACGAATTGGCTACAAATATCTAGCGCTTCCGGAAATATGGACAGGTAAGTCATTATAATCGGCAATTCAATAAAAATACATTAAACAAAGTGGTCGTCTCACGAAGCTATCCCATTTGTTTGTAAAATTTCAAGGAAAACCAACAACTTTACACGAGATATCTGTTGAGCACCAGAGACGACAAATTGAGAAATATGCATATCAACAATTAACATTCGTTAAACAAATAGCAAGGGTAAAACAATAATCGACTGGTCTGGAAAGCTTGTAAACTTGCCAAAATGGGAATATGTCAACATTCATGGACAATCGCAATGTTACTGTTAGTCTATTGGTAGTCTTATTGTGCGAAGTTACAAGTTTTTCTAAGGCAGCCGTTTTACTAGTAGGTATGAGAAGAAAATCACTTTATTTTCATACTAGACGGATTATGCAAATCTTTATTTCATAATTTAAAACAGGATAAAGAATTGCATATCCAATTTTAAATGTTAACCTATCAAATGAAGTATAAGCATCATCATACAAATGGCACACGAAAAAACTTACTTATCATTGACCTTCATACCCAAAACATACTATTGTATGATATCATATAATAGTGTACGTACGAATAATACGTTTATTCAACATTGAAACAGTAACTGTCGAATGGCATTTGAAATGATAGGTCACACAGTAATTTTTCCCTTTTGGCAACGATTACAAACTTCCCATGCATTACTGTAATGTAATGTGTGAGTGGAAATGATTGAAGTTTCGTACAGAAATACATATGATCAAAACTTATATAAAAAGAATTACTAGATTGATAAATGAACAATGGACGACAAGTTGATGTAAAACGACGAATGTGAGTATATAAAACAATAGAATGTACCTTTATCATAACGTACCCGGTACAAGAAAACACTAGCATCAGCTCAAGTGAAGCACATCTTGCATAAAATACCGACGGAAAGATTTTAAGAAGTGATCATAGATACTAATTATAACAATGTGAATGTAATTCGAATGTCTGTGAGCTACACTTCTTCGTCGAGTTTATGAACTAATACAATTTCTGAGATTCTTCTTCCCTCTGTTCATCGGAGTCAGGCATTGCCGTTTGATTTAATTGTGACACTCGTTCTTTCGACGCTTTTCGATCACACGTGACACCACTTGATCATAATTTCCGGCCAGGTTTGCACATACTCGTATTACGGATATCACAACTTGACAAAGTGTCGGAAAAGATGTTGGAAAACATCTCTTCGAGAATTTCCACTTTGAAAACTTGTCGTCTCGGATGAAAAATTGCATCAACTCGTCCGGTGCAATGAGTCGGCACACTTTGCGAGTAGGCTAACTAACAACGGTTGAACCTGAGATGATTAGTTGATTTGTGGAGAAATTAGTGCTTTCAGAACGAGGGCGTCCAGGGCGATTTGCAATCTCACACATTCCAGCTTCACCAACTTTTCTTCCAAGGAATTGAACTGAAATTAAGAAGTCTATTAAAATCACCTTAATCACTGAAGAGTGGATATTTTTGATAATCATTATTGCATGTGTTAGAGGGGAAATTATTATGAGAATTCGAGTGATACATGGTAGGTGAGTGATTTGACACAAATTTTGTGAAAACGCTGCCACTGCTTAATGAATAAAAGAAAAGTGCTGATATTACAACCACTGTGTCATCAATACCTAAAAATCCTTGACAGTTTCATTCATACATGGTTAATAGAATCTATATTTTTGTAATCATAGCAAGGTATGATTTGGCATACGAGTACGGAGACTTGGGGACTTAAGACTTTACGGCTCTTTTAAGTTAAATTAGCTTTCATTTGACTTTATAGTAGTGATGTGAGCGATCAACTAATCGCTAATCGGTTCATTCATTATGACCTTGTTCAAATTAACTTATTCCATGCATTTTAAGATAAGTTAAGTCGAAAACAAGAGATACATAATGTGCAGTAAAACATTATGATGAAATCGAGAATAATATTGCTAATTTTTATTACAATAATTATCTTCAATTTGGTAGTAGGCGTATTTTTATGCGCATGCCACTTAATTACATTATTTGAAATGTTATGTTATCGCAGCAAGATAATGTTGTTTGTCAGTTACCATGTTAACGGATTGACTAATTCACATCAGTTAAACGTTGAAAAAGAAATTTACGGGTCCAATCTTGACACCCAAGATTTTCACTACGCTGTCTCCCATTAAAAAACACTAAAACCAAAGGCCAACATTGGTAGAAAACTTGCCTAAAACACCGTAGTATAAAAAGCCTTTCACAAGTCAGTCTAGTAGATGCAACATCGACAGAAATTTTTAGAATTATAAAATGAACTCGATGCATGAACTGACACATCGATTAAAATGTATTCACTGTCTTTATGCATGTCCTATCAGGGCTGTGTTCGAGGCGGCCTATTTGAAAAGTGCCTCCGCCTCAGACCTCAGCAATAATATAGTATAATATATACCATATACTGTAGTTATAATAATAACATGGTATAAACGTGATATGATGCTATACGATATAATTAATTTTTCGCTGTCGGTCTAGTTCTACACACTGATGATTAATCTTGCTATTATTAACACGGTAGGCTACAGTAGTCTACAAATTTGGTTGGGTACTGCTGTCATAGATGTTCATCTTTGACCCCAGTACCCAACCAGATTCATGCACTCCGAATTATTGAACAGTACTATAGAAGGCTACTACTGTAGTAGTAGCCTTCTATAGTACTGTTAAATAATTCGGAGTGCAATGGCAATCCATTTTTCATGAACATCATGCGTATAGCTAGACCCTCACGTAGTCTGGTAAAGAAACATAACAAATATGACGTTCATATAAAGATCGGATTATGGTCGATTTCTATGAGTTCATGTTTTCTCAACCAGCCTAGATCTACATTTCATCAATCAGAAAGTTTAATGGATCTACTTCACAGACATGGTCGGCTCTGTTGCTTATACAATACCCACTAATTAATGAAAATTCATTCATTAATCAAAGGAAACGGCGGTGATGGTGTCCAAACGCCGAAGTAACTAAAATCACAATAGCCGAATTCACACCATATGTTTTCATAGATTTACTTCTGTTATTGAATAGCGGACACTACAACTACTAAATACACTACAGACGACTGATGAATGAATTGTACGGTAGTAAACCAATGGAATCTATTCAATGGAGGACATGTACGGTATCTAAACTTCACTCAGTAATTTTTTATATTGGGTGGCATAAATTGCATCTATAATAAATGTATATCAAATAACATCAAATATATGCATCAAATAATAGGATTATATCAAATCACATCATTCATTAAAATTTCGAAAGCCGAAGGCGGCCAATTTTTTACGCCACCGCCTCCACAGCCCTGTGTCCTATAGTTTGTCTATGCTGTCCTTGTATGCCATATTCGTAATTTCAACTATGTTGTAAGACTTCGATCATGTATAAGATTTCCACGATTGTCCCATACTGTGATGAAATGAAAAATTGAAATCTATTAGCAAAAATCAATCCTTTTAATTTTTCAATTCCATACGTATTGCGTAAACACAATGAAAATTCAAACGTTTAGTGGAAAATCCAGTTGTGTAGTTCATGAAATAGTTAAATTATGATTACACTGTATGTACCAGTCACCATGTCAATTATAATGTGAAATCCGCCCCAAGAACTGGGAAAACTATTCATATCGCATGGATCCATAAGGCGCGATTGCTACGTATGATCAAATATTATCATACAATATAGTCTAGGCCTTAAGAGCCTTGCTGTTTTTAATGTGACTGGAATACAGTGTATTGTTAAGAAACATGACTGCAAATAGAAATTGATAGGGAATTTCCGACTTACCATTTTGTCAATATCGTTGATGCAGAAGACATTTATCTAGTGACGATGACAAATGGAAGTAAGTCGACAACATTGAGCTGTTTTTCGTTGTCTGCCTGTTGGGGTCTGGAATACTAATGGCCACGACTAGGACTCACCAAGATCATCACAGGAAACCAATTTTCCATTGAATGTAGTGCAAATTCAGACCTGCATTCAGGCTGACTAGAAAATTATTCACGGCATAAGATGTAGTCAGTTAATTTAGATTGTGTGCAATAAATCGGTGCGAAATGCCATTAGACGACGTTGAATTGTTCTCCAAACTGCACCACACTGAATCAAATATATATTAAGCATTGAACAAATCACATCCACCTTCAACGGTGAGACATTGAGATAACCAAGTCAATTTTCTCAGTCGACAGTCGCCTGCAATTGTGAAAGTTGATGATCGGCTGTTCCCTGTTCCCTCTGCAAGTTGCCGGCATTGACTGCGCTTCACGGCCTGGCCAATCACGTAAGCGAAAGGGGCGATCGATCACAAGATAGCAAAACATTGCGCTGCTTGAAAATGCGTGTCATGTGTGAAAAAGTGCTTATGCCACGTCAAACAGAAAATTCGCGGGCGCCACTTGCTTCAACTGAATCACAACCAAAGGCAATTGTATAGTAACAGAGTGACTAGATTGCCCTTGTAGACGCAAGCATATGGTTCATGAGTGACATTACCGCCCGTCAAAATGAGTTGGACACAACTCACAAACTATAACTTCCAAGATCGCCCGACATGCACAACACAAGGATTCGATAGAAAAGAAATTGAAATGAACGCAATGCATGCAGGGCGATGTTCTTTACTTGTTATGCTCACTGAAATCATAGTTATAAAAATAGCAAGAGATTGCCCTGGTTATTACATGTTACGCAAACAAATAATATTCCTGTCGAAATTATGCACGCGTTCGATTCTGGCGGCCTACGATGTACTCTCGCACACTTCGGCAAAAGTAGAAACATAGAATGCAATCAAGCATAAACCTAAACGCTTCGATTTAATAATACTTAATAATAATATTTAACAAGATGCCGAATTACAGATCATCGATCTTCAATTCATCGCTAGACCACAAAATATTCTGGAATGTGATCTGCATCCAGGCTTTCAGCAAACGTTCGACTTTGATGTTGTTTGATAAAACCAATAAGATGACTAAAAGATAAACGAATCAAGTAGCATTCGATAAGTTTAAGCAGAACAAGTATGTATATTATATCAGAATTTACATGGAAATTTCCGGACATGCGCAACCGTTTCTTTTCCGTGAAGCGTCCGTAAATCATGAATTTAAAGTCCGAGAAACGGAAGCCCGATGGATTTCCGTATACTGCCGTTCTTTATCCGTAGTCTCGCGGACAAAAGTGTGAGTTAATGGAAGACCGACGGATGTCCATTTCTTACCCGTTTTGTCCGCGGACAAAGCTTGCTCGGCGGGATAGCTTTCTGTTGGTTCTCACAGTTCCATACGCGTGTGTCTTGTAGCGAAGAAGAATTGAAAACAGTTCCGGTGAAGAGAAGAAGTTATCAATCACAACATGGTAGCCCTTCTGCAGCTGAATTTCAATCAGATGTAAAACAATTTTTGTACCCCTGGCAAGCGAATTGTAAGAAGGTCTATCTAAACCCGAAACACTTTCACACGAATACTTCGTGCCATCCCCGACATATATCACTAAGTTGAAAACGTAGTTTTTTGAGTCTGCAGCAACATAGACTTTCATGCCAAATCGCTCACGCTTCGAAGGAATGTACTGCTTCCAACCTAGTCTCCCTTTGAACAATTCCAATATTTCATCCACCACCAAAGTCTTTTGAGGAGTGTAGACTTCTTGTATCCTTGCTCTTAGAGCATCAAGTAATGGTCGGATCTTGAAAAGCTTATCACTCTCATCTGGCAATTCGTTGTTAAAATGAAGAACTCGACGAATTTGCAAAAATCTGTCTGAAAACATTCATGTCAACTTTTATACCAGGATTATCTAAGAAAGGAAAATTTCGCTTTGTGTTGAAATCAGTATCACTGTCTATAGGCTGCCAATTTTGCAATAAAATATCACTGTTTTCATCGTTGCTAACATTCAGTTCATCATCTGATTGCTCTGACTCAAAACCATCACTATCGCTTCCATTGTCAACACCACCGTCATCTCGCAAAACTTCTGCTATAACTTGGTCGATTGACAGGGGCCTCGGCATCTCAGCTCGATGGATAGAGATTTCTGATTTTGAAATATCTGTGCATCATGTTTTACACGTGAGATTTTCTTGATCGTGAGAATTTCTATCAGATATCTATATTCATCCAAAACAAATTAGTATGCTTCAATGTAATGGACACTCTGTAATCGATCTCGATAATATTTGAAATTTTCTCACGTCAGTCAAGCTCCAGGGAGCAGTGTATTATCATGCTATTGTACATCACACATTGCCATAGATTGCTATAGCCGCCGCTGGCTAAGATATCTACACTGCCTGGGAATTCGTCATCAGTTTGATAAGACGTTGCAGTGATTCTCTAGAAACATGCTCAATTTGAACGAACATGGTCAAATTATGCATCATCGAATATAAAACGAATATACTCGGGCTTAGGAGTAATTGCATTGTCTTCCAATCCGAATAAACTCGTGCTTAGGACTGTCATTAAGGGAGATGTAAACTGGCGCAGGATTTATTTTACCTCTCTCGATAGGAGTTAACTCGTGCTTGGACTATGGCAACATCTGTTGCCAAATACACCGGAATTTGATAGTGACATCTGCATACGAGTATACTCGCGCTTAGTCCTTCAGCAAGCACACTCTTGCATAGACGTCCGCTGCACTTCCCTAACGATCGGTACCAGTTAACTCGTGCTTAGTCCTTTCAGTTAGTCCAATGCGTAGCATGCCGTCCTTAAGGGGTTAAAGCGATTTCCTAACCATTTTTGTTTTGCTGAAACCATTTAAATGAAATGGAACGCAGGTGAATGTCGCTCTAAAATTCGAGCAGCGTCAACCAATGTGAACGTTGTTGAACGACCTACTTGTTTTAGTCATTTGATGATGCAGCACTCAGATCAGAAGCGAGCTTAAACGTATCCACGCAAAGCAGGATCAAATTCAATGAATCCTAAACAAATCAGGTCAAGCTTGCGTTCATTTGATTTTTGTTGTATTCGCTAAAGCCGAGTTGTCAAGTATAATCGAAAATTTGACCTCACTGCTGTTTCAGTTTTAATTCTTCAATTCCTGAAAACCTCTCTCAAGCTAGGAGAATTATGAAAAAGTTGATATTCAAAGTTAGTTATATCATCCATCATCAATGAGCTTAAACTTTGATGTGATAGAAAATATACGATTTCGTCGGGCTGAAGACTTCTTTCTCTTGCGATATATGAATCAATGTTGTGGAACCCAGAACAAAGTCGTGCTTCTTAAAGCCTCCATCGCGCTATGGAATCCTCATACATGCTAGCGTCAATTAAATGATTTAGAAGTTTTTCAAATCGAAGATCTGCTGACAGCTATAATTTAAAATTGAACACGCAAGAAAGTTGCAATTCGTGTAAGCTCTTGCCTTTATTACGTGTGAAATCAACGCCCACCTGTTTTAAAGCAATGCAAGAAGAGATGAAAGTATCACATGATGCGAAAGTCCCTAAAGGTTAATGATTTCACTCATCATTTATCGAGGGATTGCGCAAAGAAGATTAATTTTCAAGGCAATTTATAGCTGAACTTTGAAAGTGATGATGTGTTTTTTAGGTGAACACTATCATTTATTAATTTCTAGTCTGCTGCATGGTAGTCTAATTGATGTAGACAGCTCTTCTTTCAGAAATTAATGAAAACAGATATCTTTGCCTAAAAGCTAATTCTTAAAATAGTTATGAACATGAATGCTCAATCCTTTCGTGGTTCCTGATCGTGTGTGCCGAGTGACAATCCGGCAGCTAGTATAGGTTTCTCCATGTAAGAGGCCAAAAATGGAACTTTCATAGAATGATGAACACCATGCAATTTTTACGGATCTGCATACTGTCGGGTTCTACATGATTCCTCAGATTTCGGCATGGAATGTTTCCAGGTCATGAACTGATATATTCATGTACCTTTATGAAACCAAGCACATTCATTCATGTCTAGTAAACCTCCTAATGTCAGCAGCCGAGACAGTTCTGGATTGGCTTGACCAGTGGCTAGAAATGTTGGATTCCATGTGGTCGGAATGGTCAACTGCCATAATTCGTTGGAGCAAGTTAATCAAAAGTTCCGAGACACATATCGAATGTTGACTATCTGAACATTTTATATGATATTTATGTTTTTTTATTTATTATGAACATTTTATATGATCTTCTGAAATTAGTGCCATCGTCCGTTTCCCACTTGGCGGATATCTGTGCTTGTGACTCATGCAGAAGTTGATATAAGATATACATACTTAGCACATTTTAACAAGTAAATTCATGAACTCCACACAGTATCCATTTCTTTCAATGAAAATGAAATATCCGATGAGTGTAACTAGGCTTTCCAGACTCTCAGAATTCTCTAAATATTGAAGAAAAACATTGACATTTGTTTAGATTTGAGCACATTCACATCCATGCCTGCATAGATTTATATGAGCACAGACTTGCCAAAAATATATAGAAATCGCATAGATTTCCGGTTCCTATAAACACACACATGACAGAAAGCGAAGGCATTGAAGACACTTTGTCAAAACTTCCGGCTATGGTCTTAGTACCCTTCTCTTAATCAGAAAAAACATCGAAAGTCTCATTTTTTCGAAGATTTGAATTTGCTTCTAAAATTGTGTAAGTAAATATCTCGAGCTACGGAGGGAGAGAGAGAGAGAAATTCTATGCGTCAAATCGCAGTTACATTGGCAGAAAGAAATCGCTTTTTGACACGAAAGTAATGGCGCTTTCCATGAACTGCTGACTCAAGGTCACTTTGAAATTTTCAAGGTCTAGTTCACTTTTTAGGCCGACTAGTTGCTATACGTGTCTCATGACCTCATTGAAATGATATGAAGCTTGAAGAATTTTATTATTTTTAGTTCCAGTCCAATAAAATTATAATGATAAACTAAAATGCACAGAATCTGTTGTTTTGCCATCCATTGAAAGTGTCTTTTATTTTAATGTCAAAAATCGTTTTCCAATCGTTAAAAAATCATTTCGTTGCCAATTTAACTGCGACTTGACGCAAAAAAATAGTCCACTAATCCTGGGGGTGTTTTTCGCACTTTCTGGCAAAATATTTGAATATCCTTTAAACCAAGAAAGCTATGGCCACCAGATTTCTTACTTTCTACGTTTTTTTGGCCTGAGAGCCATTACAAAATTTGAATGTTTGGAATATTTTGGCTGGTTTCTGATTATTCAATTCTAATGTATATTGCCGCATAAAAATCTTGATGAAATAAGTTGAGATAACATAAAAGTATTCTTCCTATCAATAACAAATTCCTAACAAATGCAAAGTTTTTGAATTTGGAACTATCTGCTTACTATGTGTGCACTAGGATGGTTCGATTTACTACAGGAAAAAAATAAAAGTCTGAATTTCGACTTAAATGATATTCGCCCCTGCTTTGTGCATGAAAAGAAACTTCCATGCGAAATTTCATGAAATTTGAATGATATTTAGAGGTTCCGCAAAATGATTGATTTTTCTACTTGTTGTAGACCTACAAGCCTGTTTTGACATCATCCGCCTTTATTTCTTCGAAAGTAAGATGTTGATTCAATAATTCGATAACAAAACGTTCCATAGAGGATAATTCGCTCGGCAATAGGCTATAATTCTTAATAAATATGAAAGTGTATCTTTTAATTGGCTAATTCTAGTCTCCTCTGAATGATTTGACTCTGTTTAAGGCATCATGATGACTGGTTATTATTGAACTTATAGCCAGTTTCGTGCTATATTGACTTACCAGGAAACGTCGCTTATAATGCATTTTAAATAATACATTTGGTGTTTAAGGAGGTTATTTGAAATATTGCACGAATACATTGAACCTGCATTAGATCATGAGTCCATGTTTTTCCATGTATAACCGTTTAAGATGAAGTTGAACTGTTTTAAGATGAAGTTGAAATCGATTCTGTGTGCCAATTTATTGCTTTTTTTTTCGGCGTGTACGTAATTGAGACGGGATGTTTGCAGTTGCACACAGAAATAGAAGGGGAACCTTTCTAGTTCTGTGCTGCATGCAGCTGCCTTCGAACCAATGGCACAGATCTACCAATGGTATGCAGAGTTATTTTTAGTACTGATGTGATTAGAAAAGAGTTTGTCATTTAGAAGTGCGCGTATTGTTTACTTTGTATCTGCACGGAAGCGTCGATAAGTTTATGGCAGCCGGTATATCAACTCGTCAAGAAACTGAAGAATGGCTAGTAGGACATCCACAAAAGGCTCGAATCTGCTCCAGGCTCCCGTCAAACCGACAAATTCTGTTGAAATTTCTATGCCATCACAAGGTCGACAAACTGACCGTCCATGAAAGTTCCAGGGTTACTATGATGGCTGCATGTGAATATTGGAATAAAGCAAGAATACCTACTACCCCACTGTATTATGCCATGAAGAAGTTACAGAAATTGTACACTGAGTACCAAAATCTAAAGAAGAGTAGGAATCGAGAATCAGAGACACAGAACATGAAAACAAGTGTGTTTTCAACTGACTTGGACGAATTATTTGACATCGCTCATTCCAAAGCTGATTCCACAATATCGAACGAAGATGACAGAGTTTTTCATGTTGCAAAGAGAAGATCTATAGAGCTCAAGTTTTGGTGGTGTTGATAAAAACCTTGCTGAAAAACAAGAGCGTGCTAGAAAACGAGAAAATGCGAAAGCTAGGTATGCTCAGAGAATGCTGTCAAGAGATGATGAGTCAACAAGTATCACGGAGATAGATGGATGTTGCATTGAGGATGGCCAAGATGACTATTCCGATGAAGTGCAATCTGATGGTGAAGTCACAACAACGAAAAAACATCCTTCGAAAATAGCTGGCAATTACTCAACAGGCCTACATGTAGATGTATCCGAAATAATTGAAGCAAAAGTGAGAAACAGGGTATCCGATCGTGCAACTGCCGCCATCGTAAATGCAACTCTTCGAACGGTTGGATCCCGTTATTCAAAGAAACGGATTTTTTGCTCATACACAAAACATCCTCCTTGCAATGTTGTCCGATTCTGATAGAGGAATAATAAGAGATGCAGTTCAAACAATCCTCAGTTCCCGGAAACATTATCAGAAGTGTCCACAAGGTGAAGTGAGGAAGTTTCAAGTGCCACAATTGAATTTCAAAGCCAAGTCATGGGTCAATATGATTGACTTGGAATTGACAGATATGTACAAGCCTCCGCTTACACGAAGCCTTAGCAACGATGACCTGAAAGTTTTTCAGGGAGTTCAATACCGCGGGCAAGGTTCCGTGTTTCCCTGCCATTCGCAGATGGTAGAGAGGATGGTGCAAAAAGTAACTAAAGCAAGCTGTACAGTTGTCGGCTCAGATACTAGAGACTTCGTCGTTAAATCAACACTGAGCCATTGCACAAAAACACAGAAAACAGGAAAACAAAAAGGATTTTATTTCGTAAGAACTTCTCAAGCAAAGATTTTTTGTGCTTCCACTTCTTCATTTTTGTTCTATATGGCAATACACCGGCAATTTAAAAATCGAATATGCTAAAAATGGCTATTTTTGATATTATTGAAATAAAGCTGCTATTTTGCGGAACCTCTAAATCTAGTCCAAATGAGCTCAAATTTCACATGTGGATAAATATGTACCTAGAAAGCAAGGGCATCATACATTCTGGTCGAAATTCGAACTTTTAGAAAATCGAACCACCCTAGTGTGCACGTTCAAGAATGATTTTTCAATGCTTTTCACTTTTTAGTTCTGCATCCAATCAACAAGTATTGAAAAACTTTTCACATTTATATGTTGCTTTTAGCCTCAGTGTCTCAATAAAAGTTTACCGAATTTGGTTGCTTCTTCACCTCCAGAAACTAAATGCTAAAAGTTATGGAATTGCTGCGATTTGAGTTGAACTGAAAGTTTGAATTATCTGACCTTTGAGCTCATCTAATGACAAATCTCATAACGATAAAGAATCAACATTTTATTTAGCGCCTTCATCAGATATTTCGATTAGTGCATGATTTGTTAGTTTTTGTTGTCATTTTCCATAATGAAAATTTGTTGAAAATTGGCGGATTTTGACCTTTGACCTTAACCTCAGCCCGGGGATGACCTCAAACATAAAAGAATACTGCTTTTCTGAGTCCCCTTTCATTGCCTATTCGATTGATGTGTGGTTTGGCAAAATTGGTATAATAGTTTGGGAGATCACCAGGGGGCCCTAGTGAGGCGAGGGCTACTGCTTCTGTCTTCTGTCAATCACTTCTTTTACACGCTCTCATGCAAGCAATTCCGTGTGCATTGCTGTTACTGATATGAAGCGTTATTCATCAAAGTTGACATGACAGTATTTACTCATAATTACATTGCAGAATTCTGCTTATTTGATGTTTCCAAATCAAACAAATCCTGTTGTTAATTATGCCGCGGAAGTTCTACATTCCTAAACTTTGTAGTAGTTAGACAAATGAAAATGGGGTTTATTTGAATGTCAACAGATTTCAATTCGAACATGATTTTAAATGACAGGTGCAAAATTGCAGCATTTCAAAACAACTTAATGTCAACCAGCTAAAGTTTCACTTTGGAAGTTGAATTTTATGTCAAATTGTTATATTTTTTCTTTTACTTGTCGAAAGTATGTCACTAGAAATTTGGCAAATCAAGTTTTTGGTGCTTTAATATGCAGTTCAGCATACAAGAAAGAAATAACCATAGACATGCGACTTTTCGCTTTATTCAAGGTAGTGGATTAGAAATGACAGCAACTGATGACATTCTCAGCAGCTGCTCAGTTGGGCAACAATCTCACTAAAAATGTGATTAACTGAAATAATTTCTGATTGAATTTACACGATGCGCGCTAATGTTTCTATCTCGTTGCACTTAAAATGATTGGGTTTCCAGAATGTACTGAGAACACTGTAAATCACTGGATACGAAATTTGCATACAAACATACATCAAAATCACATACAATTTGAAGCTAAAATCTGATACGAGATTCTCGTATCCCGACAAACAAAGACAATCCGCGGATTTCCGTCGGAATTCCATCGGAATTCCGTTTCTAGTCCGTAAGATCCGCGGACTAGTCCTCGGATCTTACGGACTAGAAACGGAAATCCGCGGATTGTCTTTGTTTGTCGGGATGCTATCTGGCATGTTTTTCATACGAAATTTCACTTACTTTCGCATGTGATTGGTAAGTAGCGATACGAACTATTCTATCTTTCATTAGCAGTTTTACACTGAAATACGAGTTGTTGGTATGTTTTATACACGATACCCGATGCAAATTCACTCTCATTCGTATGCGTCTGGTATGTTGAGCTTTAGGTCACAGCAAAAAAATTATATTACGTGCTACTGTCAAATAACTTTTTTCAGTAATACCAGTCGTTGATCTTTCTTTTTGATAGTGTGATATTTAACTAGATTAGATTTATTGTGGTCTTTATGCTCCACGAGTATGTCGTCGCTGCTACAAGTCTAGCAACTTCAACAGGGCGCTTAGTTAGCTCAACTTTATGAACCAAGTTGATTAACATCAATTCATTCAAACGATATCTTTCGTGCAATCATGTTGACTTATGTATCTCAAACATGACTATTTTTACGTTCATGAATTATAATGTGTTTTTATTTCGGATTGACAATATGCTTAATTTCAAAATTGCATAATGCATAATTGTTGATGGTTGAATACTTATTGACTATTTAGGAAATGCATTAGACTTACGTGTAACATTAGTGTGATCTTTATTGACAGAAGGCCTAAAATCAATATGCTTTAATGATAATTGATGATTTCTTTTAACATTGTGCTGGTATGGCTTTCGTATGTGCAGCATACCACACTTGAAATAACATACGAAAAGCATACAACTATATACAGAAATATAACAAAAAATATTTTTGGTCTGCATCCTTCGCCTGTGATTGGTATTGAGCGATTTGCAGTGATAGTTACTTTTATCTATTTCCATCACATTTTTGATACGAGTACATAACGAGTTCAAGCACGATAATGGCAAAGTTGTCCATTTAATTGCTGCTCACCTTTGCTGCTCACCTTTACCAACCACCAATCCCAAATTCCTCCAGGGTGGCCGTATCGTCCTCTTCCATTTTACTCGATCGAGGGCCAGATTATGGGTTATGCCTTTTCCCTCCATTTCTTGTCCATTTAATTGGTCTTCTGAAATAGTCTCAATTACTTTTAGTCAATACTTTTTTAATTTAATTTCTCTAGCCTACATTGGCACGTGAAGCCGGTTCCAAATAGGATGATTTCTCATTGATTGCATGCGTTTTGTTGCATATCTTCATTTTAATTCACGCTATGTTCATTTATTTCAATTGATAACTGAGGTCACTATACCACAAAAGTGTCCTTCGTACGAAATGCAGTGACAGACATCTTTCACGACATTGAGTAGCTGCTAATATGCTTTTGTCGAGCAAATGGTTAATGATCTAACATATTTGGCGCAATTCATTAGCAAGAATGAATGGATATGATCGGATGCTGGTTTATCTGACGTAAGATTTATTATCACTCGCTGGAAATCATAGAGTCCACATCGTCAGCTCACAATATTGCCCAGTTTTCATTTTTCACACATCAAATGAATTATCACACTGAGAATGTACTGTTGCAAATCGAGTACTCATTGAGAACGAAGATATTAGTCCTCATTTTGGAACTGTTTGGCCTCGAAAGCACAGTAAACTACAAATCATAATGTCCCATTTGAGCATGGATCTAAGTACTACATTATAGCATGGATCCAAGTATAAGAGACATTTCCAAACAGAAGAGTGCTAAAATTCTAAAATTCACAGCATAAAATTCACAGCATAAAATTCACAATAAATCTAATCTAGTAAAATATCACTGTATCAAAAAGAAATATTCACGACTGGCATTACTGAAAAAAGTTGTTTGACAGTAGCACGTAACATAAATTTTTTTGCTATGTGACTTAAACTCTACATACCAGACACATACGAATGAGGATGAATTTGCATCGGGTCTCGTATATAAAACATACCAGCAACTCGTATTTCAGTGTAAAACAGCCAATCACACATAGAATAGTTCGTATCTCTACATACCAATCACATACGAAAGTAAGTGAGACTTCGTATGAAAAACATACCAGATCTATGTAACCATACGAGAATCTCGTGTCAGATGTTAGCTTCAAATTGTATGTGATTTTGGTATATGCTTGTATGCAATTTTCGTATCCAGCGATTTACAGCGTACAATCGCGAATGATAGATATTCACATCATCAATGTGCAAAGACCAAAGAGCAACCTCGGAGACTATTTGACACATCATTGTACAAATGACCAGTCACAGTGCGCTAGACGGCAAATACCTAGTAAAAGACAAGGAAGCAGACAATCAGCAATCTTCACATTTCTGGATATGAAACAATAAATATCAAAGATAAGCCGAAAACGAATGGGAAATGCAAAAGATTAATTCTCTAAACAGAAAGAAAAAAATATAACTAAGAGAGCAATAAAGAGAAGAGAACATCCGACTAAGACACAGTCAAATAAAAACTCCTTCTGTACACAAAGCACTGGTTTGGTTAATCGGATTTGGATGGCTTCAGCGACTCTCAATTCGAAATGGGAGTGGCAACACTTCACCACACTGAAGAAACTCTCACTTTGAATTTACTTGCGGACACAGCATGACGAGTTATTGCGGAGCTGGGAGGTGCAGACATTTCGCCATTCCTCTGCCGTAGCTTGCTTAAAGAGGCTGCGAGAGCTTTGCATCATTGAAATGCTTATTAAGTTAGCATATGATGAAACAGCAATGTCAATAAAGGACGCGACACGAGGCCAAATTCAGTGAGTCAGTGTGCTGCTGGTAGTTGATGGCGCGCGGTTAGATCTGGATAAGACCTGTTGTCTATAGACGTCCCAGCTGAGATTGCGTTGTCGACAATGTAATGAATAGCCACTATGAGGAAGATAACCACGTCGTCAATCAGCTAGTCAAGGCAGTTGCTCACATTGCCTTCACCAAAATCGTCACGATATGGTCGCTTCTGTATCAGGTAGCGACCCACAGCACCGACCTAAATCAGTAGTAGCCTAGTAATCACCCATCAGTATCGACCTAAATACAGTATACGGCACAGTGCTGATTATTTTTAATTTCATTTTGCTTTTAACTATGTTCATATACGAAAGTCACAAAGTCATTGAGTACAAAATGTAGTGACAGACATTATCTACGACAGTCAGCAGTAGTGAACATCAAAATTTTCGAGTAAATGCTCATTTGATAAAGTATTTTGGTCACAATTCATTAGCATGAATGACTGAGTAGGATTATGCGATGAATGTGTTTACTCCACAGAAGTTCTTTGCCAACAATCCGTATTCCTGCAAAATCGGCTTGGTGATCGTTATTGAATACATGTCGGGCAACCTGAGTGCTCAGCTTCCAAGTCCCTGCTGACTGCCCTGACATTCCCCTTCCTTTCCTCTCATCCCATGAACGGCTCGATTCGCCCACGTAAGACCACTCACAATTGACATTAGCGCAAGATGGATGACAGACATGAATGTCCTTGCAAAACATAGACCTCCTTTTTTGCAACTTTTGGCACCCACGGCATCAATATGCGCAGGCATTCTTTCAATTGAGACTTTTCTAGATCTATCGATGAGCTAGAGAATGAGCTGATCCTTCGTAAAATTGTAGCTCTTGTCATCGCCCCTTTTTAGAGAATCAAACTATTGATTTTGGCGATATCCAGCATGTTTGACCATGCAGTAACAGGCTATCGACGTGAAGGAGATTGAGCTGATAGTTGACGTGACACCTGGGCAAAGACGTCTAAGTACTTTCTTCACATTGTAGAACTGAATCACACGTGGCTTTCCTTTGCCATTAGGTGACGAATGCATAATGATCAAGAGACAAAGCGTATTCTGAGCTTGACGTTGGTATTGCACAAACATCACTGAATTATCCAGTTGCCAATAGGAATTTGTGAAATATAGATACTGTCCAGCAGAAACCGTTTAAGTTGTGTTTGTCTTGTTTGTTGCTGATAGTGGTGTCTAAGGCTATTAGATCCGATCAATGTTGCAATATATAGTTCACTACTACGATTCGTGCAATTCGCTATAGTGCGCGCGCAATCGGGATCACGTGATGTTGTCTGCATATTACGGCTTGGTTGTCAGCAAATAATATTAGCGTCATATCACACGCTTTCCAATACTGGTGCGCGTGCCGATTGTGAATAAAATATTGTAGTAGGTAGAAAGAGAAACATATAAGGAAAACATATATATACATATATATTTTAAAAAAGAAAACAAAGTTTCTTGTATTGACCGAACATGTTTCAGAATACTAACATTCCATCTTCAGCGGTAAAATCTGAATACAATGACAATGTGAGTTTATATACAAAATGCAGGAAATGCACAAATGAGTGATAAAAAGAGCTCAAGTCACCAGTTTTGTACATAAATTTATAGCATTTTGTATATAAACTCACATTGTCATTGTATTCAGATTTTACCGCTGAAGATGGAATGCTAGCATTCTGAAACATCTTCGGTCAATAGAAGAGGCTTTGTTTTCTTTTTTAAAAAATATGAAGTTGGGTCAACTTTACATCAACAATATAGGCCTATATATAATTATCTATAAAAGAGTTATAGAATGACAAAAGTATTATTTCATCTATAATCAAGTGATAGAAGAAATGCGAGGAACGGTAAAACTGTATTTCATAGTACATGTGTATGATGAGTTAACTCATATGTCGCGCATATACAGTATTGGCCAGAATGGATGACTAAGATGTGTGTTTTATGTTTTTGGTGATAAATTTACTGTGATGATTGTAAGTGTACATAACCTTGAATAAAGCGAATTATAGACGGAAGTCAAATATTAATCTAAGTAATATATTTATCTAAAAATCACATGAGTGACCACCGGTCAGTACTTGAAGTGCATCCCTTTTCTGAATTACCCCACAAATGCTGTCAGACATCGAAAGGCTCAACTTTTGCACAAAATTCCATTTATCAACTTCGTCCATTAGCTTTCTTCAATTCCAATAAAGATGTCTGGTTTCGTAGGTAAAGATGTCAGGCTTCGTAGGTTTGTTTCAGCAAGACCCATCTATTTTCATTAGGATTGAGGTCTGGTGAATGTTCGATAATGAACTCAAGACTTCAACACTCAAATTGCCGAGACATTTTGCTTCCAATTTCAAGGGCGACATCATTTGTGAGTAAAAACCACTGTTTAGATAACTATGAATGGCAGTGCTTTCGTTTCCAGAATTTCTTGGCAAGCAGCTTTAATGCTTGCACCTTCTGTCAAAAGCCATAATCCATAGTTTGTCAATAGCAACAAAAATTTCACAGGTTTTTTAACAGTTGAGACCGTGTATCAATATGTACCTCTCTATCATGGTGGTCTTCAAGCGTGTCACATAAAATGGGTTGAGCTGCGTCCTTTAGTTTTCTACAAAATCGTAGCTGGAACCCGTTCGTAGTATTTCAATTTCCAACGGTAGAATGGCAAAAATCTTTTCAGCATTTATCTTTTTTGGATAGCCCGAATTTTTGTGGTCTGTGTGACTTCAAGCCGACAATCATATGTAATACTAAGCCATGACAGCTCAATCCAATGGGACACAGATTGCAGTTTTCAGTAAAAGTAAAAATTCCTGTGTTATCGCATTGAGCGGGAATTAAAGGAGAAATCTCCTTTAAAAATTCTCAATCTTTTGCTCAATCAGTGATTAGAAATTAGTATTTCTCTGTTTTAATATGCAAAAAGTTGTCATATTCTCATTATGTCATATTTATAATTTTGAATATGTAGTCGACTTTCGATACAAGCGATGACAACAGCCGGTCCCAAGGTGTCGCTTATATCAAGAGTCGACTGTATTTCATTTCTCCATTATAGCCTGCAATAGCACGTGAGACCGGTTCCGAATGGGATGACTTCTCATTGAGTGCATCAGTTTTGTTTCATATTTTGATTTCAATTTGCACAGTGTTCATTTATTTCAATTGATGATAACCAAAGGTCACTATACCACAAGATTTCCTTCATACAAAATGCAGGGACAGACATCTTTCTTGACGTTGAGTAGCTGATAATATGCTGTTGTCGAGCAAATGGTTAATAATTTAGCATAATTGGTGCAACTCATTAGCAAGAATGACTGAATATGTTCGGATGCTGGTTGTTCTGACGTCATATTCATTATCACTCACAGCAAATCATAAAGTCCATATCGAAGGCTCGAATTAGCATACGATATCAAGATTTCAAATATTCAGTACTGTCGGCGCATATCTACAAATAGAGCTCTGTTTGATGTATGTGTTGCACTTGCTAACAATTGAATATTATCTAGAATACCATCTTATATGTATGAAAGTTTATTTAGTACAAAAAAGTAGCATAGAGTGTAGTAAGTAGAGCAATTTAAATAACTGCAGCTTCCAGTGCATTAGCGACATGAAATGTCTTTCCCTTGTTCAAGACATATGTAGGAATGTTACTCAACGTATTTATCTGCTCCGTGTTCTGCACAAAGATATGTTTAAAGATAAGAACAAATGCACCAAGTCTATACTCAAAACTAATGCACCAGTGTTCACGGGTTTGAGTTTGATCGAAAGTAACCAACTCGAAAGTCTTCGGCGTCACCGAATTATCTGAGGTGTACATTGCCGATGTTCCCGATTCACTCCTTTAAGTGTTCGTTGAAATTTGTATGCTCATAGCGCATAGTTTAGTGCAGATATCTCTCGTCTTCCAATGATCTCTGTGTATTATATCAAAAAATATCACACGGAAAATTTCATGAATTCCTAGATGACCAAATATCACATATACATAGTTTGAAGAGCTGGGGTTCAGCGGAAAAGGCCTGTTGGTATAAGCACATAAAAGAATTGCTTCAAAATTTTGCGAAATGGAAGCTTGGATTGGAGGCTTGTTTATTTTCTTATAGGCTAATAGGGTCCATCGACGAATTCTATCTTAATTGAGCGCAAACTGTAATCTGCTGTTGTCCATTGTGTTGAGACCCTGTGCGGAATTTGATTGATGGTATGTATTATCAAACTCCCTTCCTATCTCCACTATGTTGAACTATGCGTTCTACATTTTCTAATGTAGAACGGAATTTCTATGAATCAAAATACATGTAATCCAATGGGCTACCGTGCTACATTTTTTTACCCTACAATGCACCCAAATTGCAAGTAAGCTTAGATGATATCTTGGGTATAGATAATAAGGCTACACCTCATGCAAATGCCAGTTAAATATCGGTTCACTTGAAATTCAAATGAAGGAAATGCACATAGAAGTAGATAATAGTACTTTCTATGGTATTGTTAATTTCTATGGAAATGCATGACATCAATATTGGATAGGCTATCTACTAGGACTTTGGATGCCATGGAAAGCTAACCACGTTTGTGTTCTTAGCAGATTGTCTATATCGTCACTGGTCCATAGAGTTCATTGACATTTCTTGATCGTTTGATAATAGTGATATAACTACTCCATCTGTACTACCATAGAAAGATGTAGCACTCGGCTTCGCCTCGTGCTACATTTTCTGTGGTAGTACAGATGTCGTAGTTATATCACTATAATGCACCATAACCTGCAAGATCAATGTTTCACGATTTACTGTCTTGTGTGTTGATTTAATGGCGCAGAATTCTCTTCCATCATTGAGCAATCATGAAGGCCATGTTTGATTCTTGATGCTGCTATAAGTTCACTCATTCTTCTTCAGAGAGGAAGTCATAAAGTGCACAATTTTTAGTTGACAAACTTTGAATGACATCAGAATTAGACGGACCATTGAACCATTTATGCATTTTATCAAGCTTGAGTCATGCTATCTTGAATATGATATGTCATGCTATACTTCAAAAATGTCGAGATTCAAAATTTTCTTGCTTTCCATGCCCGTCATTGGGATCTGAGTTGAGTATGGGATATGTCATTGGGATCACTGATGCAGTGGTGGGCTGTAAATAGAGTTGATAGAAATTCACGCCGTCTTCATGCGCTAAATGACTCGAATGGAAATGAATGGATTTGGATATTTCCATGGACTTCTGCAAGGATTTCTATAGGATTTAGAAATCCATTGTTACAGCCTGATATATACCGTGTATTATGTACATAACAAACGGAAGCCATCAGATATCACATTCCGAATTACAGGTAAAACTATGCGCTATCATAGATATCATTCGATATTTTCAACCATTATAGTGATATAACTACGACATCTGTACTACCACAGATCTTTCTATACAGATGGAGTAGTTATATCACTATTATAACGATCAAGAAATGTCAATGAACTCTATGGACCAGTGACGATATAGACAATCTGCTAAGAACACAAACGTGGTTTTCCATGGCATCCAAAGTCCTAGTAGATAGCCTATCCAATATTGATGTCATGCATTTCCATAGAAATTATGTGCATTTCCGCATTTGCATGTAGCCTTATTATCTATACCCAAGATATCATCTAAGCTTACTTGCAATTTGGGTGCATTGTAGGGTAAAAAAATGTAGCACGGTAGCCCATTGGATTACATGTATTTTGATTCATATCCTATAACAAACTCCGGCCTGCGGCCGTCGCTTGTTATGTTGATAATGCTTTCAAATATCGTTTGATACACAACCTCTTTCTCAAGACCAGAGATTCTTATCATTTCTTGCATGAATACTTCCCGAGTTTCTTTAAAAACCACTCAATCAGTCTCATTCTAACAAAGACTCGTACAAGGCATCGCACCAAATTATTCTTTCCTCTTTGTATTGAACAGCACAACGAAGTCAAATAACTTGTATTTGATCGTGACTATCGTATGGATGCTCTTGTAATCTCCCATCACAAACATTGTCATATACTGTAAAGCAACACATTTTCGCGAAATTCGCAAGGACGAGTGTCAAGCGAAAATTTGTGGCAAAAATTTCTTACCATGGATATTGCAAATAGTACACGCCAATGAACTCGCGAAAATAAACTGCCGCTAGCGATGCGATGGACTACTCTATCGAACAGCAAGCAGTCGTATTGAAGATAAAGAAGCCGCAATGCATTTTTGACCGTAACATTGTCCACACGGTTGATTCATGCACATTGCACGGTGTTGCAAGCATCAAAAACGGCTGATGTCAATTCACGCGCAGTACACCTAGCTGCGTGTCATGCACGGCTGATTGTAACGCATACACAGTAGTCATGTTGCGTGTATCGCATGCGCAATGAGACACTTATGAACCTTTTACACGATATCTTGTTTAGTTTGGCATGCCTCTGTTGTCTTGGGGCATGAAGCTCGGATGAGGTATGGATTACGCGGATTCTTCGTTTGAGAGCTTATGTCGACAGAGCGTTGACCTAGAATGACCGAGGTCGGTGGTTCAAATCCACCAAGACACGTAGTTATTCTTCCGTCTGTTGAATTTTCATGTCTGCGAACTTTTCAAATTATGATTTGACAGACTAACATCATCGACAAAACGTGTGCAATAATCTGAATTCTTTGAATCTGAAGGAATCGTGGCGATTGAGCCATTTTGAAGAAACCCATACCAATCCACAAGTGCAGATGAGCTTTCGCTATCCAAGCAATTCATTGAAATTTTTTTGTTTTGTCACTTGTGCTATCGTTTTGAAATAGTTTGCAATGGAAAAATAGAATACCCCTACTAACAATCTAATTAGCCTATCTGCTGTCAAGCTGTGAACAAAACATTCTTGAAAATCGTATAATTCAAAGGGTATCTGTAAGTAGTAGAGATTGCAGAGTGCCAGTTCGCCTGCATGGCAACTTCCATTATCAGACGCACAAGCCAGAATGAACACAGAGCAGCCTGTTGTGCAGTCCTTCAGCTTGCTCAGCCATTCTAGATATTTTGAGCTATCACAAGTTGAATCAGCAAAACTCCCCAAAGTTTGGTCGAGATTTATAATTTAAAATCAAAAGGTAAAACACGCTTCAGACGGGCCTTCGGCGTCCTGCGCCTTCTATCCGTCGATGGAAACGGCCAAGATGCAACAGTGTGAAGTTTATTCTAAGATGTGAGTTATGTTAAGAAGTGTATTGATTGCATTTATGATTGTCGAACTGTGAAGAGAGATTGTAGTCTGGAAGTTCGTGTTTCCTGTTTATTGTAGGTTCGATATGTGCTATTGCTTTTGTCTCTGCTATTGTTGTGTCTCGAGTGCTGAACAGTTTATGAATGAAGCCGACCTGAACGCTTCCGATGCCGCCCATCCCCCTATGTTCATCTCTGAGATGGATGTGATTGAAAATCGGCCACATACTTTAGTAATACAACTAAAGCAAAGACATGCTCTTGTAATATATATAACGATTCAAAAAGTAGCAAATGCTCTTGCCGAGATCTGTTCGTAGTATGTCAATATACATGTAGTCAGTGCGGAAAATATTACATAGGAAAGACGGCCGGCATGTTTAAAACAAGACATCAGGACCATAAGAAGGCCATTGATAATAAAACCAATAATAGCGCGCTTTGCATCCATCTCAGAGATGAACATAGGGGGATGGGCGGCATCGGAAGCGTTCAGGTCGGCTTCATTCATAAACTGTTCAGCACTCGAGACACAACAATAGCAGAGACAAAAGCAATAGCACATATCGAACCTACAATAAACAGGAAACACGAACTTCCAGACTACAATCTCTCTTCACAGTTCGACAATCACGCATACAATCAATACACTTCTTAACATAACTCACATCTTAGAATAAACTTCACACTGTTGCATCTTGGCCGTTTCCATCGACCGATAGAAGGCGCAGGACGCCGAAG
This sequence comes from Prostheceraeus crozeri, assembly GCA_907163375.1. NCBI lineage: Eukaryota > Metazoa > Platyhelminthes > Polycladida > Euryleptidae > Prostheceraeus > Prostheceraeus crozeri. The sequence continues at coordinate 110,538 of CAJQUW010012411.1, forward strand.
GCCCGTCTGAAACGTGTTTTACTTTTTGACTTTAAATTATAAATCTCGAACTTTGGGGAGTTTTGCTGATTCAACTTGTGAAAACATAAAGTGATCTCCCGTCGACTGGTCAATTATGTATTTTAAGCTAGTTTGGGCCATTCGAAGTCGTACTGAAGAGCCCTTGTAGAACGAGACGTTGCGTCTACGGCTGCCAAGGAATTTTCTTGCTTAAATTGTTCAAGTCTGAGGAAATCTGTCTGTACCATCTGTTAGATGAGGGCCTTTGAATAAGTTGAGATATTTTTCGATATGCACCATTCTTCAATAGAATATCTGTAAGGCTCAAAGTGTTATCTATCAAGTGTGGAATTTCCTCATTACTATAGTGTATCTCTAGTGGCGACAAAGGCACCATCCCTGTTAAGCAGGCTGATTTTCACTTATCTATTTTTGTCAATTTCAAGAAGTCGCAATGGCTACAATTTTTGGTGACAACTTCATTTGATAAGGAACGGCAAAAAAATTGCGCATTCGAAATTTATAACATCACTATTTCAAGACATTTAATTATCAAAGCAAACCGATTGTTGAACAATGTTTTAACAACTTTTGGTGCTACTTCCTACTCATGGGCTATTTCTTCAACGTTCTGAAATTAGTCTAATACCCGAACATTTGAATCAATTGTCATAAAACCTCAAAACCTGCAGTAGAGCCAAAAGAAATGCAAATCGGACGAGTACATATGGAATAAGAGACGACATCTTGGAGTGTATCGATGACAGCAGCTAGAAATGAGTTCGTCTGTTCGATGCATTATTATATAGAGTCCAGACAATTTGATAAAAACTGAGAAATATCATTTAGCACGCTTCGTATTGCCTACATCAAAATACATTGACTATATTTGTTATAAACACTTTGGTTCGTTGATTCAAAGAATTTATCCACCTGACTTGCTGGCGGAGAGAAATGGTGATAACAGCAAAGAGTTAGTTTACCTTGATGTGAAAATACAGATCTCACAGAACAGCTTCAGAACTTTAGTATATCACAAGGTGGATGACTTCTCTTTCTTTGTGGTGCAACTGACTTTTCCGGAGAGCATGATCCCATTACAGATGGCCTTCATGTTTTCGCTTCGCAAGTAGTCAGATATCGTAGAATATGCTCGAAGTTACAAGACGCTTCACACAAAACTAACAAAACACTAAATATCATTAAATCTAGAGATTATTCTGAGCATGACTTGATGAGTTACACAGAAAAGGCTCTCAAAAGGCACAATGAATCGCTTTAAAAATATGGTCTTTTTTCTGCTCGACAACTCACTTCACTCTGAATTTCAATGACGCACGCGACCAACAAACGACTGACATTTTCCTTAACGTCTTGCTGCATAGGCGAACAGACGACTAACAATGACTTGTAGCCATCACATTGGGGCGGCGAAGAGACTCAAGGCAGATGAAAGAGCTCCCATTGTTAAGTCTCGATGAATGAGGCGAAGTTTGTGTAAAGGCGGATTGTATATTAATCACACAGCGATTACATGTTTATGGGAATCGAGGATGAACAGGATCTGTTTACTTGTGGGAATCTAAAAATGGCACAGACTGATGTACAGGATTTGTTTACATGTGCGGATCGCAAAAAGCACACTGTATTTATTGATGGGATGAATTTAATGACAGGATGAGTTTACATGTGGGAAACGTAGCATTTGAATGATATCTGACATCTTTTTGACATATTTTTCAAGACATGTCATTATCTATTCAGTATTTTGTCAGCCACTACGTGTGGGAACCCCGCTCGTCTGGGTTTGAGTGTTCAGGTTAGGGGTCGAAACACAACTAGACGAGTACCTGCCGATGACTGATGGACTACAGTGTTATGTTTTATATCCCTTAATCGGTAGCTGAAGTAGTGGTCGATGTATTGTATTTCAAATAAAGAGCAAATAATGAAATGATGGATTCCATGTATTATAGGTGGATTAAGAAACTGGCGAATTTTATCCATCGGCTTCCTGTTGTTTTATAATATCCTTTTTTAGTTTCCTTAACTTATGGTGACCATTGTCCTACTATAGCAGCGGAAAAAAATGTAAAACTCGCAGCGATCTTTCCCCTCTACCGATCTATTCTAGTTCAATCTACTTTGGTCCTGTCTTCACATCAAGCTTCATCACCAAAGTTTGCAAGTAGGAACAAAAACAACAAAAACATTAACTTGTGAATATGCTATACGCGTATACTCAAATATCTCAGCCAATATCCAATCAAGTTAACTTTTAGCTGCATTGGACTTACTCTGCCTTCATACAAATTTCATCAACATACAGTATAGTTGTCGAACTCCAATCTCCATTCAATTTCAAAAGCACTACAGGTTTCAATGTACAGTAGTTGGTCAGCTACAATATTGCCAAACCTCTCAGCCATTGGTGAATAAAGAAATCTCGATCATGTCAAACTTAAGGGACGTTCGCCTTCTCCAGCTGATTTGCGAGGTACGGAAAGTGATGGACACTGCAATTGCTGCATGAGAACGATGCCCTGTCCTGGTCTCTCGAAGATAATGTCAACTGGGCACCAATGAGCACTTTGACTGATTCATAGCTTCAAGAAAACATTCTCATGAGAGTAACAGTCATCAGAGATCGTCGTAGTTCCAAGAAGGGTTTTCTGCAAGGACGGAAGATGAAAGCGGCAATTAATACTGCATTTAGTAGTTTTCTACCAGTTCGGTGCGGGAATCATCATTGTCCCAAATAACATGATGATGCTCTCTTCGAAGATGGTCAGTAGCGGTGTTTTGGGAGTTAGCAGACAAGCACTGACTATCAAGAGCCTCGCTTGGCTGCTTTGGCATAGGAGCAGTGAAACAGGGTCCTCTGCCGGGCAGCCGATAACACAGGCGAATGGATAGAATGTGTGCTTATGCACCAACAGTTCTATCAGCTGATCTGACAAATTCCTTCAAGAATTTTGTAATAGATGTTTTTGATGACCTATTGTGTTGCTCTCCAGACGCCGACAATTTTTGTACGTGGGAACTTCAACCGATATGATTTTGCTTTCCTCACGAAACACTTTAGAATTTGTAATATTGCCAATGAAGCTACATTTAGTGAAGCAACATTACGGCTGGTTTATACTTCCTCCGTATTGAAAACGGAGACAGCTCCTGAAAACGCAGACACACCCGCTTTACGGAAACCTCACAAGTCAGCATAAATTCTTATATGACGCGGAGACTCTAAAATGCGGATGCTTGCTTATAGCTTATTTAATGATTCGTATGAAACAGAAGTTCGATTTCTTGTCATAATCTTCATTTATCTGGACGAGTATGGACGATCTGATATCTTAAGTGATGTCATCGCTTCAGCTTCAATCTTATTGGTTCACAATCAAACTTCATTCGACTGAAATACGAGAACATTCAATCTAATGTCTGCGAATCTTGATTTTCGAGCCTCCGTTTCATCTGTTGATCAAAAAAATTCGGAGATGTCTCCGTTTTCGCACAAAATCTCCCGGACAGATAGCCTTCTTGTTAAATTGTTCCCGGAGATGTCTCCATACAAAAACGGAGGAAGTATAAACCAAGCTTTAAAATTATGTTTCTGTGATAAGAATTTGATCAACGATTTCAGAGCTACCACGGTTCCTCCTCTTGACACAGCTACAAGATCGGACAAAATTGATAAGATCGCTAATAATTGTGTTTTCACTACACTAGGTGACATGCCATGCGTAATTCACGCGTAATTACGGAACACCCCAAACATCTGTGCGTGGTAAAGGACATTCTATTCTTCTATCCCGCGTACATACTCGCTGCACTAAGAGTCAGAAATCACTTGATCTGATGCTGCTAAAACATTGGGAATGTTCATGAATGCGTGCGGGCGAGCGTTTATAGTTTGGGCGTCGTCTACGATCGTCTGCGTTGCCGCTTGAACCACGGATGAACCGCTAAGCATGTTCTGTCTTCCCTGAGCATGAAATTGAGGTCCTATCACATTGTTTAGCCTCTGATACATGCAGACACATGAGACGCAAAGTCTATATAACAGGACTGCCAACTATACTAACTTACATAACAGATGTTGCAGCAATGTCCCGCATAGTGTAATTACGCGTGAATTACGCGTGATTGAGCGTGGCATGTCACCTAGCGTAACAACAAACATCATTCTCATACAGTACTCGATCTACGTAAATCAAATATTGAAAAATTTCAATTGGCAATTTCCGAGACTGATTGGACTGGTGTGATGCAGTCACAAAACCTGAATGCGGGATGTGAGTGCTTTTACAGCAAACTCAATGCAGCTATCTCATGTATTCTTGCGTTACTGTCAAGTTCACATCCAAAACAAGACCTTGGGTTACTCTTGTCTTCATTGATCTTATGAACAAGTGCTGGGAAGCTTATCGGAATGAAAATTGGACACTGCATGAACACCTAAAATCGAAGATACAGACCAAAGTTCCAAATCTAAAAACAAATTGGAGTACCAATATGAGTAAATCTCCTGTAGGTGAATGGTCAATGGTAAACGATATCATAGAAAAAAAGAAGACAATTCTGCAAATAATATAACCTCACTGTATTCTGATGCTCACGACGCGGTCAGCAGTATTAGTCACAGCTTTTCTGACTGTTTTGGAGCAAGTCAACAGCATTTTCTTCTTCCGATTCAGAATTGCACAATCATTCATCTGCACGGAGTCTCAAGTCTTCAAATTACTTGTAAGCTTAACCCATTAGAGCCCAAGCCCATGGATAGAACCTTCGTAGAAAAAAATAATTCATCATTATTTAAGATTTAAGGTTATAATCAAAGTTTTACATGTTTAAATGACTATTATTTTCTAATGGAATTTAGAAAGTTAGAAGGGGTCTAATGATGTATATACGAATTAACTCCTGTTCCACATTAGAGCCCACTGTTGCAATTTTGCAACAGCAGGAATATCATTTTGTTCACAACCATTCAAACAAAGATTTATTCATACACTATGAAACGAGTGTAAATCTAATTACGAACATGCTACGATACATTCAACAATAGAAACATTGATTACCAATCTCATATGAGCCCATGTACTTGAGCAGAGTAACTAAACAAGCCCAAGTAAATATAGATCACAGTTTTCGAAGCACTCGCTTGTCTTAAAAGCAATGTCGCATGATGAACAACGGCACCATGCCTGCGAATGGTGCAGACATGGTGCAACTATACACCGCAGTCTGCGTAAATTTTCGTCCCTCTTGATAACATCACCCACCTTGTCTGATTGGAATCCTTGAGATACGTACATTATCAGACAATAATGAGAGGATTAAACACCGGCGAAAATTTAGTAACTGACCGACCAGCTTCATTTTTATTTTCATAAGGCACCATGAGTCGGTGCAACAAAAATCAAGGATCAAGGTAAAGATTGACCAGCATCATTTTCGAATGCGAATGTGTGTCATGTATGATGCTTTGGTCAAGAGTATCGACTCCGTCCATCCACTTGTTGTATATTTGTATAGCGTGGGGATGTTGTACTCGGATTTCTCTTTTGGTTTTTCCTCAAAAATGACGACAGGAAGTTTCTGGTGTAATTGCTGTGAAGTTTAAGGCACTAAGAACAACTCGGTTATCATGCCATTCAGTTACCGAAATTGCATCGGAATTGATAAATTCTGAACTACCTCGTGGCATTTTTTATGCCATTAATTAATTTTGCTGGTATTATGCCAAATAACACATCCTTATTTTACTAACTGATAAATTTTGAGTTTTCTTAGAGCAATGTAAAATTAGATATTTACAATAAAATAAATAATGTCTCCATTGAAGATTTTGATGATTTATAAGTTTGCTGTACATTAGAGCCCACTGTTGCATTAATGCATCAGTAGGATTTTCTTTTGTGGAACCTCTGATTTGTCTACAGATTTGCTTATTTATATTTAGGTAGCATCTATAGAATATGATTAAAATACTCAGAAGTATCTGGATGATTATTAAATCTCTGTATTAAGTAAGAAAGAAAATACTTAACTATTCTTTTGCGAGGTCGATATTTCCAGAAATTGAAATCAAATTTATTTGCGCGCGTTCAAGGATGAAAATTTCAAACAATTTTTTCAATATCTGCTTTACAATGCATCCATGAAGAACTACTGTTGTGATTTACGTCATCACTTTAATAGAGATCAGATGTTCAGGTGTGGCATTAATGCATCAGTGGGCTCTAATGGGTTATAGACAAACAAATCATCTGGTAGTGATGACATGCTTCAGATAATTCTTAAAAAACTCTAGTAATTATCTTTACGGCTTTGTCATCTTTTCAGCGAATTTTATAATGAAGGAACATTTCCTGACAGTTGGAAACTTGCGGATGAATATCCAATTGCAAAAAACAGTGCCGATGAAGCGTGATGACCGAAGCGTGATCACTTTTGCCGATTGTTGGCAAACTCTGAACATGTTGTCCTGAAGCAATTTCATAATGACTAGTAATGATAATGATAAGTAATTATGATGAACGTCAGCTTGCTTATAAGCCCAGTTCCTAAACGGTATGTGCACGACACAGTTTGTAAGCAGTTGGAAGAAACACAAGTCATCGTAGTAAACTTGTGGGCAGAACTTGTGACAAGTGAAACATTCTAGACATTTCAGAACGCGACATATCCTACATAAACATTTACCATCAATATCAAATCAAAGTCAGCGCATTATACTACCTGACATCAAAACTGATCGGAGACTGAATTCCTCTATCTATTAATGTGCTCTTCTATTTGATGAATCATTGACCGTGTTCAAATAGCTTTGAACATCAAACTCATTCATTTTATCAGTTAGTAATTTCCTTTCAACACCGTCACAGACGAATTTCTTACAAGATTTGCTTCTTTCAACGAATTTTACATGTCCAATTTTCTGTATGACCATCCCTCAATTATCATTGGAGGTGTGAGACTTCTATTTTGTTATTTTTCAATTAACACTAATTAATTCATTCATTCAAAAATGCTAGGCTGTTTCTATTACAAGTGAGCTATTGGGGATGGTTTTCAAATAAATTAAGGCAGCATCAAAGCTTAATATCTGAAAGAGAGCAGTTGTCTATACACATGCATAACTGCAAAACTGAACTTCTTGGATGTATTCCAAATCTTCGCACCCGTAGCAAGTCATAGAATTACTGATTCACTTGTCTCAATCTACTTACTCAAGCTGTGAAGGTTATCTATTAACATGCATAAATCAGCATGCTTGAAAATCAAATTTAACAACGCGCTTAATAAACATGCTTAAAAAATCAAAAACGCTTGCCACATTGGCCATCTCATCAAATTTCATTCGTTTCCAATTTCCTTTCGCGTTTCTTCGATGCAAGAGGTAGTCATGTGATTTATGTTGTTATGTAAGAAGAATTATTGCCAAATCTTTGACGAAATTTGATTGGATTATGACATCGAGGGTTACAAAAGTGATTACGAAGTCTATCAAGAGGAAAACTTGGACTAAAAAAGTTTATATAACGATCCATGAATAGCATCACACGAAAGAATGTCGGCAAAAAATCGTCTTCATTTGATGCTATCGAAATGCGATATCTACTACTTCTTTCCTAGTTTTTAGCCGATGAGTTTCCTTTCAAGGAATTGAGTTCACAGCTTGTTACTTTGAAATCTGTATCAAATAAACCTTGAAATTGTATCAATTGGATTAGGTCATGTCATTCATTAGTCTCTTGAAGTTATTCACAAATGTGTCGTAATTACAAAAATATTTCTCAATTGCAGGATTAGCTCAGACTGTCCTGTTCAATTGAAATGAAATTACCTGTCTCGTTTTTTCCCTTGATGGAGGAGCCCTATCACATGCGCTGATGTTCCTGCAAAGCCTTTATTGCAATGACTCCACTTTTTTAAAAAAATTCAAGTTTCTTCAGATTTCAGATAACCAATTGAAGTTTTATCAAATTTGGTGCATGGGAACATCAAAAACTTCACCTTTACAATGTGTATTTAACCCATTAAGTGTGGCTATGATTTCTCTGCATATTTCAAATGATATCAATAAACACAGCTCGAAGCATCACGAAACATGAATATTTTTATATATAGAATGGATACAAGTCATTTCGGATCGAATTCAAAGATGGTATACATATATGCCATCGCGTCCTACCACTCCTAAAGAGCAGTAAATTTTGGATGTGTTAATGAAAGACAAAATTGAAGCATTGAATTTTGTGAAACTGCAATAAGAACAATTTGTCTGGTGGGAACATCTTGCTTGCACATTTCAAATTTCATTTCACACATACATTATTCATATCAGTTGCCCTGTATCATTCAGTTGCATGTAGGCTACATGTAGATCGAATTCAGAAAAGAACAATGTATAATTTACGATTCCTATTTGCAGTTTCAATTTGTGCTATTGTTGCATGATATAAACAGATCTTAAAGCAGTGTATAGGAGATTCTAAAACTCATGCAAATATACATTCATTGCATTCATTGCTTTAATAGTTCTATTTTGCTCAGTAAAACGACTATCTTGTGTATGTGTGTCTGCTCACCAGTTCATGTGGTCATGAAATTAGTCACTAAATGTGGCATGCTTTGAAACACTTGTCGCAGAATTCCACGCCGCATTTGTAGCACTTCGTTAGTGAAAGACATTGAACCAAGGCGCAGCAGCTGCTTAGGTGTGACTATCCAACGGTTCATAGGCCTACCCTCGTTGCGCATTAGCACCGATAAATTCTGACGTCCGGCTTCCCCAATGAAATTAGTCTATATCTTTTTTAGAGTTTGTAATCGTCCTCCACATCTAGACCATCACTGTTAACTTCAGTGTGCGCCATATGTTGATATTCTGAAATAAAAGAGAATTATTGAAAATAGCTTTGGCATGCACTCTGCAATTTTCAAAATCATGCTTACCCTGCATCACAACAGACGAAAATAATCAAATGTTGTGTCTTCAAAAAATTGACATGCTGGTTTACACTAGAAGTACACTAGAAGCTATGGAAGCAGCAACTACGAAGCTACTTTAGCAGATGGTGGTGCGTGTGGTCAGAGTGTTCTATCGTTTCCTTACCATGGTTAGGCCTACTGATGTCAATCCAGATCTCACATGTCGTTAATTCCCTACAATAATCTGCACAAGATTAATGCAAGATAGTAGGAGAGCCAAACAAACCGAAAACTCACAACTTTGCTGTCAAACAAGTGCCACTACAGGCCATTCAATAGACATGTTCATATTTGTAGGTTCATGCACAAATTAGGCCTACTTGATATATCACCGTCAAGGCCACCTTCGTTCTCTTTACCACTATCTCTGCACTGTCTTCACCATCTCATAAGGGAGGCTATATCATAATATCATCCTCTCCATTGCTAATTAGGTTATACAGTACATGAATCGCAGAGGATTTTGATCTGAAACAGATACTTATTCTGACATTCACAGTAGCGGATTACGCGATGGCATATACATATGTATTCCAGTACGTATTGCTGCATTGTCACTGAACTAAGTCGAATTTGAATATCAGACTGGTACACAGGACTAGAAAATGCGCCAAATTAAACATGCATGGACACGAAAAGATTATAAAACTTCAAAATTGAATGTTTTTCTCAGCCTACCAAAACAGAGAATTTCTTCGCACCATTTTGAAAAACTTTTTGAATTTCCTGCTAAATGGACGAAATTGAAAAAGTGATTTTACATCACAACTCTTGAGCATCGTTCCAAGTTATGTTTCGTCAAAAAGAAATGATCCGAAAAACGAGTTTTCACGATTAAAATGAAGCATAAATGGAGGCATGTTACCTGGCATTATGCAAATATATACCCGCGTTTAACACCGTTTTTAATGGGTTAAAGGTACCTTTTCAAAATTTAGAGCTTTTCTCTATTTCTTGCAATGCAACATTGACACACACACACACACACACACACACACATGAAGTTATAATAAGGATAAACAACTGATGTCTACAACAAATTAATATTTGGAGATTAGTTTCATTCAATCTTCATTGGACGATCGTCGTCAGGTATAGAAGGAAAACATGAATATACATGTGAAACATTCAAAATTCACTCCATATAAATAGGCAATAAGATGTCATAAGTAAGGAATGGAGATGTGTAAGAGTAGTGAAATAGGAATATGAGCAAGGGACAGACAGTATTGGGCTACATTTCACCAATAGTAAAGGCCCCTCTTCCAGAATTTCAAAGCTCAAGGTAGCCGGAGTGAGGGAGTTACTCTGGATGTCTTTTTTGACCCGCAATGCTCCATTTCCACTGGAAGACCCTCGCACAGCCCTCAAACAGATGATCAGTGGATTGCTTGCGTCACCTACAACGACCGTCGGTCGCTCTGCCAATCAATTGAGTTAATCTTCGATAAGAGTACATGGACCTTTCACAGCCATACGCATGTAAGCTTTTCCACACTCAACTTCATCGGACATTTCGCTTTTAGTGACCCTTTGTACTTCGCCCTAAGAGTTCTCCTTTATGGATTTCTTACTTTTCTGTATATTGTCAAACATTTCCTAGTTTACAAATGATTCCTTTTTATCAGCAAAACAAAATATACGGCGTGCACGCGTACATCGCTAAATTCATTTGCTTCTAATTTGATGTATTGAATGACTAAAATTGTAAAAGGTTTGATAAAATCAAAATTTTTGGAAAATCTCCCGAGATCATACCTGAGATCCGTTCGATGCTAGAAAATCGCTGGAGATCATGATGACAATAATTCAACTCTACACTGAGAAAATGTTCCGTCTTAATTTACACGATAATTCATGATCTACAACTGACGCGCACTCACTTTAAATGTTCTCTGTGAAAATGTGTCTTGCTTTTCCTTGTGATCGTTTGTCTTGAACATTTAAATCCGATGCTAAATGCTATTAAACAGTGTAGTTGTGCGAAGCATCGAAAATTATGAAATGAAACATACATTGCGCTCGTTTCTGTGTATTAACTGATGCTCACGTACTGTAATCTGTCACCTACTGATTTCGAAGAAACCTGCACCCTAAAGCGACACAAACTAGAAGTTTGGGAGGCTACTATGAAATAGAATGTTGAGATGCCACGGAAAACAGCAACCCCTGGAGGGACGTCGAGACCAAAGTGCACTTCAGTAAGTGAAAGTCCCATTTTCGGCCTCGTTCCCTGCAGAAACTCTGTCGGACTATTCCCATCGAACGGAAAGCATTGTACTTTCAGTGACATTTATCACAAGCATCTTGTCATGTAATTATTTTTATTAATTCCTTAAATAGGGAGTGTCTGTTTCGTTGCGGACTCGAACTCAGCTCCACTTGAACAACATGTCATGAAGACGGTGTATTGACCAACTGAGCCACTCTAGCATTGCATTCTTTGACATTTCCTTTCCAATGCAATAACTTAATGATGTACCTCCGAACGTCGTAAAATAGACCCTTTGACATGAAAGTTGGCATACGACATGTCATCTGTCTCAATAAGTGAAAAGGCGATTGAGAAGTTATATACATTCGACATGTGCACATCAAACCAATGAGCTGTCGCATCTCTTTTTCGCATGGCGCCAGGAAGACTGTGCGAAATACATCGACATTCGGGCAGGAAGCTGAATCGACAACAGCATTGCTGAATGAACATAGTCAAAAGATTACGAGAAGTTGAGAGTCTACAATTCCTTATCAAGTAGTGAAGACGAGCGGGTTTATGCTCAGCTAATAGAATGAGCTACAAAGACATCATCAGGTTTGACGATTTGATGTATAGCAGACATTTTGAAGGCAACCCGGCGCCATTGACTTCCAATTGTCACAAGAAATCAAAACTTGAAAAGTTTATTGTCACGTTCAACATGATTTAGTAAGCCAATTCAAAGAAAGATTTCAGGAGGTGCACAATGATGAACTGTACGAACTTCCTTCACTCAATGTACTCGCCATCAGCATTTCATTTAACAAATTGTGGATTGGACCTCATGGAGGTACACAAAGAGAGAGAGAGAGAGAGAGAGAGAGAGAGAGAGAGAGAGAGAGAGAGAGAGAGAGAGAGAGAGAGAGAGAGAGAGAGAGAGAGAGAGAGAGAGAGAGAGAGAGAGAGAGAGAGAGAGAGAGAGAGAACTATGAACTATGAATGTATTTATTATAACCCCAAATACAGGAATTATTTCAGACTATGAATACACCAAATAGGTCAAAAAGGCAAAACACGATTGCAAAATGAGTTCAGACAAGCAAGAGTTTGTGTTATCGGTTTCATAATACTGAAGTTTTTTCTTGTTGAAAAATTCCGTGAAATTTTATTTGCTTCATAGTAATGATGAAGTGGATGGTTTTTGTTTTTTAGAATGTTCTTAAAAATGCGATGATCTTCATTATACAGAATTTCATATACATCATATGTCCTTGATGTATAGCCATGACGATGGATACTTTTTAAAAACTTATCAATTCGAGAAAGGACATGTACATCAGACCCATAAACAGATATACCGTATCGAATTCTAGAAATAATTAGAGCATCATAAACTTGGTCAATGGATGATTTAGGAAAGTGGTTCAATTTGAGATCTCTAATGACATAAATCAAACGTCTCAGGCGAGTCAGAAGTTCTTTACCATGCTTTGTAAACTTACAATTTGATTGAAAGGTAATTATTGCAAAAGGAAAAATATGTGCATTGAAAATACGTTAAGGTCATACTCAAGTATGACAAAAAACTGAAAATTTGAAATCACGATAAAGGAATTGGTTGAACTCTGTTGCAAGATTAAGTTACGGACTGGTCGGGTAAAAGTGAATTCATGTCGTGTTGTTCATGTTTTATGGAGAGTTTGTCAAATGTCGTGTAATGGATGTAGCGAATTTTACGTAATTGATTTTGCTAGCCGTTTGTCCTCTTGTTTCAAAAGATCAACAGCAGAGCTCTCAAGTCATGCAAGTTCATGCCTGTAGCAAGTTTTGAGAAAATAGTCAACTTTTTTTATGGCACAGCCGCATACATTGTACACGGATTTGCCATATCTTATCAGGGAAACAATAATTTCATCAAATACTTTGTCAATATATCTTTGAGACACATGCTGTAAATGCAAAAAAGATTTCAAACGGCTTATAGGATCATGTACAAGCATATGAATGTTGAAATTAAGACTGGTAACCTGGCAAATCATAAATTACATTACGCTAAAATTACGCTACTCATTACATTAGCGCCTGCGTGAAGCGCCTCAATCTCGGATACGGTATTAAGTGATTGCAGAATGCAGTCCGCTCTCCACGTGCCTGCGGTAAAGCAGTGCCTTCCTGGCTAATTCACGCTCTCAACAGATGGTCTGGTGGCCTTGTGGTTAGAGGGTGTACTTGCACGTCCTCTAGCTCCAACGTCGCTGGTTCAAACATACCCACGACTGATGAGGCCCAACAGACCGAAACATGTCATGCGGTGGTTACATCTGTTGAGATTTGATAAATGAATATTGAATTTACAATTAGGTTGAAAAATGATTTATTGGATAGTTGTTTACCTTTGAAACTTCAAATATCGACAAATTATAACATTGACAATCATGAAAATGGTCCAATGACAAACGCATTTGCTTGCTTTTTGTCATGGTGTTATTAAAACGCTTCCTTTAGACCACGATGAAAGATTTCCGAATTCACTTGGTAGAAAATCACGCTGTTCAATGTCGAATTTTTGTAACAAGGGACAATTATTGCGAAATATTTTATCACTTAAGCAAATTCATTCTTTGAACGGCAATCATCAGTCACTATAGATAACATATTATGACCACTAACTGTTCCTTGAGGGCATCCTAAATTAATCTGTTCATCATTCCAGTGTAGTCGCTGGTATCTGCTTACACTAAAATCATACAATCATCTACAGACTGTCATTTTTCATTTTTATTTTTTATTTAAACCACCCATGATCCCAGACAAGGGTAGAGAGAGAGCTCATGTCGAGTACAATGCAAATTGCGAATGTCAAGTATTAACAGTGACACACACGACATACACACCATAGCATCTAATGTTCGCCAGGAAGGTATGTGATGTCAGTGTCAAACACTTCATGACCTCATGACTTTGTTGACATCTTTTCCCATTCTTCTGTGTCTACAGCCGTTCTTCTCCAATCCTTTTCCGCTCTCTGTGTAGGTATCTTCTCACATCTGATTCTTGGTCTTCCTCTTACCCGTGTACTGGTCTCTTCATTGTACTTCACTCGCTCATCCTTGCACATGTCCGGTCCGACCCAATCGCCTCACTACAATTTTCTGTGTCGCGATATTCTCATTCCCACTTCCTTTCTAAATTCGGACACTCGCTTCCTCTCGATCAGCTTCACTCCGCATAACCTTCTGACCCTGTTGTTCTTGCAGACTTGTTTTCTCTCTTGCTGTTCTTTTGTATAAATCGACATTGTCTCGAATCCGTAATACACATGCGTCTGATTTCCTAGCTGATTTTTGTGTCTCCAATACCTCCGCCCACCTTTCGGCACACTCCAACATCCGCTTGTATTCTTCCTGACTTCCACTTTTATTCTTCCATCCTCCGTCCCAATACTGCCTAAATGCCTAAACCCCGATGATTGTTTAAAATTAATCCCCTCTACTTGTACACTGATGTATTTTGGTTCTTTTCCTATCCACATTACCTCGTCTTCAACAGATTACCACATAATCCATGCTGCCTAAAAACACTGGCCCACATTTCGAGTCATTATCTGTAAAGTCTACATATTTTTCATAGGGCATTTCTTGTCCAACCCACTGAAATGCTTTTGAAAAATCGATTGCGATTGCGCGTAAACCCATTACATTTGGAGTAAGAGAGAAATAAGAGAGATGCAGTTTTCAGAGTGAATTAAAACCATGCTAACAGCTGTAAACAGGAGAATTGGAAGTCACCCACTGGCTCAGAAGGTAGTTGGTATGCATAGAAATGTCGCGGGGCGAGGAGAATCAAGGAGAAACGCGAGACAGTTAAATGATTAACTATGAGTGGCCACATGTTGTGGCGTAGAGCAAACAATTTCTCACTTGAGATTTGACAGCCCAAATGATTTCGGCATGAATGCGGAAACATGTGTTTGTCGGTGCGATGATTGCTTGTAATTTGATCACACGTGTTAAATGCTACTTGAAATGTACATGTAGAATTCTATCAAAGCTGTCGTGTTAGGAAAGTATTCTGTATGATTTATGGCCTTCCCTATGTCTTATGTTTCGATAAAGCTGTTTATTATATAGAAGGCCAAGTGAATGTACGAGAGAAAGAAAACTTGGAGATACGTCAAAGAGTAACGTGAACGACCAGTGATGTTTTAACCTACACAATCACACTTGGGATATTCCTTCTCGTTCGAGTTCTAAGGTGGCATAACTATACGAAAGAATAGCGAATCTTCATAACGATTGACTATTTAGTTGATAAATACATCAATTAAACTTACTGTAAGCATACGCTTCGCTACATGGTGCCGCGACCCGGGATGTCACTGAAAGAACTACGCCAATCTCGCGCGATTCATCGTGCATGTGCTACGAAGTTGATCAATAAAGCTCAAGAACGCAACGACGATACGAAACTCAGTGAGCTGAACGCAATTGTGACTCAACTGACGACGAAACAGAAACTTCTAGCTGACATCGACGCTTCGATCCTAAGTGTGATTGATATAGACTTGATTGACGACGACACACTATCTCCAGAAGTTGAATCCGAAATCAACGAGGCCGAGGAACGACAACTGCTGATACTGACGACGATAAGTGAGTTGAATTCCTTTATTTCTGGGATTAGAGGGGATACGTCTCGCATATTAGGATCTACTAATTCCATTAGCTCCCCTACTAATGATAAGGAATGTTTGATCTCAAAACAAAGGTGTAGGGCCATTCAAACAATTCGAAAAATAGAAAACGAAGTAAACTGCAACAAATTCAATTCGAGCCTCGATCTTGAGTCTTTATCTAAATTACTCCAACGTACTGAAGACGTTACCAATGAACTCAATTGTTTAAACGAACGATTCCTTGATAACATAGCGTCAAAGGGCATCGACGAAGATGAATTAGATAAGGAACTAGAAGAAATTGATAGTTACAAAGAAAGGAGCCAAAACCTGATCAGCGAACTCAGAATTACTATCAAGAGCCTAGAATCGCACAAGAACAAAGGTTACAGATCAACGAGATTACCTGAAATTCAGCTGCCAAGGTTTGATGGTAACCCGATGAAATTCAAGGCCTTTTGGGAAGCCTTCAACGCAACAATCGATAAACATGACGATTTAGAGCCATGTGTAAAACTGACTCATCTTCTCAGTCTATTAGACAATGATGCAAAGGCCGCCTTTGAGGGCACGATACCAACCAACGAACTATACAAGGATGTGCGTGAGCGCATGATTGAGCGTTTTGGTAGAGAACAGCTTGTAACACTGTCTCATCTACGGTCATTGTGTCATTTACCTCCTGCTACGAACGCTTTAAAACTGAAAACGATGTACAACAGCTTTCTCATGCATGTTCGATACCTCAACAACATACACGTAGAAGACTGGAAAGAATTAATCTTCATCTCATTGCTGTTAGATAAACTACCCCCTGAAGTAGAATCAGGTGTTACTCGTCAACAAGGAAACAGTGATTGGCAGTTGAAGGAGTTAGGAGATCTGATCGAGATCGAAATTAAAGCCGCTGAACGCCCTAAGTCAATGATTGAACGACCTCAGCAAAGATCAGGTGGGCATAGCACTAAGGCTACTGCCGTTATCGCCTCAGGAAGCAGGCCAAATATGAAGGTTACGAAAAGGTGTACCTACTGCTCCACGAATGGTCATTATTCTGAAGATTGTCCCCAAATAAGACACGCTGACGCAAGAAAGGAATTCTTGAACTCACACCGCCTCTGTTTTACTTGCTTGGGAAGTGGACACACGGTTAAGTTCTGTAGAAAACAAAGGTCATGTAAACATTGTAATGCATCGCATCATCACCCCAGCATATGTTACGCAAAGTACGGTAGACAAAGAAACAATGGAGAGGTGGTTAGTCAAGTTCAAACCGATTCGACAAATCAAGTCGTCCATGAGAACGTCTTATTAGCAAGCGATGAAGAGATATTCATGCCCTCTGCTTGGATTGATATCAAGAATCAATCGTCGAGCACGATTGTCAGCGCCAGATCAATTATCGATACTGGAAGTCACCGTACTAAGATAACTGAGTCGAAAGCACGAGAATTGGGTTTGAAACCGGTTGACCACGTAACCTTACAGATAGGCACATTCGGAACTGATACATTTCAATCCTTTCGAGTACCTGTAGTTGAGATGTCGCTTATCGGTCGTCAAGGTGAAATGATCGAAACTAAGGCACATGTGTTCCGAGTCCTTACAGGTAGAATTGCACGTCCTGGGTTATCTGGTAACAAGTACCCAATTTTAAAACAATGTCATCTTGCTGATCCTCCTCAATCAAGAAGTGAGGAAATCGCTATCGACGTTATTATTGGATCGAATCTCATCAACAAGGTGTATACGAGTAACTCGACTGTGATCTTAGATCAAAGCCTCGGACTCGCTATTCGAGATAGCATATTCGGTTGGATCATTTCTGGACCTACGAAGGAAGAAGACGAGTCTAAAAGTACGACGAACGCTGCATTACTTACAATCGAAAACCCCATCACATTCTATTCGCATCCTGAAAGCTTTTGGAACCTTGAGTCGATAGGCATCACTGAATCTCCCACGCGAAACGATAAGGATGACGCCATCGATCAATTCAATTCAAATATCAAGTACGCAGATGGAAGATACCACGTTCGATTTCCATGGCGGATGGATAGCCCTGAACTCCCTCTCAATTACGAATTAGCTAAAGGTCGATTACGCAGTTTGTGGAATAGATTAGATAAGGACGAATTGCTTCGCAAAACCTACGATGACGTAATAAGATCACAGGAGTTGAAAGGTGTGATCGAGGAAGTTCCCGACTCAATGACTTTTCAAGGATCAAATATCCACTATCTGCCACACCACGGTGTTAGAAAGGACCACAGCACGACTAAACTACGAATAGTTTACGACGCATCGGCAAAAACAAATAAACGAAATACAAGTTTGAACGACGCACTTTATCCCGGTCCTTTACTCCTATGTGATATGACTGGCATTTTACTTCGATTCAGAATGTCACCGATAGCCGTAATCAGCGATATTAAGAAAGCCTTTCTGTCAATCGGATTACAAATGCCTGATCGAGATGCTGCACGCCTTTTATGGGTTAAGGATGACACGAAACCTCCTTCCGATCAAAACCTACGAACCTATCGATTTACGCGAATTCCATTCGGTACGATTGCTAGTCCATTTCTTTTAAGCGCAACTATCTCTCATCATTTGAGGCATTCAAATTCAACAATAGCTGACGAGATCCAGAACAGCATCTATGTGGACAACGTAGTTATTGCTAAGCAATCGACTCCAGATGCCCTCAAATTTTATCATGATGCCAAGGAGATATTCGATAAAGCCGGAATGAATATTCGTGAATGGACCTCAAATTCAAAGGAATTCACTGAATCGATTAATCCAGAAGACAGAGCAAAAGGTGATACACTGAAAGTCCTCGGTCTACAATGGAATACCACAAATGATAAATTGCACATCCCTCAAGTTGACCTCAAGATCGCAAGTGCAATTACAAAGAGAGCCCTTCTTCATGCTACTGCTACATTGTTCGATCCGCTTGGGTTATTTTCCCCCATCACCATGAGAGGCAAGTTACTTTTTCGTGAATCTAATGAACGCTCAAGCAATTGGGATGAACCCTTACCCCTCGAATTAAGAAGACAATGGGACTCACTGATCATTGATCTATCCGCAATTTCCACACTTGAAATTCCCCGTTACATCAGCCAAGAAGACTTCGACACGATTGAATTACACTGTTTCTGTGATGCTTCCGGTCAGTCATACGCAGCCTGTGCCTACATCAGAATCGCCAAAAATGAATCTGTATCAACATCGCTAATACTATCAAAAAATCGACTTGCCCCATCAAAGAAAATCACAATCCCGCGTTTAGAATTACTCGGTGTCATAATTGGTACACGCATTATGAATTATCTCATTGCACAACTTCCATATAGTTTCAATCGTTACTGTATATGGACTGATTCTCAATGTGTCATACATTGGATCAATAGCAAAAAACTTCGCTCAGTGTTTGTTGAAAATCGATTGAAAGAAATTCGAAGACTCGATAAAGCAGAATTTCGTTACGTCCACACTACGGATAACCCAGCAGATCTTCCAACACGCGGAATGGCATTCCCTGAATTGAAAGAAAGCACGCTTTGGTGGCAAGGACCAAAATGGTTGAAGCGTGATGAAAAGAATTGGCCTCAACACACTATCGACAAGGTAAATCCTGCCCACGACGAGATTGAAGAAAGAAAACAGGCCTCTACAAAATCCTCCGTCCTCACTTCACATTCCCGAACATATCCATTCGATTTGAATCCTGACAACTTCGTTTCATTAGGGGAGTGCCTACGGAGAACAGCTATCAAACAAAGAACGGAAAACAAAATCACTGAAGAAAATACCCCCTTAACAGCACAGGAGTTAGAAAGCGCAAGGATGCTATGGATTTCATCTGCTCAGAACTCAGATATGAAAGAAACGCTCGATGCACTTAAACATAACCGCACGAATCAAGAAATTCAAAAATTGAAATTGTTCATTGATGATGAGGACATCGCACGTTCTATGGGTCGAATCGATAATAGTTCTCTTCCTTATGATGCCAAGTTCCCGATAATTTTACCCAAGAATCACCCTTTCACGAATATGATCATCAAAAGTTATCATGAAGATTGTGGACACTCTGGTACTAACCATACCCTGGCAGATATCAGACAGCGATACTGGCTGATAGCAGGTCGAAAGCAAGTTCAAGCCATAATAACTAAATGTCAGATTTGTAAAAAATGGGAAGGAAAACCATACAGTCCACCTGAATTTCCTGTTCTCCCTACTGAACGCGTTTCAAAATGTCGGCCTTTTTCTACAGTTGGAATCGATCATTTTGGCCCATTCTATGTACACTCAAATTCAAACGATCAGGAAGAAAATGAAAAGGTTTGGGTATGCATTTTCACCTGCGCATCGACCAGAGCGATTCACTTAGAATTAGCATCTGACTTATCAGCCTTAGAATTCCTTAATTGTTTTACGAAATTTATCAGCCGACGAGGAACTCCTAGTCTGATAATCTCCGATAACGCAAAGAATTTTAAGCTTGGACATCAGGTCATTTCGAATCTTTGGAGGGACATGACTATTCAAGAGTACGCAGCAGAAAATCGTATCACGTGGAAATTTATTACGGAGAAGTCTCCATGGATGGGTGGCTTTTATGAACGCCTTATTAGAACAGTAAAGATGGCATTGAGAAAATTATCTGATGGATCCCTTCTCACACAACGTCAACTTGACGTTTTACTGTCGGAAATTGAAAGTATATTGAATAATCGACCTCTAACTTATGTAGGTTCTGATATGCGAGACGCTCTTCCCTTGACTCCTAGAAATCTTTTAGGAATTCAACCCGATTCTACTCTCCCACCTATTTGTCTTGACGAAAGCGACCCGATCTTCGAAGCATACGATAGAAGAGACACTCGTCAAAACCTCATAAAACTTTGGAGGCATGGAGAAGCTTTGCTGCATCAATTTTGGACTCGGTGGCAGCGCGAGTATCTCCTGAGTCTACGCGAACGGCCCAGTAATCACGAAACTGTCAGACGATCAGTCTGCAACTCTGTCCCTACCATTGGAGACAGAGTTATCATCATGGATCGAAATATACCGAGGGGCCGGTGGCGATGTGGTCAAATCATCAACACAATACCTTCAAAGGATGGACGAATTCGTTCGGCACGAATTTCACTGGAGAATGGATCAATCCTCACTCGGCCAATCAAACTGTTGATTCCTCTTGAATTTGCCAACAGAGAAATCTCTACGACTTCACCAACTCGCACGGGAACAGATGTGACGTATGCAGATAAGACATCTCGCCCACAACGCAAGTCAGCAGCACGCGCTACAGACCAGATACGGCAACTTTCGCTTGGGGGAATGTCGCGGGGCGAGGAGAATCAAGGAGAAACGCGAGACAGTTAAATGATTAACTATGAGTGGCCACATGTTGTGGCGTAGAGCAAACAATTTCTCACTTGAGATTTGACAGCCCAAATGATTTCGGCATGAATGCGGAAACATGTGTTTGTCGGTGCGATGATTGCTTGTAATTTGATCACACGTGTTAAATGCTACTTGAAATGTACATGTAGAATTCTATCAAAGCTGTCGTGTTAGGAAAGTATTCTGTATGATTTATGGCCTTCCCTATGTCTTATGTTTCGATAAAGCTGTTTATTATATAGAAGGCCAAGTGAATGTACGAGAGAAAGAAAACTTGGAGATACGTCAAAGAGTAACGTGAACGACCAGTGATGTTTTAACCTACACAATCACACTTGGGATATTCCTTCTCGTTCGAGTTCTAAGGTGGCATAACTATACGAAAGAATAGCGAATCTTCATAACGATTGACTATTTAGTTGATAAATACATCAATTAAACTTACTGTAAGCATACGCTTCGCTACAAGAAATCCGACACTATATGATAACAAGCGGACATGGACATTGAAAACAATTTAGGACGTCGTGGACATGCATGTCATGACTGCGGTACCTAAGTGATGGCGACTTCCATTGGTTGACAATGAGAAGGTACCGGCAGCTAATAACAGGGATCTTTGTAAAGATTCACGCTTGCTATCACACTCTTTATATATAAAAGATAAAATCATTTTCATAAAATAAGTTACAACAAATCACCTAAAAATTCAAAAATTCAAAAAAGGCTCTTTTAATAGTCCTCCAGATGAAGATTGGTCAATATCTGTCATCTTGTTGCCAATTGAAATCGGTAGAGACTCAATAATCATTCTGTTTTTTGATTTTTGCGACGTTTTCATCTTCTAAAAAACTTGATAACGCATCGTTCATCCGATCCGTCGCCTCTGGAGTCGTTTGTGAGAAAATTATTTTCTCATTTCACCAAACTATATAAAAGATAAAGTCATCTTCGTAAAATAAGCTACAACAAATCACATACTGTTAAAAGCATCAGTGGTCCTCTGGCGGAACTCAGCAGAGGCCAACATGACACTACTATCATTTCCTTTAGCAGTAGTACATGCACATTGCATTTTCTTACTACGGAACTATTTTTAATTTGATGAAGTTATTATTAATCAATTACTTATAAACCTGCTGTACCATCGATCCGATCATATCATCAACTTTCCAATCTGATGAAGGGAATTGCCATGAAGTGTCCTCCTCGTCAGCAGTAAATACATAACAAATTTCATATATTAGAAAAATAAAACAACTACAGTACATTATAGGTGGACTTGCTTCTGTGATGGCATACCTGCTGTGCTAATTAAGCCAAAAAATTTATGATTGCAACCAATGATGAGAGATGATTATATCTTACTAAGTCATCTCACCAGAACAGGAAGCACCACCATAGAGCAAGCATATTAGGCTGAGTAGCAACTCAGCATTTATTAAATTCCCAATGTGTACACGGTTTCGATTTCATTTAATGAACTTGAGTTGAGACCTAGTACCACCTGTGAGACATGCAAACTTTTGTACTTCTGGAGAAATGTGCACGAATTTGACTGATTATGATAGCAATACGGAAGAAAGAAAAGTAATTTACGAATCCTCCATGTCAGGAGAGCTTTGGAGAGGTAATAGGGTTTGTTAAATTAGCAATTCGATCGGTTACCATTACTTTAAAGCTCAGCCTTTTTATAATAGGACTATATTCTTTTAGGTGATCATATCACAAACTACCTGCCACTGAAAGAGCAAAACATCATAATCAAGGAAATTGATCGCAATTAGTGTAGCTTTAAAAGATGTAAATGGGTCCTCATTGCCATTCAGATTCAAGAAATGAAATGTGAATCATTTAGCTTTTCAAAAGCTGATCAAACAATTTTTTGGACGGTAGGAACTTAATCTCCGCAAAAAACAGAATCTAATCTTTCAAAAAATTTCACTGTGTATAGATACTTTTTTTGAGTCGACACTCTGCCTTCATACATTCAATCTATGGGAAGCACGAAAGATCTTGGCACTGCCATGTTTCATTCACGTAGAACTGAAATACTGAGAACTTGCCAACACAAGGATTTTGGTATTTCAATTGACCATCAAATTCTACAAAGTGAACATAATAGAATTAGTGACCAAACGCGTGCCCTAAAAGCTTGTTGCAGTTCAGTTACCGCAAATATCTGACATGTGCTGATGTGTTAAATAAGGAAATGCAAGCACAATATCAACAATATTCTATTAATTTAGAGTCTTCAATAAATGCTGAACACGATACTGCAGATGATAATTACGAAGAAATATTTATTCAACAATCCAAAGAACGTGGAAAATACTTACCTTCTCTGAAACCATTCTCGAGTTGACGTAACGACTATCAATCGGCATAATAATGTTGAATCTGCAGAATTCCGAATGCATTTAAATCTATATCAGTGATATCTTATGAAGTTGGAGATAATTTGTCAACAAAAGCGGGATTTCTTGAATAGATCATTTATTTTTATGGACATCGAAAATACTGATCGGAAAAGATTCCAGTTGAATGTAATTTTTTAGTGTATAATATCAGTTCAGTTATTTATTAATTTTGTTGCCTTAAAGACGACTAATTTCAGTTAAATAACAGGTAATTAAGTAACCACTTTATAATTATGAATTACCAATTACAAAATCACTTTCCATTAGGGAAGTGAGTCATTCTGGATAATGATAATAATAGACATTTATTGAAATATAAGCAGCTGTGGCAAGAAGGTAAAACCATTCAAAAATGAACTAATAAAGTCACACATCTGCATCCTCATTATCAAATTTCTCAATATGTGAGATTGCAATATCACATGAGACAAAAAATAGTCACTCCCCCACCGATACGATCTTACATTATCTTTTATCCTTTATGTGGTCTATTTTTACTGAATGTTGAACCATTGACGGCAATTCATCTATAATGTCGTCATCTATCCAAGTGTCAGTGATGCTAATGATTTCAGGTTTAAGGCATTCGTTCATTAAATGGATATCATGCAAGCTGGATGTCTGAAGTCAAGGTGTAAACCAGAAGTAATCGTCGCTGAATTATATTCCCATCCTCTTCTTGAATCCGCTTCATGCATTTCTGATGTGGTCTTCGTCTCTGAATGAGTTGAATCTGGCGAATATTTTGATAACGATTTTACACATTTTTGATGTTAAGAATACTCGAAATTATTTATTAAGATTATTCGCAATTATTTAACTTCCTGGCATTAAAGGTCCTCTGGAGAGAAAACTAATATTTTTCGCATTATTGATTTCCATTTGCAAGTTATCTGAAGTGAGATATTTCGCTTTATTTAAGTTAGCGAGATATATTTTGACTGAGGAAATAAAACAAAGAATAGAATTTCAAATTTTCCCTTTCAATAGCTCTATTGTACTCTGGAGCACCTGTCGATCAGGCCTTTTAGTCCAAAACATCCAAGATATCTAACTACTTTCACGTAGTGTTTTCAGGGAACATGTTATGCTATGCGTGACTTGGAGGATTCCATGATGCACATTCAAGATGGTAAAAAACTTGCGATCTACATGCACAGACTGCAGAGCCGCAGAGCTATCCAACCTTCAACATTGAGGTCAGCTAATCGAATGATAAACGGCATCTTGGCGGCTATCTAGCCGTATATGCTGCAAATGTAAAAACTGCTGTTAATTATGAATAAGAATAACTTTTTCTGCTCTCAGACAGCTGTTTCTGTTAACAGACAGCCATTTTACAGTGAATCGCTCTAAAAGTTAAAAAATTCAAATTTACAACTTGCAGTCACTTAGCGAGAAATTTCAATGTTGCGTTTCTCATGTTTAAATTTAAATAATATTTTTCACATGCATAACAAATTTTTACGATTTCATTAGTTCTGTGCGTGACGAGTGATCAGTCACATGCCAAAGATTTATCACCAGAAGGCGTACATGAAAATTAGACCTTGAGCGGCCCGCTGATGGCCTAAGCCTAAGCCTGGCGCCTAACAGAACGAATCTGCAACTGTTGGATACTTATCATTCTTTAGATCCAGCAGCATTGACTTAGATCGGTGCCTGACCGAGCAGGTGGCATAGCCATCAACACTCAACTATTGTCAACTCTATTCTCACAAATGTAGGAAAGAGAAAAGTCAGAATTAAAGCTACATTGGCCTTACACCGCTTTATCAGCAATTTCCTTCGATATAGCTATCGATCTCCGCCCTCCATTTCAATAAAAAAGCACCGCAGGTTTCAATATGCTTGGTGTCATGTAGCTAAATCTCCGAGCCATTAAAATCCGACTTTTCGCTTTGTTTAACTCTCACCCCGGAGTTAAATATTAGATTTGGATGGACTTATTTTTTGCAGAATGCGAAAATAAAGTTCTGGTGATTACTTTGTATGTAGCATCAAAACTTAACTAAATATGAAAATGCCGAAGTATTCCAGGGTAATTGCGGATATATTTACGAATATACAAGGTATGTGGCGGGAATTATGTATAAAGTATGTACATGCACTTTACCTAGTATGATGCGAAAACAGTCCTTGGGGTGTAGATGAGAATGATCAACACAATCCCCGCAGATACAGTTTGTGCGCTTAGGGTTACCAGGTGAACTACAGACCACGCAGTTGCAATCGTCTTTCACATGCAGCACAAGGTCCTTTTTGAGTGTGAAGCGTTCGATCGGATCTGATGTCCTTGGTCTGCCAAGTTGCACCTGTTTCAGGATGTTGTCTGGATGCTGATATACAACAACGTTTATCATATCCTCAATAAGCAGTGTTTTATGCTGTTTCAATGATTTTTTTCTGTAGCAATGTTCGAGATAAACTGTACAAAACGTATGAGTTCACCTGTGAAATTGCTCGAAACCAAAAAACACTCATTTCCACCATTTATATGCTTTCTTTTCGTATTGATTGTAGACCTATCATTTGGTCAGCTAAATCGCAGCCATTCATGGAAGAGTTGTAGTCACTTACTACCGCTGGCATTTGTACCGTTTCTCATGCGGTCTAGCCATCTCTAGAGTGTGACCAATAATGACTAACTTGAAGTCGAGTCGAGTCCTTCTATTCATTTGCAGAGAGTAAAGCGCGCGGATAAATATAACCTGCGTTACACGGTGATGACGCTTTTTTTGTAGGCAGGTGTGTATGCGTGTGACCTTGTGTGAACGACCGCCAGCCTTCCATCGTACAATAGACGGTAATAATCAATATTAGAAACACCTTGGAACGCCTTTCTGTTCATTCGATGATGATCCCGAGCTACCGGGAGCGTATTAAGGCGACAAAATTTCGAAGCCGCTGTGAGCGGCTTTCCGTCTATTTGTAAATTATTGCGAGCCGCTGACAGCGGCTCGTCGGGGTGAAAGAGTTAAGTCAGTGGATAACTGGACAATAACTGCTTATTGATGGTAATTCCAGCTGCTCGTTCAGGCAGCGATCCAAGTGAATGCTGCTTGATCTGGAGAAGAATCGAATCAGTGAACCCTGCCATAGTTTTGAGGTCATTTGGAGCTTTCTAAAACGCTGCATCAGCATTTTGAAGCCATAGATATACAGGAAGATTACTGGGTCTCCTGTCTTAATCTACTCTTGCTGAGAGTCAAGGCGCATGTCAACAAGCATGCTATATAAATCATGTTCATCAATTGCAGGAATCTGAAACAGAATACCTCAAGTATGGCAGGTTTTAAATGCATGTTCAAAAATCGCAGATTTGAATTCCATGTATAAAAGAGATCAGTTTTTAAAATATAAAATGATCCTTTTAAAATATAAAATGATCCTTTTAAAATATATATGAAATTCAAAAATATTCTATAACAAGATCTAAAAAGTGAGAATCTTCTATCGCAAACTGCATTTCCATTTGCATAAGAGATGGCTGATGGCTGGAGGACCATGATGAATCAATAATGCGAAAAATATCTGTTTTCTCTCCAGAGTAACTGTAATGCCAGAAATTAAATGATAACGAATAAAAATAGATACACACAGCCGACGTTTCGGATCCAGTCCCTTTCTCAAGGCAAGACAGTAAGGCTTTATTGCTAGAGAAAAAAAGCATTGAGAAAGGGTCTGGACCCGAAACGTCGGCTGTGTGTATGTATTTTTATTCGTAATTATTTAACTGAATGACATTAAAGTTGCTCGGGAGAGAAAACTAATATTTTTTGCATTATTGATTTCCATTCGCAAGTTATCTGGAGTGAAATGAACAGTTTCAGCACCATACAAATCCAACTTTCGTTTTGTTTAAGTTAGAGAGATTTATTTTGACTGAAGAAATAAAAGAAAGAGTAGAATTTCAAATTTTCCCTTTCAATAACTTTATGCTACTCTGGAGCACTTGTCGATGACAGGACATCAATCAAGGCGATACATCCGTTTGGAAGAATTGCATTTAAAAATGACACTTGTATTTCAGAGAAAATTTCAATAATGAAATAAATCATCCAATGCTTTGAGCAAGAAAATTGCATATAGAATGCGCTTATTCATTTCAAAAGTGTAAAACAGAACTAGATATAAAAATGTTGTGGAACTAATGACAAGATACTGGACAAGGAACATGACATCAATCACTTACAGAGTGGAAGATAGACAAAGAATTGAGTTTCACGCAATTCATACTTAAAACTGTATTGAATATTTTAAGCATGACTTGAGATTTGCGGGCTTAGGTGACAACAGAAATTATTTCAGAAGCTCTCCATCACATTTCAGATATTTAGAGCAGATTTCTGAAAGAACGTAGAAGCCAGCGAATAGTGAATCCACTCGTCGAGGTAACGAATCAAAACTGGTTGAGCGACTGAATAGCTAACTTAATTGCAAAAATGTCTACTCGGATGCCAATCTATTGAAGAAAGTTACTAGATCATTAAAAGAAACCGTTGATAAAGAACCGGTTTCATACCTTAAAGCGATACATCTGCACTGTAAATCGCTGGATACGAAAATTACATGCAAATTAATGCATGCTTTATTGACATATATCGAAATCACGTACAATTCGAAACTAACATCTGATACGAGTTTCTGGTATGCTTACAGAGATCTGGTATGTTTTCATACAAAATCTCACTTGCCTTCGTATGTGATTGGCATGTACCGATACTAACTATTCTATCTGTGATTGGCTGTTTTGCACTGAAATACGAGTTGTAATACAAATGTTTTATATACGAGACCCGATGCAAATTCATCCTCATTCGTATGCCTCTGGTATGTAGAGCTTTAAGTCACATAGCAAAAAAATGTGTGCATTACATACCACTGTCAAATAACTTTTTTCAGTAAAACCAGTCGTGAATATTCCTTTTTGATAGGGTGATATTTAACTAGATTAGATTTATTGTGAATGTTATGCTCCTCGAGTATGTCGTTGTTGCTACTTGTCTAGCTACTTTATGAACCAAGTTGATTAACATCAATTCATTCAAACGATATCTTTCGTGCAACCATGTTCACTTATATATCTCAGACATAAATATTTTTGCGTTCATGAATTATAATGTGTTTTTATTTCGGATTGATAATATTCTTACTCGTAATTTAAAAATTACAGTACATAATGCATAATTGTTGATGGTTGAATATTTATTGATTATTCATGAAATACCTT
Organism: Prostheceraeus crozeri; assembly: GCA_907163375.1. Lineage (NCBI taxonomy): Eukaryota > Metazoa > Platyhelminthes > Polycladida > Euryleptidae > Prostheceraeus > Prostheceraeus crozeri. The sequence goes on from CAJQUW010012411.1 coordinate 139,493, forward strand.
AGAATTGCATGTATTAAAATCGAATTCAGTATTGTAAGTTTGACTATTGAATGTCATTATCTTGCTACTTACAAAACAGCATTAACATAAGTGTGATCTTTATTGACAAAAGGCCTTAAATCAACATACTTTGGACATGACTCATGCTTTCTTTTAACAACTTTTCAAACAACAATGCAAATACATGTTTCTCCATGAACGGAAACGTTTTGCATGAATGGAAAAGTCACAGTTTTCCTACGTCTCCAGGATAGGAAAAGTAAACTTTTTCATCCATACATAAGGAAAAATTGTTTTCAGGGCGCATGCTCGTGCCATACATGCACTATACACTGATTCGGATTTTCATGGATTGTCACCGTCAGTCAATTCAATGCATAAAGAAGAAATGAACTCTGCCAAATGACACAACAAACAACAATATATCAGAAAAATATCTGTGTACATGTACATTTCGTGCAGCGCATCAGTTTAACGTTTTTGCTACACAGTCTCATTCACAGAACACAGAATTGAGTCTCAAGAAAACGATGTCATGTATATGATAACCACGTTCGTCTTCAGTACACGTTGTATATACAATCGGTGAGCCGAAGGCGTGCAGATTATCACATTGCACATGCATGTCATTTCTCTAACGATTAAAGCTAAAGAAATAAAACATTCTGGAACGGCTTTGCTTCAGAAAATAAAAAACCTGAGCACTGAATGTGTTTCTGGAATAGAGGAATTCATGAAAATACTTGACGTATCACTACATCGGGTTTATGAGTAGTATTACACTCACGTTAGCCATCGAGCGGAAAGACTGTTGGAAAGTCAAGAAAGTCAATTTTCCAACCGTGAAATTTTACTTATGAAAGCCAAAAGATAATTTTAAAATTCAACCTAAAAAACAGCACGAAACCTTTCGAAATAATAAGCATGTCATTAATGTCATGCCTAACAACCATTGCAGGAATCTACGTTGAAAATACGAAATGCACTTCACAGCCCGTTGATTTCAAAGTCAAGGATAATCAGAAGTTTTCAAGACAGGAAATCTTAAAACATTTTAGCATTGAGCTTTCTGTGTGAAATCGGATGCAGGTTTCAAATTGATAGTGATGAGGAGAAAGCTGTAGAGCACGTTTTAGTCATGCGACTATCGTCGCCTACTATACTAATGGACTTATTATTTGATGATTTTGAAATGTGCTTTTGAAATATTCTAAGCGACTTAATGACTCAACTTCAAGCGCAGCCACTATGAATTTCGTGCTTGGGCTACTGCCAGAGCTCATTTCGGACAATGTATACCTATGAAATCGTAAAACAAAAATGTATATTTCTATGCATGTGTTGAAAAGTTGATATTGCCATAGTCCTCAGAGCGTATGAGCATTACTTTATCGTCCTTCGTCAGCACTTTGCAGTCCCTACACTGTAAATCGCTGGATACGAAAATTGCATACAAACACATACCAAAATCACATGAAACTTGAAACTAACAAGAACTTGATTCTCGCATGTTTACAGAGATCTGGTATGTTTTTATGCCACATCTGACTTACTTTCGTATGTGATTGGCATGTAGAGATACGAACTATTTTATTTCTGATTGGCTGCTTTATACTGAAATACGAGTTGTTGGTATGTTTAATATACGAGACCCGATGCAAATTCATCCTCATTCGTATGCCTCTGGCATGCATTTCGTATGAGCAGCCCTAAGTCAATTAGCAAAAAAATATGTGTATTACATACTACTGTCAAATAACTTCCTTCGGTAATACCAGTCGTGAGCATTTTTTGTTTGATAGAGTGATATTTAACTAGATTAGATCAAATGTGAATTTTATGCTCCACAAGATTGTCGTCGCTGCTACTTGTCTGGCAACATTAACAGGACGTTTAGTTAGCTCTACGTTATGAACCGAGTACTTTCGTGTAATCATGTTGACTTACATATCTCAACCATAACTATTTTTGCGTTCATGAATTATAATGTGGTTTTATTTTGGATTGATAATATTCTTACTCGTAATTTAAAAATTACATAATGCATAATTGTTGATGGTTGAATACTTATTGATTATTCATGAAATGCCTTAGACTTGCGTGTATTAAAATCGAATTCATCATTGGAGGTATGACTCTTGAATGTCATTATCTTGCTACTTACAGAACAGTATTAACATTAGTGTGATCTTTATTGACAAAAGGCCTTAAATCAACATACTTTGGACACAACAGATGTTTTCTTTTAACATTCTGCTGGTTTGGCTTTAGTATGTATAGCATACCACATTTGAAATAACCTACGAAAAACATACAAATACAGAGTGTACCAGAAGTTACTACCACTTAGAAAATAATAATCTTAATCAATTCTACAATTGTTGCATGCCTTTGCGGACTCAATGGTCATTTTTGTCGGTGAAAAATGTCCAAAAGAGTCATATTGACTGGCTACTAATACACTTAATCTCATCAATTACTTATTTTATGATTATTATGTCTTTGACCGATATTCTAGATTAATACATGTATCTTTCAAAATGACTTCATATTATTTTGTCAAATTTCGGCAGCTTTTCTCTGATACCATAGATTATAGAAATAGTTACTTGGAGCCATAGATTTCTAAATTAAGCTATAAACTCGAGGTTTCAATAGAAGGCATACAACAATAGATATCTTGAATGGATTCATCAGTCAAAATTAATCTTTTATCGCGAAGCATTCCACGCTCTCGGAATAGCATAATTCTGAACTCTAAATTCGGTCAAAATATAAGCATTGTCGTGATCAAGGAGATCGAGGTTGCTATCGATTCAATTCAAATTGATAGATGATTGATACACTTCTGACTGGTCGTTACCAAAACGTTGCTCATTGACATAGGAATAAAACATTTCACGTATAAATTCACGGCATGGCTGACATTAGTCGGTACACAATTGAGTATCGTGTTCTCGCTGCTGCCTGGTATTTCGAAGGTGACAGAAGCATAACGGCAGTAAGGCAGTTGAAGACAAAGTTGAGAGAACGATATGGATTTGAACCACCCCATACAAGAGTTATCACAGCATGGGCTGACAAATTATTTTCCATTGGTTCAATCTTGGACAGGAAGAGAGATGGAGGACCGAATGAGCGAGGAGAAGAAGTTGAGAATGTGAAAGAATCTCTTGAAAACGATCCCAAGTTGTCAGTGCGTCGCAGATCTGATGAGATCGGCATGGCAAAGTCAACCCTTCATAGAGTCATGAAAAATGACATGAAACTCCATCCTTACAGGCCAGTAAAGGTACATTTTTTATCTGAAGCAGATCGTGGAGTTCGTGTTGAAGCTTGTCGAAACATACTTCAAAAGTATGACAACGAGTTGCGGCGAGATAAACTGTTTTTTTCGGATGAATGCGCAATCTATGCAGAAGGACATCCTAGATCAAAGCAGATCTTTTTTGGAGTAAACAGAATCCATTCTTCTTTGATCAAGTCAGGCAACATCCACCTCAAGTGATGATATTTGCAGCTATGTCATCGAGGCATTTAATCGGTCCATTTTTTCTGAAAGGCGGAGTTACAGCCGCAACGTACATTAATATGCTTAGGAATGAAATGTTGCCAGAACTTGCAAGAAGAGGAATTGCTAATTCAGGCCACTTCCCGCAGGACGGGGCACCGGCTCATACAGCCCTTATCACTCGCAACTTCCTAAACCATCACTTTCCAGATTGGTGGGTTGGTAAATATGGACCGATGAATTGGCCACCTCGTTCCCCTGATCTCAGCTCATGCGACAATGCATTATGGGGTTTGATGAAGTCGAAGATCATAATGAAACGCCCGGAAACTGTTGCAGACCTCAAACAGGTAGTCGTAGAAGAGTTCAAAGCTTTCGACGACAGACGAGTCTTGGAAAGAATTCACGAGCGATCGTTCAGGAGGATGCACTTGTGCATCGAACATGACGGTTATCAAGTTGAACCTTTTGTTCAATAAAGGAAGCATAGTTGATTAAGATGAACATATCTTTTTTCTTATCCGCATTCACGACAATTAAATTAGTATAAAAATATTGATTAATATTGATTAATAATTAATAATATGATAAATTAAGTTTATCTTTTTATATACCGGTAAGTGGTAGTAACTTTTGGGACAGTCTGTACATACAAAGAGAATGCAGAAATATGCCAATAAATATCTTGGCATGCATCCTTCGTATGTGATTGGTATTAAGCGATTTACAGTGTAGTCAACTTTTCAGTCTTTGAGGTCAACACTTTGCTGTTCGTGAGCCTTGATGATGCAAAGCATATTTACGTCATAATTTTTTTCTCTGTATTATTTTGATTGCAATTACGTTGAATATCCTTGACAAGTGCCTAAATCTAGCATTAGAAACATAGAAACATTACAATGTGATCAATTGAATCATATCGCCCTGATGCAGAATCAAAGATGTCAAATTGGTAACGATTTATTTTTGACGCAATTACCAGTATTTTGATTTTCTGTTAGATGGCTGACAATATAACATTAACATGAATTTTTGAGGACAACAATGTAGGAAATTTGAGGGCAAAATTTCGACAAAATTGATCGAATCTTTTAAATAAAGATTCATTACGGAAATAAGCGTCATCGTATTTTTTACTACTGTTATTTTCTTTATTATCACTTCTGTGGTTCTTTTCATTTTTAAGTCGCTACATGGTTAATTAATGGAAGCAACAAATACTGGACACTAAGGTATAATTCTGATCTAACTTCAATTCAAAAAGTCTTCTTTTGCAATGTTAGCAATGTTTGCAAGTAGCCTATGTCCATTCTTAGTCCATGGATAGAAATATTAAGCATTTCCAAGTATGGCCATAGACCTCTTAATGATTTTGGGAGGTAGATATTCAGAATCTACATCAAAAGCTATGCATTCTCCGAGAAGAAGGAGAGGTGAGTACATGACTTTCAATGGGAGTTGATTGGACATTGTCTCCATGAATTCAGTGGGCAGAACATATTTGTTTCGCTATTCCATAGGTGTGCATTGTCCGGTTTTCCTGTGTATGCTTTCCTAGTTTTGTGAATACATAAAATCAACTGGTAGATTGAGCACTTAGAACCTTTTGCAAATAAATGACATATCCATGGATAATCCATGGAATTAAGTGCACTTCCCTGGAGATATGTCATTTACTTGCAGAAGGTTCCTTCTCATGGAACTTATCCAATGGGATAAATTTCTTCAATGTCATAGTTTTTATGCAAGTGTGAAAATAATTGAAATGCTCACTTACAAGAATAGTTCAGTTGTTTCCAATATTGCTGGAGTACACTATCTAGCAAAATTAAAGATACATTGATTTATTTACCATAAAATACATGTAGAAGCACTAATTTTTTTATGTGTTGAATTGACTATAATTTTTTCGCCTCCATTACGTATTGCATTAAAATAAAAACTGAGTTCTTTAGCTGCTTTGTGTGTTCCTACATATACTGACAATAATCTAGAGATCGACTGTATCAAAATGCTTGTTAATTTCTGGACTTTTGAATGAATTGTGAATTTTGATTTGAACTGCTTATTTTGAGAAAAGGAATTCAAATTTTAAGCTGCTAGTTATAGCAACAAGATGAAAACTGAGCTTATGAAAACGTGTGAAAACTGATACGAGGGACGAGCTGTGTCAAATATATAAGACACCAAATGGTAACATCAAACTGATAGGGGTTGTTGCTCCCTCAGTCTCCCTCACTGTGTTTTCGAACCTCAAAGCAGTCGGGAGGAAAATAGGGCAAAAAGTCACTATGGGAGTGAGCATGCGCGAATCCAGCTGAATCTTCGAATTTGAAGTGCAAACTTCGAGGACGGAAGGCTCCTTCGCCGACAATAGGGTGAGACAAATAAGAAATTAAAAAGGAAATTTCCTCGATAACGTGGAAACCCACAGACAAACCCGGAGAACAAAGGGACAATTGCACATTCGCAGTTTGACATGCTCTATTGTTTTGATACTTCTGCATAGCTTTGAGGCAATAGTGTAATCAAATTTATATTGAGAGACTTCAGAGCATTATCAAGCAGATAACTGGAAGAGCATTATCGCTCAACATCTAATGAATTCCATCATTTGACATTTTCTCATGATATTTCTATCCCATCAATCTCAGATATTTCTTGTTTTGTTATCGGTAGTTTATTTGATGATTCCAAACATAATCATAAATTTTAATCTCATGCCATTACTCATGTGTTCTGCTATCAATGCTCGAAGCTCTTATCCCTGTAGCTGAAATATTTTTGTCATGTAATAGCTATTTCATACTTAGACGTATAAATGTCAGACGAATCGCTGCATTATCTAAAATATATTGAAATCATGCTTACAGAAGTTAATACCGCATTGCAAGTGAAGTTAAGAAGGACTAAAATCATCTAACGGATCCCTTTGAAATTCAAATAATGACTAAGTTAATTCCTTCTTGTCGCTGAAGGACGGCTTTATTTCCTTGATAAGAAATGCACGACTACGCGAAGCATGTTTTCATCAAAGAAACAAAACCGACTCTCAGCAACAAGGAGGAACTGTCCCAGTGTCAAATGTTAGTTATGATTTGATTACTTGTTTATTACTTATTATTACAATCACAGATTATTATTATAAGGTTGGAGGACATTCGAAAACAATGCACGGGGCGAGGCGTCGAGTAGAGGACCAGTGGATGATGGCTACATAACTGGTATCGAATGTGCTATTGGTCAACTGCGACAAAGTTATCTTAATTAATTGAGTTACATTCTTATAGTCTGGGGGATAGCGCGAACTTGTGCAGGGAACGAAGTAGCACATAAAACTTTCACGCAGCGCATTTCACATCCAACCTACTGCAAAACTTCGCGTCTTTCGGATCAGATCATTTGCTTTTCAGAAATAGAGAGAATAACAAAATCCTATGTATTTCCAATGGTAAAATTGTGACATCTAAGGTGCTGACTCCATTTTTTCGAGTTTTTCTCATAAAGAAATATACAAATTGGTATTTTGTTGAAATGGTTATTACAAAATCATCTACAGATCATGATCTTTCAAATGAGCTGTCATTCAGTCACAGAGGATGAGGCTACGTGTTGAAACAGACAATTTTCGTTGGTGCAACTGCACATTTTGACAAAAAATTTCAAATAACTCAAGAAAATGTTTGATACACTCTCACAAATAGTGCCTGTTTCAACACGTAACCTCATCCTCTCTCACTGAATGATAGCTCATTTGAAAGATCATGATCTGTAGATGATTTCTTTAATAAACACTTCAACAAAATACCTATTTATGAGAAAAACTTGAAAAAATGGAGTCAACACCTTAGATGTCACAATTTTACCATTGGAAATACATAGGATTTTGTCACCCTCATTTTCTGAAAAGCAAATGATCTGATCCGAAAGACGCGAAGTTTGGCAGCATATTAGAGGTGTACTATGCTATGTGAAAGTTTTATGTACTACCTTATTCCCTGCACAAGTTCGCGCCAGCTCCTGGACTAGTGCGAGAGCTATTAACAATTTCTTCCCAAATTCTTGTGCAAGCTGCTATTTCTAATGTGCATTGTCATCAAACATCAGCAAAAGCATCAGCTTGAGTTATAATTCCAGTCATCTTGTAGGTGAGCGTGAAATATCGCAAAATTCAATGTTTATATAGATATACAAATGATCCCGAATTTGGCGCACTCAATAATGTAATTATCTACACTGCAAATCGCTGGATACGAAAATTGCACACAAACATGCGTATACCAAATTCACATACAACTTGAAACTAGCATTTGATACGAGATTCTCGTATGTTTGCAGAGATTTGGTATGTTTTTCATGCGAAACCTCACTTACCTTCCGGTGTGATTGGTATGTGGCGATGCGAACTATTCTATCTGTGATTGGCTATTTTACACTGAAAAACGAGTTGTTGGCATGTTTTATATACGAGACCCGATGCAAATTGGTCCTCATTGGCATGTGTTTCGTGCGGAGCTCTAAGTCACATAGCAAAAAATATGTATATATTACATACTACTGTCAAATAACTTTTTTCAGTAAATCCAGTCGTGAATATTTCTTGATAGTGTGGTATTTAACTAGATCAGTTTTGTTGTGCATTTTATGCTGCATGTCATCGTTGTTACTTGTCCAGTAATTTTAACAGGAAGCTTGATTAGCTCTACTTTATGAACCAACTTGATTAACATCAGTTCGATCAAACGATATCGTTTGTGCAACCATGTTGACTTATATATCTCAAACATAATTATTTTTGCGTTCATGAATTATAATGTGTTTTAATTTCGGATTGATAATATTCTTACTCGTAATTTAAAAATTACATAATGCATAATTGTTGATGGTTGAATTCTTATTGATTATTCATGAAATGCCTTAGACTTGCGTGTATTAAAATCGAATTCATCATTGAAGGTATGACTCTTGAATGTCATTATCTCACTACTTACAGAACAGTATTAACATTAGTGTGATCCCTATTGACAAAATGCCTTAAATCAACATACATTATACCTAATTGATGCTTTCTTTTAACATTGTGCTGGTTTGGCTTTAGTATGTAAAGCATACCACATTTGAAATAACATACGAAAAGCATACAGAAATATTCATCCTTCGTTAATGATTGGTATTGAGCGATTTACAGTGTAATATAGGAATAATACCCATCTGTAGAGGGCTTCAATGTTGATTATCCTCGGTCACGTCAGTGACCGAGGATATCGACATTAAAGCCCGATACAGATGGGTAATTATTCGTATTATAACCCGAATGCATATCTATTCCTCGCGAGCTTTAATGGCTAGTGTATTTTCAATACAAATCTCATTTAATGCCCGCTGAAATAGAAATTTCCATTGCAATCTATCGGGCTTTAATGTCTAATGTAATGCAATGGAAATCTCATTTAATGCCCGCTACAATAGATAGTTACAGGGCATTATTGCTTTTTCGACCATTAAAGCCCGCTAACATCACGGATATCTAAACATATGAGGGTTACAATATTCATTTAACCCCATAACTACTGAGAAAAATGACATTGTTTGCGATGGGGTCGCTAGCGCTTTCTTAAGATTCAGCAAACTCTAATTCATTAGCGACAACTACATACTATCTTATTGTGTAATGAGATGATTGGCTATCAATCAGCTACATTTATCATTTTGGCGAGAGTAAAGGTTCATAGGCTACATCAAGTTCAAAGCTTATTGAAGCTGTGTAGGCCCATAGCGTATAATAGCTTTTATTACTGGCAGAAATGTTGATAGATGCTACAGCCGGGATGTTAAAATATAAGCCGGTTAAAATGGGGCAGTTTAATCAATATCTTATTTTCGATCGGATTTTTTGTTCTATCTCATTCTATGTAGACATGCTCGTTTGCAGTCCTAAATTAGTCAGATCGTGAGAAGGGAAGTAACTCAAGTAGCTCATGGAAAGTGTAGCTCAGGAAGGGATTGTGCACAGACAAAGTTTATTCATCTTCATGTCTTGATTGACAGAATCTTTAATTCTGCAAACGCGATTAATTGCATTTTATAGCAATCAGCAAGATGTCGCGTATTCAGTCAATCATTTGTGAGAACTCGAAAGCAACCAATGCTTCAGCATTCACCTTCACGAAATATGTGAGCTTTCTAATTTCTTTCATTCCGTAAGATAAAAATTACGGGAACTTCATTACTTCAGTGATGTAGGGAAAACAGATGAAAAAACGGCGGTGATTGCATCTGGAGTGGCAGCCACGTGGTTCACTACCAACGAAAAGCGCTCCAAGGTTTGACTACATGAAGTGTTGGGGACTAGTCTGAGGGTCACGGAGCTGAGAGTCTGCCGCGTCAGAACTGGTGGACTCTGCCCAGGGGTCCCAATACGTTATGCCCCAAAAGTGTCGTAGATGCAACATTCGACGCCCCGTGAAATTCGATCAAAAATAGAATTGTTCCTTTGTGTCTAATGAACATGAATACTAGTAACTGGTGGAATGCCCCGGCAGACGACATCAAAGGATCCCCATCTGCGCGCCCAAAGTGTGATAAATATAACATTAAATGCCCCGCGAAATTCAAACGCAGAATTGTTCCTTTGTGCCTGGTGAATACAAAAACACCAATGACTGACATTCTAGGTGGTTGAATACCCCAAGCAGACAACGCCAAGCCACTTCCGCCCCCAAGTGTGCTAAATTCAACATAAGATGCCCCGCGAAATTCAAACTCAGAATCGTTCCTTAGTGTGACTTGGATTTATGCATTGAAGCATCAAAGGTCTTGACTTCTTCAATTTTTCGATCGAAATGAAAAGGAATAGGCAAATCAAATAGTCTCACACACTGGTTCTATGCATTGGCTGCATTCATGTAAAAAATCAAATAATTCTTCCAAGCACATCTGTCTGAATTTGCTCCAGGAAAACCTGCTTGCAATCTGTCGAACACACACAATGTGCATAAAATATTAAGTTTCGAAAATCCAAAAAAACTCTGTGTTTTAGGTAGCGTGTATCGCAACCTCAGCGTGGCATTATTAATCCATCTTGTTTTTTTCTTTAATGTATAGCACGTGCAGTGTACGTATGTGTGCATCCGACAGACTTGTCTAAAAGTTAAGCACACGGCTCGTTTTGTCCACACACTTGTAACTTAACACGAAGACTTACGAAGTATACAGCATTTGAGGACTGATTGCGCCTTATGCAATGTAATTATACTAATGAGTAAATGTACCAATATTGTAGAAAATTTAAAAATCATAAATTTAAGAAGATAGTCATTCTTCTCCAATTAATCTACATTATAGCACTACTGAAAAGCATTCAACACCAGTAGTGTAAAAAATTCAAAATCAATATGCGGCAGATCAAATCGGAGACGTTTGACCGCTAGGTCGAGGGTAAATCTAGTGTTCTTGACGGCACAGCAAGCATTTTGGTGAGCACATAAATTATTTTTTTAAAGATGATGAACTTTTTTCGATTGGAGTTGCCACTCTAATAAATCCCTACTCTATGGTCACATCTATGTCGCAAACACAAAGCAGCATCTGTTCACGTGCTCTTGTGTTCAGATCAGATGCTGCTTTTGTGCGCTCCTTTCTTTTGCTAGCGCTTCAAAGTTCATATGTTCTGTGACGTACCGGAATTTCCGTTGTGCTGTTTCTTTCGATTTGAAACCCGTGTATCTGAAATTGTGCATTTAGGCTCAAATCATCTTTCAGCTTTTGTAGATGTTTCCAAAAGTGTCAACTTATTTGCACACAGAATTAAATATTTTGTTTATCTGCTTCGGTTTGCTAGAGGTGTGATTAATACGAATTTGACGGCACATCGAGGAACCTATTAAGTGGGCAAGAAGGAAATCCTAATACCTTACAGAGATAGGAAAAAAAGTCGTGCGTCGCTTGCGGATTAATGTGAGTTCCAGCAAAGTGCTTCGATTGCCAAAATACCCTCAGATTCGAAGAATTCAGATCATTGCGCGCAAGTTGTCTCCATAATGTTGTCCGAACATTATCAAAGAAAGTAGCAGGCGTAGGAAAATTAGTTCACTTGATGATTTCACATCCTCTCCTCGACATTTGTCACTGTATAGTGCATACACTGAATCGAATGTTAGCCACGATGGGTGCTTTGGTGTGTGCGAAGTGCTATCACAGCACGCACGCATCTCTCACTGGCTTTGGAGTCCAAAATCGGCTGACAGCTTATTGTTTGCCATTTCCAATAGCAAGCGATACACGAATTATCCATTCGAGAAGGAGCAAGTAGTCTAATTCAGTGATGTGCCATTTCGATATTAAGGTTATATACAATTCTTTCTCTCTGGGAAACCGAAGTACGCGCAGATGAATCTAATTCTGTGTATTTGCAGGATGAGGATTTCTATTAAGACATCTTTGTTAAGTCTGCTCCGTGCAATATTTCAGCCGTGCAAGTATTGAAAGCAATTTCTGTTAAACCATACACAAAATAAAAAATGATGACCAATAATCGCTTCCACTTCTTCAGGGGCAAAATTGCAGCTCTGACGAATGTTAAGCATTTATTTTTTCTATCTTTTCAATTACGCAGACCATGATGAATGATATTCCAATGAATCATGTTTTATTAGACTGTGGCAAAATGCAACATGAGATGTTTGTGAATTAGTGACGATGGAGATGACAAATGCTTTTTCAATGTCTTTAAATGCTTCTTTGTGTTTTGCCGAAATACTCCGCTGAACAGTATTTGCAGTTGATTCTAGACGCAAAACTTTGTCGTCTACACAGACGTGTGAGCCGATCTCTGACCATTACGAACACCGATATTCCCACAGTTCGGCTCATCTTTTAGCAAATATTGCAAGTGACACTGCATTTCCTACTTTATTTATTGCATTGTGACATGATCTACATCACTTTTGTAATGAGTATACCGATTATCATGATTGTGAAACAATAAGAACATTCCTAAATTCAATTCATTACATGTTGTAATATCTTTTATATCAAAGGGAACGTCCTCAGAATCCAAAAATCGTTGACACAATGTATTATTAGATTATTGAGATGTCGTAGAAAGAAATTCTACACCAAGGAGTATAGCTTATCTATCATAGTGTTATGATGTGAAGTGACACGACTCCCTGTTTCAGACAAAATAAAGACAGCTCTCCCAAGGCTTTGGATTTTAGTTATTTATAAGCGAATTATTTTAAATCTATTCCGGTCCTGGGAAAGGGCTAGATTTCATCCTGCTTCTCTAACCAAATAAAGCTGAATCATTCTTCAGATTAGATTTGATACTGCCGAAAATATCGTTGCCATCTGATGAGAATATATAAATATGTTTCAAGAAAAACAAACACAGACATAGCTCCATGCATGAAATGAGATTCTTCTTTATTTACTAACGTTGATCTGAAGGTAATTTGATAATACGAGCTAATATCAGACATCAAAGTAAGTTTAAAATGTCCAACAAATTGAATGGAAAAGCGAAAGTAATGACGGCGAAAGTAATGTCGACGTTAAGCACGTCTTCCTTTTACGCAATCTGCGAGGAAATGGTTGTTCCACTCCTGAACTTCTCAATGTGTTCAATGACATGGTTTACTCAACCTTGCTGCATGCATATCGTAGGGTACGAGTCCGAGAGGTTGAGGGCCATTGAAATCTACCGAATTCGAATGATATAATGAGGCAATCGTATGCATGCACGAGTTGTGTTGATAATTTTATTTGGCGACGTGCTATTGTGACCAGGGACATGATTGATATATGAGATCTAATGGACAACTCCCATACCATGTACTGGACTGGAGGCCAGAGACTTCGATAAACTAGATTAATGACGATAGTGTGTATCTGGATAAAGCCATGGACCAAAAGGCAAGCAATTTACTTCCTTATTGTGAAGTACATCAGAATCCAGCTGAACTGATTGCTGTGCATACTAATTAATACACCCGACCCAGTCTTGCAGAGAAATTGTCGGAAGAATCTGTCCAGTGTACATGTACACATACAAGCATATCATCGATGGTCAATTTCAAATCAAAATCATTTTTTCAAAATCATTACTGATCAGTTATCACTTAATCCATGACTGCTTTTAGCAAAGGAAATAGATTATCAAAAATTTTCCAGAAAGATTCCACAATTCTCCGAAAAAGAACTACTGAATCGATTTTCGCAAAGCATGTATAAAATGTACAGAATCCACACCAATAGCCATTGATGCTACAATTTCAATTACTAGCAGTTGATATTGCAGCTGCTACTGACAGTTGTTTATTCTTGCGGTAGTTTTGTAATTCTGAAGTCACTTCTTGAATGAATGAGCGTATTAGAGTACTGGATAATTGTTTACAACTTGCTTCACGGTTTTATCCAGATGTGCACAAACAACCGTCATCAATCAAATCTACCAAAGATACTTTGTTCAGCAGACAAAACGAGTTTCTGCAGGGAATGAGGCCGAAAGTGAGACTTTCACAAAATGATGTACACTCTATGGCTATTACGAATCGGTGCGTCTGCCGAGTTCTATTGAATTCCTCTTCTTGTCAGACAGGATCAAAGAAAAACACATGTAAATCCAATGGGACGCAGATTGCAGTTTTTGCCTAAATGGAATTTTCTATTTTTTCTCTGATTAAACGAAAAGTATTAACTCTAGAGTCATAATTTTTTCCATGGAATGTCTTCAGGTCATTTCCATTCATGTTCATGCACCCTTGTCTATGAAGCTAAACACATTTAGATTTGGCGAGCCTTTTGATGTCGGCAAGCACAAACATTTTGAGCAACTTAATCCACATTCAGCCACATTCTTGTATACATTGCTGATGAGAAGCTTCATAATATCACATGTACATCATAGGAACCTGAAGACATTCCATGTCAAAAATTATGAATCTATACTTAATACTTTCCAGTTGATAATCGAAAATATAGAAAATTTCAATTTAGGCAAAAACTGCAATCTGCGTCCCATTGGATTTACATGTGTTTTCCTTTGGTCTTGTCTGACAAGAAGAGGAATTCAATAGAACTCGGCAGACGCACCGATTCTTAGTAGGCATAGGGTGAAATTCTGTGGGGGTGAATACATCATTCTGTGAAAGTCTCACTTTCGGTTTCGTTCCCTGCAGAAACTCGTTCTGGCTGCCGGACTATTTAATACAACAAAACTTTTCTGATAAGAGTCTTACAGCATTTGACTACCATGGCAATTTCATGAACAGGATTGTAATTTGTCTTCATGCATTTAATTGACAACACATTTTGGATCTCTGATCAAATATCAAGTTTGTTGCATTGCACTCCAGATAAGCGGAACGGTTTGGGAGCGAGATTTCCTTTCCTCTTGTCCGAAGTTCCCGCTTAGGCGGAGTGACGAGTTTCGAGCTCATTGTAGTCCAAATAATTGCTACGTACTCTAAATTTCCACTCTTATGTTGCTAGTAGCGCTCATTCAATATTCCCAATATCATTGCATTTTAGGGTGACGACAATAAGGTATCATTTCGCGTCTATTGCAATTAATCTGAATATGAAAAACAATCTGTTACATGCATTTGTTTAAGAGTTACAAAAACATGGAACGATGGTTGAAGCTCATTAGTCAACAGTCTAGGAAAATTGCTCATCTATCTAAAGACGAAATAGATTTAATGTCAAATGTTTTTGTCCTTCGCCACAGCTTAACTCGAGGAATTTCTGAAACCCTGATGAGTTAAGCCTTCTCCTCAAGAGAGAGTGCCTATTGGTTTGTTGATCTATTGTAATGAAAACTTAGAAATTCTCTAGATGAGCAGCGATTGTTTTGTAAACAATAAATGCATTCGACTATTTCACATCATCCACATTAGAAGGAAATAATGACAGCTGAAATAAGAAATCACTTTCCCTTCTGATTCAATGCGAACTTGCAGTTGCATTGGAATAGGGAATGGTTTTTGGACCGCTGCATTTCCACAGTATGCTGCGCGAGAACAATTGGTCAGAACATAAATACAGTTTTGTTGAAACATAAACATGCCTACTGCCGGAGAGGAGTGTCCCGGGGAGGAGATGGCCGTTGCGATGCCACCGGGCTGCTACACAGGATGAACAGCATTGACCGGGGAGGCAGCAGCCACAATGGTCCCACCTCACAACTTGCCTCCCAAGAGGGGTGCTGGCATCGCTGAAGGAACTTTGGAAAGGGCATGGCCAGATATGACATAGGGGAGGAAGCTCAAAGAGCTTTGTTGCATATCCCGACAGCTAAGATTCGGCAGCCAAGATCCCTCGCAACATCAATTTAGTATAGCTACTGAGGCAAGGCAATGAGAATAAGACATCAAACTGCCATGAACAGAGCTGCGGTGGCAAAATACCCCTTTTAGGTATTTAGGTCTCCTGCTTAAGTGAAGTGGCTTTCGGAAACTCTCCGGACGCTTTTTAATGTGGTGGAATTGTTTCATGACTTTTATCCCGCCTCAGCAGAATTCCAAATTATCCAGTTCCCGCTTATCCGAAGAGCACTGTATCTACAAATTCATTTCATCGGTTATTTCCCCACGAGACTGCATGGATCTGTTGAACTCATGTCTAAATGTTTAACTAGCAAAATGGATTCTAATATCAATGGAAATAAATGCGCAGAATTGAGTTATAATGTTTAGAACCAAAATACTCTTTGCGGTTAGAATTCAACTATATTCTTACATGTGGATTAATGAGATTTTTTCTCATGATTTCAAGATTCAATCAATATTCAATTACTCATGTTTTATTCCTTGCCTGGATCATATTGTGAACCCATTTATTTCTATAAGTTAGTTATGATTGTTATATTCAATCAGGCAAACAGTGAAAAAAGTGACAAAAGTGAAACAAAATACTCTTAATTGAGGACAAGGCTGAGTCGTAAAGAGTAATGACTTCCATCGAAGTTGGTTGACCCATTAATGCCCACCATCCTTTTTTAGGACGGTTCCTAAAACCGATCATTTGACAGGTTATCACTTATTTCAAATTTTCATTTTGATTTAGTTGAATGATCCACTAAGTAATAAGATTTCACTGATAATTCTCCCCTATGTTTTGTAAGTGCTAATTAAGGCTATTACTAAAATACTATTTTCTAGAGCACTTTTTATGTGGCGAATATTACCCTTAATTTGAGAGAGAAGAGTTGAAACATATAGGAGTTTCCAAAATATTTCAGTCTTTTCGCCAGATTCCATTTTTGACTTAGGACGATCACATCGCTCAAGGACTATATTTTTTCTATGTGGATGACATCCGCTTTTCGATAAAAATATTCATAACTATGTTTTTGTTATGATCGACGTCGGTAGGGAGACTGCTTAGTTTTTGGGATATATTGTACAAGGCCTTCATCGCACTGTTCGTATCAGAATCAGGACTGTATGTGTCGTTATGAGTATACAATAAAGTATTTGTTTCTTTCGTTACCCAATCGGTTTCAAATTTGCCATTTTTTATGATTTAGAAAATCATCATTTAGAGAATTAATTTTGATATCTATCATTTCTTCTACAGTAAATTGAAGGGATGAATTAACAACATTAAGCTGGTCTAAAAAAGTGGGGATCGAGACAGAAAGACGACTAAAATGTCATTAGCGTACCTAATGTAAAAAGCCGGCATTTGCACTTTACTTTCTATTGTTAAGTGAGAATTCAGGCATTACAGGGACAAGGGAGGATCCCATACTCATTCCTTCTTTTTGAAGGTAGCTTCTATTGTTATTCAGGAACGCAACATTAGCGCAAGCGAATTGCAAAAAAGTATGTAAAGCATTATCAATTTATCATTAATAGGAAATCTTTCAAAATCTACTGATTTAATTGAGGTCGAAAGTGTCATTGACTGGAATATTAGTGTAAAGTTGAACAGCATCGAAACTGACTAAGCAAGGGTTTTCATACCGAAAATCGAAAGTGGTAGTATTTTTCCTTAGTTGAAAAAGAATTTGCCAAAAAGGTTTTAGGTGAAAAAGAAGACAGTCGCAAATGCTTTTGCAGAAGGAGTCAGTCATTGACAAGATCGGTCTCATTGAGGATCACTGGCCTTCTTGTGCAGTTTAGGAAGACAACCGGTACTTCGCACCCATCCACAAAATTGCTGAATCATTGTACATAAAGTCATTTCTTCATTCACATTGTCTCATGAACAATTATAGCCAATCACAGCCGCTTTTCCTGTATTGTTTTTTCATTTCATCAAATCCTGTAAATATTGCATAATTGTTTGATGATCGTTGTCACTGACGATGGTAGATCGGTCTCATTGGAGGATCACTGGCGATCTTGTGCAGTTTAGGAAGACAACCGGTACTTCGTACCCATCCACAAAATTGCTGAATCATTGTACATAAAGTCATTTCTTCATTCACATTGTCTCATGAACAATTATAGCCAATCACAGCCGCTTTTCCTGTATTGTTTTTTCATTTCATCAAATCCTGTAAATATTGCATAATTGTTTGATGATCGTTGTCACTGACGATGGTAGTAGGTTTTCAACTGAAGCATGTTTGCGAATAAATCAGTCGAAATAATATTAATAAGCTCTGTTCATGCATTAGCACATTGAACACTAAAGGAAGTACAGAATTTATCTTCAAAGGTTCTGACAATCCTAAAATGTCTGTCACCTTTTGGATTGCTTTCTAATGTCAATAGGTGACATCGCTATAAAATTGCTATTTTAGATATATCTATGAAAACATTGAGCACTCTATATGACATGGATGAGTTGCTCATTGAACTGAAGTATATTTCTACGGATGCTATAATGTTGCACTTTAGAAATCTTTGATTTTGAAGTTAATTGCACTCAAGCATGCGTACAGGAGATCAACGAAATGAAAGCAATAGAAATTGAGAAATAAAATTGAAAGAGAAAAATTAGGAGAACTAAAGAAAAGATGACTTATAGCAGAGACTTTTGGCTTTTCAGTAATGAAGATGGCAACATCAGAAATCGCTTGACTTCTGAATTTTCGCAAAGCAAATTTTAAAGCTAAGCGATGCACAAAGCGAGATTTAGTGAATGATAAGCTAGCGTTTGGAAATCCACCGAACTCTGAAATCTTTCGTGAAATTCGAAAAACGTGAATGCTTACGTTAGTACTTAGATGAATCATTAATAGACTGTCGAAGTGCATCTTTCATGAAACATTCGCTAATCATTTTTATCATGACAGAAATGATCGAAGGAGAGATTGGCCATCAAGATCACCGGATCTTAATCCTTTTTGGAACTTATTACCTGCTAAATGTGTTGTGCATCATCATGAGTTCTCTCTCGTTGCTAACACTGAGCTAATATTGAAAATATCACTAATTATGATTAGGTTAATTGCTTCTCTTGACTTATGCAATAGAGACATTTGTTGCAGTAGGCCTATGGTAGGAGGTGTTGATATGTTCCGATACATATTTGATTCTATTAAAAAGTGACACAAATTTTTGGTATCAGTGTATATTGAAAAGTCCTTTTTTGACTTCTTTTTTAAATACTAATGAACTACTTTCTTCGTCTTTTATTCCCATGTCAGTTTACTTCAATATATTCTTCACTTACGTAAGAGTTTTAGCATCAATTGATTTGCATTTTCTTCAAACATGATGCGATCGAACTCATATCTCAAGCACAGACATCGGTTGCTACTCTAGCATATCTCCATGGTCTCATAAAATGGCCGATTGAAGCATTCAAAAGTTAAAGGTTAAAGGATATTGCTTTTCAGGACTATGTGACACTTGTACCACAGTCATCGCTCACAAATGATGCAAACGATGTTTCTTGACACTAGAAATCAAATTTAACATGTGTTTGTAGAAAGCAAGATCATATTATCTTCTATTATTCTCACAATCTGTTAATCCATGTCTGCTTTACCATGCAAAGGTTGTGCAGAAAAGGAACAGGCAATTATTTGCTCTCTTAATCTCCTTGAAGTACCATATGTGACGGCACTTTGTGTACATTGTCTTGTGAGTGGTTGCTTTTATTCAGAATCTCTCTTTTTAGACTCGTGGGTAGTGACTTCAAAAACATTTTCGTAGAAATGTCAACATGACTGCGCTATCTCCTGGATAGGATAATATCTGTTTACATTTCCACTCATTTCACTTATTTCGAACGACCACTCATATGATGTATGATGATGGATGTTCTCTATACAAGTTATTTTGAAGAGATACTTCTTCGATTTTCATCTGAAGTCAATGCATGAAGCTTTAACGTCACTACTTCACCATACTAGGGTCTTGGACGGTGCTGACACAGTCACACTTTTATCTGGATGCCCCTCCTGCCGACTTTCAATGACGCTTTCGGGGCTCGACCTCTGGACCAAACGATCACTAGGCGAAGCACTTAGCCACTGCACCACGGAGACCACAATAAGAGCAAGTGAATAATTTGAAGTCAATAAGTCAACACAATCGTGTTTATAACCAACGTGTCACATTTTCTCCACTGTAAATACTCGTACATTGGGTTTTGCAATGCAAGCTAATTATGAAAAACAAGCGATGTGATCTACGCACAGTTTTGTAGTTCAAGAGGTGCACAATGCTATATGAAAGAAAGTTTCAGGCAAGACCTCGTTACCTACACAACTTTGTGTTAGCTTTCGGACCATTAGGCAGATAGGGTGAAAAAGCGTCTGAATGCACACGAAATATCAGAATATGAGAAAAGTTCAAAATCAACTCAAACGTCTCCATTACATTCGATGATAATTGCCTTTAATGAAGAAGTTTCTCATTTTTCCTATATGATATTAAAACCCTTTCATGATCGCCGATATCAACCATGTGTTTCTTCTCGGAACGATTTCATTAGATGATAAAAGGCAAAAGTCTCCGACCAAATTCGAATGCTACACTCTCAATAAAGATACGATAAATACTCTCACAGTCCTAAATTAGAAGCATTGTGAGCAAGTTGGAACCATAGCGTGCACAGACTTCAAGTATCCCATTTCTCTTTTCTTATCATTAACGGTCCAAAACTAAAAAGACAATAATACATCGTTGGGTCTCTTCCTCGTCGTGCTCTATCAAATGCTCATTTGATTTTAGTCGTGAATTCTTACTCGTTAGCGGGGCAGAGTTTGTAAGAAAGTTACTCGCAAGAATGCGATGGTTTCGGCGCAATTCAAAGTCAAATGAGCAGTTATTTTTCCAATTAGTAGTTCATCCATGAAATTATCATTTTGATGTAGTGATTAACGGGTAAACTTGGAAAAAACATGGAAAAATTCTGTACATGTGCAACCTCAACCACGTCGTTCCCTGGGGGTGGGGGGGACTTTTACATATTTTTTTGATGTGCGCAGTCGAATGTCATGCTGATATCCTGTCTCGCTGCAACATGAATCCTGGCAGCATTATATCAGAAATATTAGGACAATCAGCTGTCCATATCCAGCTGTTGTGGTAGAGTGTTCGCTGTGCGTCCGGGAGACCTTGGTTCAAATCTTGGTCGGGTCAAACCTAAGACTTTTAAAATAGGGACACTCTGCATTCTTGCTAAACACTCAGCACGAAAAGGAATGAGAGTGGTAAATGACAACTCGGCCACATGGAAGAAAGGCTCCGTGCCAAATGTGATTCCGAGGATAAACAGCGTTCATTTATTTATATCAATTGTAGACCTTCACTTGCATTCCCTTGATACTGTCGGCGTGGCCTATTGAAGAAGGTGCGAGCTCATCTCTACCGCGGACTTTGGTTCGATTCCTGGGTTGGTCGGGCGCGTGCGGTCGGGGAATCAAGCTGTTATCTCAATCAGTTCAAATCATTTATATTCTGCTGACAATACATGCAAAGTTATGATGATCAAGCTCACCCAAGTGACAAAAATCGACAGGTTATCATGTCTAACAACATATTTGATGAATTCATTCATTTGAATGCAGGAACTGTAATTTTTCTGCGCGATATATAGCTAAGATAAATCACTTGTATTTCGACAGTTTCTATTTCAGCTGCATGTATTCAGGGACGCTTAACTGCCCCAATGCAATCAAGGACACTCTCAACATTGTCTTGAGGCGCTTTCATGCGATAGCTGATCAAAGCTCATTGCTTATCAAAGCCCTTTACCATCAGCAGATTTTCAAGACGTCAATGCTTTGAAAAGATATGGAATTCAGATTTAAAGCTACTATTTACAGTAACAAGATGACTTAGCTGTTAGAAGATGACATCATCAATAAAATGAGCACACGCCAATTGTGTTGTACAGGTTGTATAGAAAATTTAGAATTATGAACATCAAAAACAGAGAGGCGTTCCAAGCAAAGTGTTTAAATTTTAAAAAGCAAAGTGTGTAAAAAGTCATGCTGAAGCAATTATTAGTAGGCCTATAAGTGAAATATACTTTGTTAAAATAAAGATAGCCTACATATTCGCAAGAGGAGCAACAGCGGGGTATTCACAGCGAAATAATAAGAATTCTGAGAGATTTTGCTGCCAAAAATAATTTTTCATGAGCTTGAATGCCCAGTACATTTCCGTCATGAAAAAATGCTATTCATGTCTATTACTTTCTTGGAGTATTGAAATTGAAATATAATTGAAATATTGCATTAGGAAGTTACTTTTGATCAGCCCTATATAATTATGTGCATTTTTGCCAACAACGTGAAGCAGTATGAGGCAATCAGTATTCAGTAGTCTGTACTGCATTTTGAAATGCTTAATACCGATGTCAGATGAACATGTACGGTGGAATTAATTGATAATTATTCGCAACGTCTAGACAAACACTTGAATGAACAGCACTCGAAATTTGATTGGCACAAGCGATCAAACCAAAAGTGAAACATTTTGTGGTTTATTCTATATAGCTTTATAATACAAATTTCGGTTGAAGGCCTTTTGTGAATTGATGCATCCTATGATGTTCCAACCGATAAAATCAAAGCTGCGTCACAAATGTTTTCATCTGCATCTGAATGTTTCGTGTTGCTTTCCTTTTTCTGTTGTGAATATAATTTTACTTTTCAGTGATTTGCCGAAAGCCGAGGAACTATTGTATTAATTGCTCAATATATTCGAATGCAATTAATGCAAAGTATCTGCAGCTTAAGGCTGGAGCGTCATTCATCATTTTTCAATTTTCATCACTAACAAAAAAAGTCATTTATGTGATACATCAATAATTTAGTGACAGCATTTCAGAATTTGACTATTTCTTCATAAATTGTTATCTCAACACGGATCATCAAATACTGCTATTGATCATAGAAGGAAATACAAGGGAATACTCCGATGTAAGAAGAGAATGAGATGCTTGGATGTCAATAAAAATACTATTAAATTTCACATAGGATGCTTTCATAATCAGATGAAAAAAATTAGGACTAAAATATTATATAATGTAGGTAAAGTCCATCATATCATGTTTCCAACATACATTCATGAATGGAAATCTAAAACTGATCAATGAATGTATGTACAACTGGTTATCAATAAGAAAATGAAGTATTTCTAGATTCGATACAAAGATTTTCAGATGTTCAGTGGGCAAAAGTTTGTAAACACGTTCATATACAGTACATGAATGTAATCATAAGTCCCCCTTAAATCGTATAGAGTGGTTTGTAGTCGTCTAATAATAATAATAATAATAACGTTTATATTTAGAAGCCCCAATAATGGGAATCGTGGGGCCACATACGCACACTTTGCATTCACATGTACCTCATACAATTCAGAACAAAAACAAAATAATAAAGAAAGAAAAAACATTATAAATGAATCGAAGTAAATTATGTGTCATTGCTATATAGAGAATCCGCCATTCGAAAGTTTTGACATTATAACAATGAAGGAACTCTTAGTAATGAAATTTGAACACATAGGAATACGAAAAAGTCCTGAGTGAGGGAGTAGTTGAGGTGCAAGATGGTGAATTGGATGCTCAGGATCAGTGGTAAGACTACGAAATAACTTAAAGCTAGAAATGACACGTCGATAATCTAAAGGTACAAAATCAGCACAATGACACGATGAAGAGCCGCAAATTATTCGGTGACATCGCCTCTGAATGTTTTCCAGCATTTCAGATTGATATGAACGCAAGTTGCAAAAAATAGGTGAACAATATTCTAGCACACTACGAATTGTACAATTATAAATAAGCACATTATTACGCCGAGAAAGGAAGGGCTTAACTTTTCTGAGAACATGAATTCTCGATGAGCATTGTCGACATATTCTTTCAATGTGTTGCCGCCAGTCGAGTCTCTCAGTGATAGTTACTCCAAGGAGTTTAATGCACTCACAAATTTGGATATCTGACAAAATCCAAGAGTCACAAATAGAAGTAGGCTTCAATGAAACAAACATTTGTTGGCATTTTTGTTCCTTAATCTTCAGACCATTACACTTTGTCCAAGAGATAACTTCATCGTAGGCCAAGGTTATAGGACTGCTCGAATCAATTCTTTTTACTCCACACGCCAACGTCAGGTCATCTGCATACTTCATTAGGTACACATTCTGCCACGAATTTTGCAAGTCGGAGATAAAGAAGTTGAATATAACGGGCCCCAACGAAGATCCCTGAGGAACACCACGGACTATATTGCGAATATCACTGTGCATGCTTCGCCATCGGGTTCTTTGAGTTCGATGTGTCAAATAATTTCGAATGAAGGACACCAAATATGGATCAAAATGGCTTCCAAACATTTTGGCTGTAATAAGGTCATGAGGTATGCTGTCGAACCCCTTCTCCAGATCAATCGTCAAAAGATGACAACAAGTGAATTCTTTATCAGACAATGTTGAAGTTATGTAATTCAATAAATCGATCAGAGCACAAGTTGTAGAGCTCTTAGCTCGGTAACCAAACTGCTTATGGTCGGTCCTGCTTTGGAATTCAGATTTGAAATGATTTAGAATTGTACGTTCCAACAACCGAGCTGGTAAAGGTAGAAGGGAAATAGGTCGCAGTGCAGATATGCTTGGAATTTTAGTCTTTGGAATTGCAACTATGTCGGCGCATTTCCATAAAGCTGGCAAGTCCGCCGTTCTCAAACACTCATTGAATATGTAGCACAAAGGCTCCGAAATTTCAAAAGACAATTTTGTCCAAAATACTGACGGAATGCCATCTGAGCCGGCAGATGTGCGAGGATTGATTTTTGATAGTAGATCACTCACATGCGCTGGTTCGAAGAAAAATGGAGGAATTATGGGTAAAGGCTTTTGCTCGAGAATAGGATTGGGGCTATCACTGTCCAAGGTAAACTGCTCAACAAGTAGATTCAAAATATCGGATATTGATTTAGTCTGATCAAGCCTGGGAAGCCAATCTTCCTTCACATAACCGGCTGATATCTTCTTGTGAATGTCCCAAATAGAAAATTTCTTTTATTATCTCTATTAAGTCTATTAAATTTAATAGAGAATAAATAATATAATAAAATATTAAAGTAATTATATATTATATATATATATAATATTATTATAAATTTATATATTA
Source organism: Prostheceraeus crozeri (assembly GCA_907163375.1). Classification (NCBI taxonomy): domain Eukaryota; kingdom Metazoa; phylum Platyhelminthes; order Polycladida; family Euryleptidae; genus Prostheceraeus; species Prostheceraeus crozeri. The sequence continues at coordinate 164,559 of CAJQUW010012411.1, forward strand.
TATAATATTATATATATTATATTATATTATAATAATAAATATTATTAGTCTATAAAGTCTATTAAGTACCTTATTAATCAATTAATTTCTATGCCAAATCGAATCTAGAATTTTAACCATAGAAGTGGATCTTCATCTCATGTTTTTGTCTTCCAGATGTCTACGGATGACTATGTAATTTTTCACTACTTCATAGTTTTGACATAGCTATTCAGTCCATTCCATTCAATATTTCAATACTATTCTGTTGTCAATTGCGATATCAAATAAAACTGCTTATAAGAGCTGGCGAGAAAGTAATATCATGGCTGTCGCCACAAATCAACCATTGATTCCATACTTCCCTTATATACTTACTTTGGTTCCAAGAAGGTACTCGTTTTCATACTACAAAGTCAGCAGGGTAAAATAGGGGAAACTTAATTATTCAATTAACTAAATTCAGCGCAATTAAATCGAATGCTCCAAAGATTAACCGAATAATTGTTTAGACCCTGCAATACCGCACAATGGTCATTTTTCTATAGATATATGAAAGCAATGATAGACATTCATTGAAATACAAACAGCTGTGGGTGATCATCGTACAGGAAGGTAAATGCGTGCAAAAGGCATTAATGAAGTCACACATCTACGTCCTCATCATTAAATTCCTCAATACGTGAGATTGGAATGTCCCATGAAACAAAAATAGTCACATCAGTAATCAAATCAAATTATTCCAGGTTTAAGGCATTCGTTCATTTAATGGATATCAATGACGTTAGATGTCTTTAGTCAAGTGTGCAGATCAAAAGTAATCGTCGCTAAATTATTTTCCCATCTTCTTCTTGTCTATTTCATGCATTTCTGATGTGGCCTTCGTCTCTGAGTGATTTGACTGTGGCGAATATTTTGATAACGATTTTGCAGATTTTTTATGTTTAGAATGACTATCAGCTTTTTAGTCCAAAACATCCAAGATATCTAACTACTTTCACGTAGCATGCGTAGTATTGCCGGTGTAAATACTGTTATGTGTGACTTGGAGGGTTCCATCATAGATATTCAAGATGGCAAAAAAGCTTGCGAGCTACATGCACAGATTGCCGAGACGCAGAGCTATCCAGCCATCTACCTTGAGGGCAGCCGATCGAATGATGAAATACATGATTAAAAGATAATAAAATATGAAACTTTTGATGTGCGTTAATAAGTATTTATATTGAATTATATGTTTTAATCTAACGGATATTCAACAATAAAGGAAATTATGCAAACTGAAATTCGAAAGAATGATGAAAAACACTGCTTGTACTAAAAAGCATGTTAAATTTGGTATCAAAACTAGCATTTATTAAAAATTTAGTTTAAGCGTGCTTTTAAAAACATCATTTAAATTGTTTTTACAATGTTTCAAAATACGGTCTGCGAACCATGTCCAATACACGACTGCAATACTATGTAGGCTACTATTTGAAGCTTCTTTTTGTAACATAAAGCACAACTGAATCATAGAGGTACACGTAGACAGCGTGTCAACTCAAAAAAATGTGAGCATGCAGTGGAAAATTTTATATAAAAGGATTCAGCCTTTTGCGTAGATTACATTCTTGTGGTCTAAAAATACAGCCCTGTGAATTGAATTAGCAATTTTCTTATTTTGCTATCTTTGACGACTAAAATCGACATAATAGTTATTAAAATCATCATATTTTCATCATTTTCAGTTGATGTACTAAAATTGACTTAAGTTATTCCTGATGAATGATGAAGTCAATTAATTTGATGCTTTCTTATTATTGTGGCATACCACTTTTAGTCTTCAAAGATCCATGTAAAAAATGTCTTTTTACCAAATGGTCCTGAAACTAGGATCCTAGGACACTAGGTCCTCTGTGCAAGTGAATGCCACAAACTGGAATTTAAGTGATGGAAACGACTTCAGGAACATCTGAAACGTAGGATTCTGTTAACGTTTTAGACAGAAAGTCAATAATCTTTGACAGTTCGTGGAATTATGCATAAATGGGCCTACTTTCAACCTGTCAGAGGCTATGGAGGTTTTTCGGTTGAATTTTGACAAATCCAGGTTTCAGCTGTTGCCGAAGACGTTTCTGTCATTGAAATTCGAGTTTGTGGCTTTCCCTTGGACAGTTTTGACAAAAACATTTCGGAAACCATTTTTTACGAAGACCATTTTGACTTGACTTGACACGGACTTCAACACCACCATGATTCACTTCAGAATGCTATCCAGCAAATTGGTTAGAAAGCATGTCTCGATGCAATGATGCCAAGTATGAATAATGGATGCAAGCAATTCTCATTTAGTTCTCGCTTTCTAATTCATCCGTATCTTCATAATTCCCCACACATTTTCGATGGAGTTGAAGTTCGAACTGTTCACAGGCCAAGGGAATGACCTCAACCCCACCTAATTCTTAAAACTGGATACGCTTGATGCCTCATCTCCGTGAACTGGGGCGGAATAGTCCTGAAAACACATTTCATTGCAAAAATATATTCATTTGTATAGAAGCACTCTCTTCCGTTTGATGCATTCCCTTTGGTCAACTGTTTACCAACACACATGCAGATTATTTTGTTGCAAAAGCTTGATGAAGACTTTGGTGAATGGACTAAGAATCTTTCTTTCCCATTGTCTTCTAAATTCTGAGTTCTGCTTCTTCTTTAAGGTCGGCGCATTCAATGACTAAGTTCAATGGTATTGGATTAAACATTCGCAAGCAAAAGGGCTTGGGAAGTGCCCTGAGTTTATATTTCGGAATATATATCCGGAATTAGAATCACCTCTTCACTGATCGACTGGCCAAAAATGAAAAATTGATGATTCAATTCACAGGACTGTATTTTGATCTATTTTTTCAAAAGCTAAAATTTTGCAAATTGTTCTTACCAATATATACTAGCCACTAGGAACTCCAGACTTCACTGTATAAGTAGTATGAAACTTTTAGGATTTCTAAAAAGAATAAAAATTTACTGACAAGCATCCAAATAATACGGAAATTAAGCTGATATCAGGGAATTCATGAACCGCATTATAATGCGAGTCTTCATACAAAAGTGGAGATCTTTTTCTGCTTCTTGGCTCAAATTTCAAGTTTTCTATCTAAATAGATCCAATTCATACAACTCTTTTCTACCAGGCTATATTGAATCTGCTAAGTCAAGCATCTTGTCAAAATAATTAACTGCGTCCCACGGTCTATAGAAATCACTGTTTGAAATTGAGATATAAATGGTAAGAATAATAATACTCTTTGCAGTTAGAACTCAACTATTCATATATATATATAATTGTGGATTGATACAATTTTCATAGTAACACACACACACACATATATATATATATATATATCTGTAGATATATATGTATATATATGTATATATATATAGATCTGGCTGACGATTGTATTGGACACAATACATGAAACTCTGAGTACCGGTACAAGTTGTTTTTTTCAATTACGGTATATATATATATATATATATATAGACAAAAATTAATGTACCAAAGGCCGGATGGAGAAAACGACAGAATGCAAAAAATAAATCTCTAATACGTGCGATCCGGATTTCGGAGGATTTCTCACCCTCCTTCTCAAGCACATGAAATAAAAGTGAAATCAACCCTGAAGTACAAATTAGCTGCAATTATTGAGCTTTGATTAAAACTTCAAAATAAAATGGTTTTCTTTCAGCTCTCTATCTTCCTTGCCGGAATGTGATGGTAGTTGGAAGATAGGAGCCGCCTCAAATTTCAGTTCAATATGTTTGCAGCATCTTGCAATGTGTTTGCTCATAGGAAGAGGAGCAATTGAAGGCTTATTTATGTGATATCGATGGAGAGTCAATCTTGTCTTAAACAGGTCTCCAGTCTGACCAACATAGATTTCGTTGCATCCTTTGCATCGTAAAATATATATAACATTATTGGAGAAACAATTCATGTTCGCTTTTATTCCGAAGATATTGTTATTAATCATTATTTCTTTGCCAGTTATCAAATGAGGACAACATTTACAGCGTTTGTTTCCGCATTTTTCAATCCCTCTAACTTCACTGTGTTCATTTCGCAAAATTCTGATCAGTGATTTCGGCTGTCTGAATGACGGGAAGACTTTATAATTCCTCAAGCTGGAAATTAATCCTAAACTACCAGAACATCGACTAATTACTTCCCGATATGTATTTGGGTTGTTTGGATTGTAAGTGGATATGAAAGGGAGCAACTTATTTTGTTCGTTATTTTTCGCTTTTGGGCTATAGGTTAGTGCTTTGTCAAAGGCTCCACTTATCAATTTCTTAGGATAGTTTAGCCGTAAAAGATTATCTTTCAATTCATTCAATCGTTTATCTCTGACAGATTTTTCGGTTACGATTCTGTGGATTCTGTAAGCCAGATTAAAAGGAACGTTCCGAATGATATGACGTGGATGATTAGAATTATATGGCACGTAACTTAAGCTATCTGTCTCTTTATGAAATATGTCTGTTTCGATTTTATTCATATTTTTATAAATTTGAACATCTAAGAAATGTATTGAATCGCTACTCTTTTCCATCGTAAAATTTATATTAGCATGAAGATTATTTATTACATTATAAAACAGTTCTATATCTCCGAAATTATGGTTCCATATAATAAAAACATCGTCTAAGTATCTAATCCAAGATTGTTTTATGTGATCCATCGGTATATTAGGTAACGATATGTTCAAACTATTGTATAACCGATCTTCTAAGTAACCCATTGTTACTTTATAAGTCCCGTTTGCTACTTTAACAATGGGTTACTTAGAAGATCGGTTATACAATAGTTTGAACATATCGTTACCTAATATACCGATGGATCACATAAAACAATCTTGGATTAGATACTTAGACGATGTTTTTATTATATGGAACCATAATTTCGGAGATATAGAACTGTTTTATAATGTAATAAATAATCTTCATGCTAATATAAATTTTACGATGGAAAAGAGTAGCGATTCAATACATTTCTTAGATGTTCAAATTTATAAAAATATGAATAAAATCGAAACAGACATATTTCATAAAGAGACAGATAGCTTAAGTTACGTGCCATATAATTCTAATCATCCACGTCATATCATTCGGAACGTTCCTTTTAATCTGGCTTACAGAATCCACAGAATCGTAACCGAAAAATCTGTCAGAGATAAACGATTGAATGAATTGAAAGATAATCTTTTACGGCTAAACTATCCTAAGAAATTGATAAGTGGAGCCTTTGACAAAGCACTAACCTATAGCCCAAAAGCGAAAAATAACGAACAAAATAAGTTGCTCCCTTTCATATCCACTTACAATCCAAACAACCCAAATACATATCGGGAAGTAATTAGTCGATGTTCTGGTAGTTTAGGATTAATTTCCAGCTTGAGGAATTATAAAGTCTTCCCGTCATTCAGACAGCCGAAATCACTGATCAGAATTTTGCGAAATGAACACAGTGAAGTTAGAGGGATTGAAAAATGCGGAAACAAACGCTGTAAATGTTGTCCTCATTTGATAACTGGCAAAGAAATAATGATTAATAACAATATCTTCGGAATAAAAGCGAACATGAATTGTTTCTCCAATAATGTTATATATATTTTACGATGCAAAGGATGCAACGAAATCTATGTTGGTCAGACTGGAGACCTGTTTAAGACAAGATTGACTCTCCATCGATATCACATAAATAAGCCTTCAATTGCTCCTCTTCCTATGAGCAAACACATTGCAAGATGCTGCAAACATATTGAACTGAAATTTGAGGCGGCTCCTATCTTCCAACTACCATCACATTCCGGCAAGGAAGATAGAGAGCTGAAAGAAAACCATTTTATTTTGAAGTTTTAATCAAAGCTCAATAATTGCAGCTAATTTGTACTTTAGGGTTGATTTCACTTTTATTTCATGTGCTTGAGAAGGAGGGTGAGAAATCCTCCGAAATCCGGATCGCACGTATTAGAGATTTATTTTTTGCATTCTGTCGTTTTCTCCATCCGGCCTTTGGTACATTAATTTTTGTCTATATTGTTCTACACATTCAAAATTATCTCTTTTTTATATATATATATATATGTATATATATATATATATAAATAAATTTAATATAAAACTTTTATGACACTTTTTATTTCTATAATTGTTAGAAATTAATTTAATATAAAATAATTTCCAACAATTATAAAAATAAAAAGTGTCATCATTCCTATAAATTCGATAGCTTCTCGTGACAGCTGTGCACAGCTTTCCGTCTCAAAGTCAGACACTCAACCTCATTGAACAGTTTTGCAGCACGTGCTCGAATCACAGCTGTTTTCTTCGAACAATTAGACACACAAGCTGGTCGTGTGTTTGGACGGAGCACTGATGTTCAGACAGCGAGATAGAGTTGTGTGCGTGTGAGGCAGTAACCGCAAGCGCCCGCGCCAATATTGGCTTTTCCGATAGACATGATGCTTTGCCTTCTCCAATTTTTGCAATGAAATTCTACGCGATTCTTGATCGAGGCGCGGTACCTAAATATAGTAAGGGAAGCGCAACCCAATTGCTCCTGGATTCGCTTTATGTCAGGGAGGCCACTACGCCAACAGTGGCAGATGGCTGACGTTCAGACAAGACTGCGATCAGATGATGAAAGTTCTCCAATAAATGCAGAGTAATGCATCTGACTAAATTTTATTTTATTTTATGTCAACACCAAACTGCCATTTTTAAAACTTAATAACAACAGTTTAAAATATTTTTTATTTTTAAAAGTACTTTTTAACAAAGATCACGAAAATAGCCTTCTTGTAGTTCAAAATAAATGAAATTGTACAGCTTATCAAAAATACATAGAAAGTAAGCTATTATGAAATTCAGCTTAAAATTCGAAGCGTGTAAAAAAGCTACAGCAAAAAATCAATAGGGGAGGTCAAAATTCGTCCCCCCAGTAGGGCGAGGGTTAAGTTAGCAATGATCATTGTCTTTGACTGTGACATTTTTCTGCTTTAGCGCCGACAGTTTAAGTGACATGATCAAGCTCAAGAAAAAGCTCCTATTAACAAAGGTGGACATTAAAAGTAAGGCAACTACATCGAAGCTAATCTGATGAAAATTGCCTCCTCAAGGTTGTCATGACAAGGAGGATTTGTAGAATACTATTAAGCTGACTTATCTTTGTGACATATCTTTCAAGACATATCATTACCTATTCAGTATTTTGTCAGCCACTATGTGTGGGATCCCGCTCGTCTGGGTTTGAGTGTTCAGGTTAGGGGTCGAAACACAACTAGACCAATACCTGCTGATGGCTGACGGACTGCAGTATTATATTTTATCTCCCTTAATCGGTAGCTGAAGTAGTGGTCGATGTTTTGTATTTCAAATGAAGAACAAGTGAAGAAATGTTGGATTCCATGAAGTATTATAGGCGAATTAAGAAACTGGCGAGAGCAAATTCAAGTGAAGAAATAGTATTTTCCATGTGCAATCTTAGGTATAGTGTGTATAGTTCCATTGCTTTCGGTGTAGTAGAGTATCACTGTAATCACATTTCTACCTCCATCATCCACTTTCCACCAGTAATTTCTTCAAAACTGTAGCAATTTGCATATCTCACATTTGGTGCTGGGTCGCAGCTCCAGCTCACTTAACAAAATTGGAACTGCATATAGTGAGGATTTAATTAATCCTGAGATATTACTCTACATAATATACAGCATGCGACAGCAAATCTGCAACACCCCTTGATGTTGTAAAAATTAAGACTACACAGGTGTTAATCCATATTTAAAGTTATAGTTCCATAACTTAGCAACTTAGAAATACGGATGGAGTCGTAGCTGCACAATTCGAGCATAAACGACAATGAGATCATCACAGATATGTGTTGATGCCCATTTGACTAAACCACGGCCCTCGCACGATCACTTATTGAATTCATCAGATTTTTGCACACATCCTTGATTTCGTTGACATAACACCCAATATCGAGAAAGGCGCGAATGATCTCTGTCTTACTTTTTGGACACTTCCTTGATATCCGACGTTTGACAATCGCTCAGAGGCTCTTGATAGGGTTCAGGTCCACTGATAATGCCGACCACGTTAGCACTCGGATTCCAGCACCTTCGAATCTATTCAATGATACTCTGCTAGCATGACAGGGCGCGTTATCTTGTTGAAAGCAGCCCCTGCCTTCACCAAATGACTCGATCATATTCTACTCTCTTCAATATTTTCAGCATTTATTGATAATTACTGATACACTGACATAGCTGAAATGTCATTAAGCAGTGATTTAAAGGTTTAGTATTTAATGAATAACGAGAAAGTGATACGCATCTCAAATTTACTCCAGGTATGGCTGCATAATAAGGAGTTGTGTTGAAGCCGAAAGATGTGAGGCAGATCCTCGCGTTTCGAATAAGGATGCAACTCAATATTCAAAAATTTTGTAGATAAAATATGAGGCCTATATTATCAAAAGTAAGTTAGAAAAAAATCCCCAAAGTTTTGGTCAATAGCTTCTTAAAAAATTAGAAGTGAAAGTCACACGGGCCTTCGGCGTCCAACGCCTTCAAACGGTCGATGGTAACAGATGGGATGCAACTGCGTGAAGTATTTATTCGAAGATGTGAGTTATGTTAAGAAGTGTGTTGACGTTTTGCATAATTATCGAATTGTGAAGAGAAATTGTAATCGCGAATGGTCAATTATGACAGGCCTATATTGTCTTATAGTTGTAAGGAAAAAAGTGCATTTTGATAGACAAGCTGGAGAACAGTTTCAACATCATTCAACAAAAAACTTTATTCTAAAATTTGTTGTTGATTTCACTCCAATGACAAGATGTGTGACAAGTGACAAGAAACGTTGTCCTGAGCATATATTCTCTTGAGAATGAATAATAATATCAACACACGTTATCCTTGTTAATTAAAAAATCAGCCCCATCGTCTTTACCATGCGGAAATAAGTTTGAGAATCATATTATTGCAACGTGCCTATAGTCACGAACTGTCTATCTAAGCGATCGCCCAATTTATTCTTGTGCTTTTTATTTTTCACTGAGGAAATGAGTGAAAGTTTGGAGAAAATTATCCAGGCATCCAAGTTTACTGCGGGTCTGGAGTTAGAAGCAGAAGAAATGCTTTTATTTATGAATTTTAGCTCAAGACATTGCGGACGTACACAGGCAAGGATACCCATATAGTAATTACTATAATAATGATATTATACAGCCAAACAGTAATGAATAGATGCAGATTTTTAATACGTTAAATGAATTGCAATTATCTTTATTTCTCATACTCGCTCTCTCTCTCTTCATTACTTATTGCTTCTCAAATATATATATAGGGAGAGAAAGAATGATCAACTCAATAATTCACTAAAACAGAAGTTCATGGAAATATGAGTGTGTGAGAATTCCAACCAAGCTCATCATTCTAAGAGGATTTTAACGTCTTCGGTTCTAGCTCCGATGAATGGACTTTGTACATAAGAAAGGGGAAGATACAATACAATTGCTGCTCTTTATGTGTTTGCATTTCGAATTATCTCTCATATACTGCAGCGTATTCCATTAAAACCTAAAGCAGAAAAGCTTTAAAAAACTCACAACAGCCGAATTATAAAATAATATTCGAAGTCCTTGAAATCAAGAGTAACAATGCATATCCAAACAGCAAGGTAATTTTTTATTGACAATTATCAAGCTATATGTAAGTTGTGCTCTCTTATTCAGCTGAAGGAGCCTTTGTTTTAATTGACTACTTATTTATTGGCAAGCCTCAACTCGGATTTCGGAACGTTCTCAGCTGTGTTTCGTTTACAATCTGTAGATATCGTGCTCTACAGATATCCGATATTATCTTCTTGTGCGGTTCTCGGATTTCTTTGTAGGTCTCAGATATCGCTTGGTGATATTTAGCAGGATATACTATATAATTTATTTGTACTTTCATTGTCATGATATTTGATTAATCAGGATGTGTTGCTTAGTGACTTAACACTTTTGAATGCTTACTTTACTTTCGATTGTAACGCTGTGCCAAGTGGACGTATTGTACGTAGACGATTATGTATACAAATAATTTGATAGAAGGATTAATGCCATTTTGCAGTATACATGAGATAAGATGAAAAATCTCGTGATTACAACAAATCCACTAGCGATAAAGGATGCTAATTGAAAAGATGCTCGAGAGTACAGCACAGTCTATGTAAAGACAATACTGCTCTGAAGAGAAAATGAGCGTGAGAGAGGGGGAGTGTATGTGCAACATTATACATGCGACTTTCGACTTTGACTCACTACTCCTAGGAAGGTCAAGTATATGAACTAGTATTTTGATTTTTCAAAGACCTGAATATTTGCAAATTTTTGTAAATATGGTTCTATAAATCAAATCTGCAGTCTTGAAATTTGAATAGTGCTATACAAAACTTGTAAACACCATGAAAGACATTGTAATTTATTGTCTCATTATCAGCGATGTCATGGTAAAATTTCCAGTCGGGTGACGCTCGATATCAATGTTTTTTGTAAGTGTTTTTTCAGTGGTTTTCGCTTGTGATAATTTTTAAACTGATGTTCCATATTCACCGAAATCTAAAACAATTACTACAAATTCCAAAGTGACTTATTCTCGAATACTCGATTCACTTTCTTTAATCTTAGGTCATTAGCTTCTCGATGGTGAAGACGTCAGCTTTGAACATAGGGTTCAGGGTTCCTTTCCTCTAATGGGGGTCAATTGATACCAATCGTCATCAAATCTGAGATATTTTCTGTAGTTAGTGTGTTCCTGAGGTCAGTGCAAATCAAATTCATAGCACTGAAGTCGCATTTACATTCCGCTGAGCTGCATGGAATGGTATTAATAGTTCTCATAGTATTAATAGACTAACCCGTACGGTTTAGTTTCTACATCAACAAGCTCTTGCATTCCGTGCACAGACTTTTATTTATTTATGCACAGACGCCGAGCAAGTCTTCGAACCGACAATTCACCCAACCGGATTCCTACTTCTTCAGGTCAATTTTTCTTCTCAATCACTTCGATATCCTTCAAATGAGCGTCAAATTCACTTCACGACAGATAATCGCTTTTCCATATTATGAACTAAACTTTGACAAAACTGATTGCCAAATGCAAAATGAGAATCTATCGTTGGGACCACGCTAAATGGAACTTAGAGCAGTGGGGAAACGCCTTTTACCTGCGCTACCATGACGTTTCTGCTCATTATGAATTCTCATATTCATGCATAATTTCTGTACTATGTGCTACAGTCAATCAATGACCACTTGCATAAGGCATTCCCTTCATTACAACGGTGTGCGTGCGAATATAAGATATGAAAATATATGAACAAATAAAAGAACTTTTTTATCCTCGGAAGCACATTAGGCGGGGAGCCTCTCTTCCGCGTGCCCGTTGTCATTTATCCCACTCTCTTCTTTTTGTGCTGAGTGTTTAGCATGGATGCAGAGTGTACCTCTTTTAAAGTCCTAGGTTCAATCTGACCAAAGTTTGAACCAGGGTCTCCCGGACGCAGAGCGAACACTCTACCACAAGGCCACAGCGCCGGGGACATAAACGTCGATAATGCCAACGGTACTTTAGATACTTTACATTTTTAATAGACACCATTAATGCCAGAGCCGTCTCACGTACGTGGAACATACACACTGAATGTGCACACGACCTATGCACATGACACACAGAGAGTGTATGCACGGTCGCAGACAAATGGTGCATGCACATGGCGTGCCCACGAGGCGCATGCATACTGTGCGCACTCGCCGCGCACAGATACGAGGCCCATACATTCCGGCTGCTAATATCTGATCAACTCCATAGCTGACCATCTGACCGTTTCCCAAACCTTACATAAATACTCCGCGAATACGACGTAAATTATTTGCTGGGAGTGCACATTAAAGAAATTACTAATTAAACGGCAATACTTTTAGCCGGCAGCAGCAACGAGGCATTTCAACAGTTAATTTTTAAGCTTCTTCATATTATTCGAAGCAAGTTCTCTCCTTTCTAATATCATTTAAAGGTACACTGTTGCTATTGTGAAAAATCTGCCATTTTTGTTATCATGATCTTCATGAAAAGTGAACAATATATCCCATTCATGGCGATTTCTTCTACGGAAATGGAAATGAAAAAGATGGGAAGAGATTAACGCCGTCATGGAAGTAAATGACATTAAGAAGTTCACTTAAGTGTAGAGAGAGAGTTTGTAAGGAGAAGTTCCAACTCTTTCGTCTTCATGGAAGGTTTGCAGAATGAGAAGGCTATAGAGAACAATTTTCAGAAAATTTCTTATCAAACAGTAGCAAGATTTGCACATACAAAACATGACAAGTGATAGTCATCGATAAAGTGTCTTAAAGCCAAACCAGGAAGTTCCGGAAATATACTAAAGTAATGAAAGTTTTCTTATTGTATGGTTATGTAATCGCTATCATATTTTGATAACGCAACTTTAACATTCACTGTAAACCGTTGACTGACAATTGACAGCCATTTATCCTACAAAATCTATTCTGTCGTTCATTGCTAGTTCTTGTAGGATGATTGCCACTGAACACCTACAATATCTGACGAAAAACGACAAAATGAATAGCAATGAATTATAGCTTAAATTTTATCAAAAATGTAGGCAATTAATTAAATTATGTCAAAATGAATCATGGTTTTGCCATACAATAATGCAGATTGCTCAAAAGTCAAGCAATCACTAATCGAAAAAATCAATCAATATTCAACAGCTTTTGTTTGGGTAATTTGCATACAAAGCATCTGTTTCGATGTCGGTGGAGAACCTGCAAATTCGTCGGATATCGCATTTTGAGAATATTTGATTAATTACCTACATTTTTGATAAAATTTAAACTATAATTTATTGCTATTCATTTTGTCGCTTTTCGTCAGATATTGTAGGTGTTCAGTGGCAATCATCCTACAAGAACTAACAATGACCGATAAAATAGATTTTGTAGGATAAATGTCTGTCAATTTTTGCGTCAATTTAGGTGTAGTTGTGGATGTTCTACAACCGGATGTACATGTAGAATCACAGATTTAAATTGCTCTAGAAGTTCACTAGAAGCGCAAATCAATTTAAACGCAAAGAAACCCGAAGTCCTATAATAACAAAAGGACTAAAACAGACATGCACATAGGAGCAAATGCTACGCCGTGAAAATGCGTTGTAATGACAGCGGTACCTACATGCAAACAATGTCAACTTCATTTTCTTGACAACAGGAAGGCGCTGGTAGGTTGTCAGAGCATTTTGCAAAAATTTGCAGTTTCTATAATTTCCATTTAATTACATAACCCTCTTGACCACAGAATTAGACAAGTCGTCTCTTCTTCTATTTGACTAGAAAAGAAACAATGGAACATGTAACGTTAATGAAATGGCACAATCTGCTGACATAATTCCATAGAAGTCGAACAATGAACAACCACTTCAACATTATACAGGCCAAATTGTGCAAAGTTTCAGTGACTGTTATCAACCGGAGCCGACAGCAAAGAGAAAGCAAAAGTTTGTGAACGTTTTTTCGTGCGCCTGCTATCGGTTTTTTAGTAATGATCGGAAGGACCACCATTGTTGAGAAAAGGTTTGTGCAATGACCTGAATTCTTCGAATCTGAAGGAATCCTGGCGATCGGAGCATTTTGAAGGAATTGACAGCAATCCGCAAGCGACGCACGACTGTTTTTCCTATCTCTGCAAGGTATTAAATATTTCTTTTTCCCTACTTGGCAAGTTCCAGCATGTGCCATCATTTTGAATCAGTTCTATCAAGATGACACGTTTAGACAATCAAAATCTGTGATCTTGACTGAATTACTTTCAACATGCCACCACTGACGGAAAGAACATGAAGCTATGGAAGATTTCAGTAATTTGACTCATTTCAAGATCGAGCAATATTTACTTAGAACGGTGCCTGACCGAGCAAAATGACCATCAACAAACAGCTCGTTGTCGGATTTCTTTTTCGGAGGACGGAGACTTACTAAATTCAAAATTCTGTATTTTCTTCACAGAGGTGGAATGCATTGAAAAATTCCAGGCATAATTCAGCATGCACAATATTGACCATGGTCAAATGAGTGTGTACAGATCAGTCATTTGCAGCATCAAGTTAGAGAACTTAAAACACCTAGTCTTGGTCTTAGGTCTGTTCAAGTGACATCGATTTCTACACATCTCTACAGTTCGCTCATCAAAGAAACTTCTCAACGGGTGATCACTAAACTTCAACCCTCTCAAACATAAAGAATTGAATGTACTTTATGTCAAGTAGAGTCTTCAGTGTGGAAGACTCTATACTTGACATAAAACTTCTACACTTCTTTGAACAAATTGCAGTAATACACTGCTTTTCACCAACTTCAAATAAAGATGGACGCTTAAAGCCTGAATCTGAATCACCAGTCCTTTTAAAGACTGTTCTCTTCAGTCGAAGAAGTTTGTTGCGCAAATAGCCAGGGATATTACAAATTTTCACAGGGATCATAACGAGGATTCTGTTCATTCCCCGGAATATTACAGGCATCAACCCATATATACATGACCCTAGAAAAGATCGTGCGATTTTCTAAATACTTGTGGAGTGAGATATTTTGGCCTAAGTAGGACCCCCAAGCAGTTTCGTTCATATACTGCTTTTGTAGGCCTATATCCAGAATGTTTCAAACTTGAAACGTCATTCATGGTATTATTTGGGAATGAAATTCTAGCATAGAATTGCTCATTTGGATTGGTCTGAATGATTAAACGCTTGTACTAAGTATTCATCCTACCATCTCTTGGATCTGATAGGTTGAGGAAAGGATAAAAATTGCTAAATACTCATATATTATCAATTCGTTCCTATGAAATTTGCAGCACATGAGGAAGCTCAAATAATATTCTTGAATTAATACACTCAAGGTTTATCAGAAAAACATGCCAAAACAATTAGTTTATATTATAATCCACTCATCAAATTGAAGGTAGGCAATTACATCACTCTTTGATTATTTGATATCAGATACAGGTTGTTACATAATGTAAGTGTCGAAGCATATATGTAGGCCTACGTGTATGTTGACGAATTTGATCGGACGTACATTTATTATTTCTATCCCGCGTCGCATTCAACAAAACATTTTGGATGCAAATTCCTGAGGCACCTCAAATATTGGAACGGCGAATTCTTTGGATACAGACCACATCTTTTTATTCCTGCTGATGTAACCAAGTGATTGAAACCATCAAATCGTGTGTCGTCTGAAAATGATGAAGTTGTGGCCTTATTCTACTTAAGTCCACACGAAATCATGTAATAAGCCGAGTGGACTCGGTAGGTCAATGTGTAATGATTTTCTTTGGCTCCTTTCATTGCCAAACGTAAGAGAATACAAGAATTGGTGAAGCATCGTGAAGAAGATCAAGAAGATGAAGGAAAAGGGGATAATACCAGTTTTCCCACGAATACTGATACGGTTCCTCCAACATTTTGATAACTTCTAACTGTTCTGTCACCACTCTTTGTTCTGTTGTAAATTTTTATGGCATTTGGGCATTGAATATTCATTCTCTTCCCATCTTCATCGTTCCGTATTCAACATGGAATGAACGCCACATGCATTGGACAAAACCACGACAACTTTGATATATTTCCATGAAATCATTTGCAGTAGTATCCCTCCAGCCATCCTGTACAAGAGAAAGTTATACAATTGTCTAAATACAGTTAATTACTCCTAGTTTTTAGAAGAAATTTCTTCTAATTCAATTTCTTTGAAAATATCATTATAGATCTAATCACTGTAAAACGGAATTCTCTTGAAGTGTAAACTATTTGAAAACTTAGGATAATTTACATCGTTAGACTTGTAAGAATCTATTTTATGCTTTGTGAGTTCCAATAATTTTTGTGTTTTTAACTAACTCGCCAATATTCAGTTGATCATGTCGCGCTTTTCTCTATTCATGTTGCTGTCATCAAAGAGTTAGGAGTCCGAATTCGTCGAAGGATATGGCACAATCTGATAGATATAACCAATTGACGCGTCTGCCTAAGATTTGAACACAAATCGGATAGGCTTTCCCCCTGATATATTGTTTGAAATGATGTCTTCCATAGTACGGGATTATGTATTCGTTGACTATTGACAATTCGAGTTAGGTGCACTAGACATGAAACTGGTGTGGGTGGAATCCCCTACTTACAAATGTAAGGTCGTCATCGGTTCGATTCCCGTTGGGACCATCAAGTAATATTCTTTCAATGGTAGAACGATATGCAATGTCGTTGTCGATGTTTTTGAAATACGAAAGGCAATCAAAAGTACTACCAATCATTCTTTATCTACGTATGAATAGCATGCGCTCACCTTACTCACCTTGCTCACCTCGCTGACTCATGTCCGTGTGAATAACATGCAAGCATCTGAGATGATGCTACATTTCCATCATGTTTCAAATTTGGAACACAAATTTCAGAAATGCTTGCAGCTACTTTTTCGCGAATAAGTCTACTATATATTGATCCTAAAATATTAATAAGAATTTTCTTTAGCTATAGGAGTATAATTATGAGGAAATATAGTACTTGCCGCTTCCTTTTCATCGTCATAAAGATAAGTATTTTAATAGCTTCAAAATACTCGTTTTCTATCTCAAGCAACCAAGCGAACGATGTCAAATCCGAAGCTAGACCTCTAAGTGGATAAAAAAATAAGAAAGCATGATAAGTTTGATGCAATAAAATAGCTGAAGGATCATTTACAAAACATGACAGAAAATGAGAAGAGCCGAAAGTTGATGTTCCAAATTTCAAACATCATGCCTATATGAGTTAATACAGGGATATTACCGGGCAAGCGGAAGGGAGAACAGATCTTATGCAAGCGCAATAAGCTTTATAGATGATATCACCGTCGCATCCAACCCGTTTGAGGTTCAAGGTAAGAAAACTCGTTTCGAAGCGGTACTATTGACATACCTTTCTCATTTCTGTAGTCACTCGCTGCAAAGTCTTTGTCAGGTCATCAAATACGCTATATATTCATACAACACTGGATGTTGGATAATGACTTATTGTGCCATCTGACGCATTTCTCAGCAGTTATTGACGATATAGCCTCTGGTTTCGTGTCGAGGAATACACAGTCCGCACCTTTGTAAGTTCATATGAGCAGCATGTGCGGCATCATGATCACTGGAAACAACTTGAACATTTGGATCTGAAAGTCTCCTCTTGATATCACTTTTCAAAAATGAGATTGCTCTTTCAGTCATGTTGTGAAAGGGGCTATACCGAGGTAAAGGCTGAAGGTCGTGACTGTCGCTGATAGCCGTTGGTGGATCCTAGTCTTCAAAAAGAAGTGCTTCGATTTTGCTCAAAAAATCTGACAACATGCAACCTGCAATCTCACCCTCAAAGAACTTAAAATGGAAAAGTCTAATCGCGGATAGACTCCCAGAGAGACAGTTGGATTTTGCCTCGATTTCCCTCAATAATCCTAACTGCTCTGGCAACATCCCGCCGAACGACCTACTGTCCTGGCGGAACCCACACTCATCGATAAGGACGAGGTCTCGCTGAGTTCCTTCATTCACTAACCAAGAGACGAAAACGGTCCTTTCAGTTCATTCTTTACATCCGCAATAGTCCATTGAGTTGGGACCGATCTCTGAAGTTCCAAACTGAGAAGTGAGAAGGTCAAAAACCCTGGAGATTAATAACAAGCTAAACTGAGGAGGGAGCAATGGAAATGACTCCAAAAGCTTCCTCCTCAACTCGAGCAAGGTTGCGCTGGTCTTCTTGTGTAGAAAAGATTAACGAGAAGTTGGATCATCTTTTCTGACAATCCTCTTTTACGAGCACCATCGCTTGCCAAGGGATGAAGACGATTTTTCACAGTGCAAGAGCGGATAAATCTGTGAGCCAATTGTGTGCTTATTCCCAGTTGCTCGGCTAGGACAAAAGTGATTCCGTCCATCCTTCCTAAGCATGAATGCTGTACAATCTATCTGAATGAATTATTTGGCTTGATAGCTACAAAAATAATTATCTGAACAAATGTTTGCTTTTTTTATTCAATCTTGCATACTGTTGCGTAATATTCATCTTGATTCATTGTTGTGATACCGTGATGATTGATCACGCACGTTTTCTGAAGTGTGTTAACAATTTTGCTGTTAGTGACAACAGAAACGGAAAAGGTTATATTAGTCCAAAGGCTACTGACATCTTCTTCCGAAATTTGCGCACGAGCTTCTTATCATTTTTAATTCGTAGATTGTCACCCAACATCAGTAAAACGACAATTCTTAAGTTGTGATTCCAGTCGTCTTGCAAATTATGGAGGGTCAAAGATCATTTGTTTGTACAGATCCATATACTTCCGAGTTTCATACACTCAAGAACGCAATGATGCAACATTAAATTAAAACTCAAAATGAAATTTGTCATTTTTATGATTATGAGTAAACTGTTAGGGCACAATTCTCAACAGCAGGCAGAAATACGACATTCTTCGTAACCGGTAGTTTGCCCGAATCTCTGTGAAAGATAATGCAAACGTCATAACAACCGATGTTATTGTTGCAGATAAAGTTCCATGGGTAAATTGAACGTATAACATGCTTCAATGATCGATTGATGCGTAAGTCCATCGAAAGCTTTCGTTAGAGCAATTTCAGGTATACGTGTCACTCCAGAGGATTGAGGATTGATCCAAACACGGCAGCATTCTTAGGTAAATGAGACTCAAGGCATTTGTCGCTCCTTTACACTGCAAATCGCTGGATACAAAAATTACATACAAACATATGCCAAAATCCATATCCACAAACATGTACCACATACAATTTGAAACTAACATCTGATACAAGATTCTCGTATGCTTACAGAGATCTGGCATGTTTGTCATACAAAATCTCACTTACTTTCGCATGTGATGGTATGTAGCGATAGGAACTATACTATCTGTGATTGGCTGTTTTACAATGAAATACGAGTTGTTGGTTTGCTTTATATACGAGACCCGATGCAAATTGGTACTCATTCGTATGTGTTTCGTATGAAGAGCTGTAAGTCACATGGCTAAAATACGTTATATTACATACTACTGTCAAATAAGTTTTTCCCAGTAATACCAGTCGTGAACACCTTTTGTTTGATAGAGTGACATCTAACTAGATCAGATTTATTGTGAAATTAAAGCCGCATGTCATCGTTGCTACTTGTCTTATGGCATTCATAAGACCTAAAATTACAAAACAGTAGTAACATTAGTGTAATCTTTATTGACAAAAGGCCTTAAATGAACATATGCTAGAAATCATTGATGCTTTCCTTTAACATTGTGCTGGTATGGCTTTAGTATGTAAAGCATACCACATTTGAAATAACATATGAAAAGCATACAAATAGATACCAAGAGAATACAGAAATAAACCAAAAAATATTTTGGTATGCATCCTTCGTATGTGATTGGGATTGAGCGGTTTACAGTGTACCAGATCCCGGTGGATAGCCAAGTTGATTTCCGTACATCTTGCAGGTGTCTAAAGATTTGTCTACACATGTGAGTGAGGTGTCAAAACTTTTCGAAGCATGAGTTTGTACGGGACATAACACGGCATGAAATTTCCGGCTGTGGTCACTCCGAACATATAAATTGATCTTCATCTCGTTGTCACTGCTTGTCATGTGACTTTTGGTGTCAGAGAGCAGCAGGACCGCAGCTGCATCAGTCTCTGACAAGCCCTTTTGCACGACTTGTATTGTATGGTATGGATTGGGTTCCATGGCAACAGCACTGCATGCAATAGTATTATAAAGCATACAGCTTACTATAGAAATGCAACAGATTTTGGCTACTTGTGCGCTTCTTTGTCAGACGTTATCAAGGTCATGCCAAAGGGCATATGTTTTTAAAACAATAAGGTAAATTTGTCTTAACGAAGGGAGAAACTGTCTTTTATTTATTTTAACGCTGCACTAATTACCGGGTAATGCTTTCAAATCTCACCTCACCATATGACAAGCATACATCTTCAATAGTAAACCTCAAACTTTTTCGGTATGTTATTCATGTGGGCTTGCCAATACAATGGAAATACATTTGACATTAATCCCATCTATTCCAGGGGTCAACGAATAAACCTCCGTGTAGCATTTTTTCCTGTGGTCTCCGTTAAACTAAGTCAACCGACCTGCGCTCTGGCTCTTTTGGTTTTTAGATGAGCTCTCTTTCTCTATTGAAAGCAGTTTTGTTATCGATGCGACATTCATAACACGGAAGCTCAATCTAAGTTATATTTTATTCCGAAATACCACGCTGTCTCTTTCAGAGCGAACGACGGAATGAATTGCAGAATCAAGCGATCAAATTCAGTTAAATCACGAACACAATTCATAGACATGGACATTCACAGAAAATGAAATGCGTAGAAATAGAAGGATTGATACCAAGACCAGTCATCATAATACTGTCTAGTTTGTGAGTAGTGAGATGCCAAAGCGAAAATAAAAGCAGAAGAGAAAATTCGCGATATTAAACGACGGGAGTAGACAAATTCTTCCTGTACGCATAGCGTGGGTTTAGTCAAACTTATGAGCACAGCCTCACCAATTTTGTCCAATTTCAGTCAAATTTGCCTCGGCAATGTTTCACAACTCTGAAAGCATTTATTGAATTGAATTGACATATTGGTCTTAGAACTGAGGACGGTGGAAATATCCTTATAAGTAAAGTAATCTAAAATCAGCTTGCAAATAATCCAACTTTGGCAACGGAAGATGAAAAGGACTCAATTTCATCAGCGAGATATAACGTGTTCTGTCAAGCAAAATGGTCTTCTATCAGTTTCAAAAACATGTCTTGTTTCCCACCATTAATGGGACGCCTGATTCCGGGATAGCAAACAGATATTGAAGACAAATCCATTTCAGTAGATTGAAAACTCAAACATTCCACATCAGACGAGCATTATGAGCCCTTTTGAAAACATAATGTGTTGATACAAAACAGACTCATACATAAAACTTGTTTGTCACAGGATTATTGCAACTAATGTTCAATCATTCTGATGGGTTTGTAAAGTACTTGCAAACATCAGCTACATGAACGTATGTAATTGATAAATCAAACAGAACGCGTCCGTAATGTAAAACCAAACAATTCGAAATTTGGAGAATATTTCGAACATCATGCAGAGAAACAGATTGCTGAAATTAATGCGTTCGTTTCATATACTTTAAAGTACGGGGTAAAATTCTAAGTTAGTGAAGCAAATTTTGCAAATTTTCGAGAAAGGGCAACTCACCAATGTTTGTAGGCTACACAGATATACGTACATAACAATAATAACTTCAAGAGTTTCCATTATCTTCTAAGATTTCTGGGCTACAACTGACAGATGACAAGTCTTTCCGCAACTATTCAGGATAAATACACAAACTGAGAAAACTCATTGAGATGCTCTCTACCGTGTAAGTTTTTACAGAAAAATGCTAATCCACATTATGATGTTTTGTGATTTCTGAAAGTAATTTGAATGAAGATTTTAACTGTTAAGAGTGACTAAGTTTAATTTCATACTCTGAGCTATCAGAAAATATCACATTTTTGATAAATACTCATTTTGCAGAAGTAACTTTGCAAGTTAGTTCATGCATTCAAAAAGCAGTGCATTTATAATAGTAGTAATGTCAGTGCGCTACGCAGATCAAAAGGGTGCCTGGTCATTTAAACTGCCATTCAAGTATTCTGTCTGTTAACATACCAAAATTATTGTCTACAAGGTACGCACATATTGCAGGCCATTTTAAAAACACTGCGAAATATTTTTTTATATATGTGTATTACCGATCAAATATCGAGATAAGTTTTGAAATTTGATTAATGATAATAACTTATGACAAACACGTTTTCCAATACCTGTAGTTTCTTCGGTGACTTTAATGCACTGTTGACGTAGCTCTCCTCGAGGCAGTGCAACTCTCCCATTTTTCTGCTGTGCTCGGCATGCGATATCCCAGGCAGTTGTTTTTTATGCTCAACACTGCAAGAGTCACATAATCTTCACCTCGAAGATAGGCATCGTACAATCGTTGCTTGTCCTGGATAAAAATTCTAGCGCACCTCATGGCAGCAAAGTAAAAACAGCGGTGCGTCGCTCGCATTTGATTGAAACATGTCACAACTGATTAATATTCATCGATCAGATATCAATCCAGTTGCTGAAAATTGGCACGCAGTTTGCCTTTTTAGTATTTGATCGGAAAATCTATAGTTTCTGGCAATTATGGTAAACACAAGCAGATTTTTGCTAATTGCGAACAAATATTGTCAACCAATATTTGATTCATTTGGCTTATCAATAGAAAGCAAATATTCACGATACTGCAATTTATTATGCAAATTTTTAGATGAAGAACTGCTTGTTAAAGTAGATATGGCTATGGGTGGGTAGCTGTGGGAGATCGCAGTCGTCTGAATCCACAAATAAATACCATCATCGAGGAATAAATGACTCGAAGAGCACCTCGAATTACCTTAAATACTTTGCAGTTTCCCAAAAACCCAAGTATGTAAATATTCGTCAAGTTTTCTGTGGAGATTGCTCGACTGACTTTCAAAGATAACCGGAATTTTTGTCTCGGGCAAACTAATTTAAATTTAGTTAACATGTAATCAAATATCTAGATTCCTCGGAATTTCCTCTGCTGATCCACCTTCAAACTGATCATGTAAAGAAGAACATGTCATCCTATTTTATCACAGCTTCTTTCAGATTGAATTTCATGGTGCGACCTGGAAGACAATTTGCGAAGAAATTGTGCAGTCCTCTAGTCCCGTGACTATTGCTTTTGCCATAGACTGGACAATCTTTGCATCCATATGTAAACGTCTGATTTCCTGATATTTGAATCTGTAAAAGTAATGAATTTGAGCATGCACATTTACCATAAATTAAGAAAAGTCACAAAATGTAGCTTATGGTAAAATAACCAACATTTTTGAGTAACTGTTTAGACTTCAAGAAAATAATAACACAACAACCCATCATTATCATAATCGTTTTATCATAATCGAATTTGCAGCATAGTTGTATTTTTACAACTGACTGAGCTTCTCAAATTATATCTGATGGTCTATGATGTGGGAGGATCCATGTAGCTACGTTCTGAAACATCTCCTTGGTGCTTTAAGCCGAATCTACTAATGAAAATTTCTCTAAAAAAATGTGTGCAGAGCGACTGCGTTTCAACTGCTGAGTGAAGAAGCTGTTGTGAATCATTCAGCAACATTGAAGGGATTATTTCTTCCATGATCCAAGTGTTATCTAAAGAGTTAAAGAGGAGCACAGTTTCCACGGACCCAGTGAACCAGAGTTAGCTAAAACTGTCTTTTGCCGTAAGTGATAATAACCCGACATAAGCCGGCTGTAGCTGGTAAAAACCGGTTAAAACCAAAATTTCAAAAAATCAGTCAATATTTGCATGAAATGATCTACTACAAATTGGGGTTTGAGCATGACGATGTTTATGGGTTTGCAGATTGCAACTCTAATGTTGCAAAGCACATTCATTCTCTGATAGGAACATTTGATATCAGTTTTTATCACGAATGGCTGACGATTGTTCTACCCATTTCATGTACCTTTTCGAACAAATGTAGATTTCAGCACCTTTTTGAACCCCTAGTCCATGTCATAGAAGTCATTAGATACTTCCGAAAATGTCACCAAATGAATTCTCCTTTAAGTGGGAAAATATGATTGCGTCAAATCTAAAAAAATGAAAATAAACATATGAATAAAAATTGCTTAGATTTAGAATCAATTCAAGTGGGTTTTTTCGTCCACTTTCTTCATGTGGACGAA
Organism: Prostheceraeus crozeri; assembly: GCA_907163375.1. Lineage (NCBI taxonomy): Eukaryota > Metazoa > Platyhelminthes > Polycladida > Euryleptidae > Prostheceraeus > Prostheceraeus crozeri. Next base: position 188,501 of record CAJQUW010012411.1, read on the forward strand.
TTTCAATAACCCAACTGTCATTCTTCTGGGCTGAGTGTTTAGCAAGAATAGTGTTCATATTTTAATAGTCCTATATTTGGTTTGATGTACACCTATGTGATTTTATTTTAGCATTGGCGTTTGTTGCATCCTAAACTGAATGACATTTAGAAAGCAGGAAGACTTCATAACAATATTTTTAGAACAATATTTTCTTACACACATACTTGGAGTATCCTTAATTGAAATATGATATTGATAAGATTTGAACTGTGAAAATACGAGCCTAATATTGATCGTTGTTGAAAAAGTTATATGAACTTATTATGACTAACGTTCAACAATTAAGTCAGGAGTGACGAACCCTCGCTTGCATCCAAAAACCTGAAGCAGTGATGTTGGAAAAATATTTTTAGCCAGTTTATGCCAGTTTTAGCCGAAAAATGGTGGCATTTTTACCATATTTTTGCTAGTTTTTACCAGGTAGTAAATCCAGGAGGGTCTTTACCGGTCAATCCTGCAATGAATGTTCTGGTATCTTTTCTCGCTGACTCTTAGTTCACTCAACAACTCATTATGTACACGACTGTTATTGATTATGATGTATCGTGTGCATGTGTGAAAAGGCCAATAACAATCTAACTATGTAGGCCTACACATCACATTTGCCTTAGCAACACGTGTTTTGCATAAAAATATTAAAACTGTCTCGAAACTCTACTTAAGTTTAGAAGTCATGTGACTCCAATGTAAACCGTTGACTGACAGTTGACAGACATTTATCCTACAAACTATATTTTGTCAGTCATTGCTAGTTCTTGTAGGATGATTGCCACTGAACACCTACAATATCTGACAAAAAGCGACAAAATGAATAGCAATGAATTATAGCTTAAATTTTATCACAAATGTAGGTAATTAATTAAATTATGTCAAAATGAATCATGGTTTTGCCACACCATAAAGCAGATTGCCCAAAAGTCAAGCAATCACAAATCGAAAAAATCAATCAATATTCAGCAGTTTTTGTTTAGTTAATTTGCCTACAAAACATCTGTGGAGAACCTACAAATTCGTCGGATATCGCAGGATATTGGAAGTGACAATTGTCGGCTGATTTTGTCAGTGATTTTGTAGGACAATTGTCAGTATGCGGTTTACAGTGTAATCAATGTGTCAACAACAAACTCTGAAACCGCTTTCAAAAATTCTCTAAAATTCTTTTTCCCTATTGTACTTGTGCTGTATTTATCAAAGGTTATGCACGCATGTTTAAGATTAACTGAACTACGATGTAATTCATTTACATCAATTTAATCGAAAGAACTTCCAATTTTCTGTATCAATGAATTATAGCTGAGCAAATATTCATTGTATGATATATGCATAATTTTGTGACTAGCATTCAAGATCTAAAATTCAAATATTTGTGCCTGTCATATGTACAGCATGGCTTTATTATCATGAAGAATAGGCCTGTATCTGGAGGTGTAGGGAAGCTGGACGTATATCAACAGGGTCATTGTTTCGGGGGAAGGGTGAGTATTGGGTTATTCGAAAGTGCAAGCAAGACTTTGATTAAAATTGGAATATCACAACGTATATTATAAGAGAAATATCATGTTGCAGATATAGCACGCACATAAGTTACACAAAGAATTCGTAATTTCATTGAGAATTTTGCAACAATGCTTGAAATGTGCTGCTCATAGAATTTCGACAGATGCTTCCCTCAGGCAATTCTCAAGATCCTTCGTAATAATATATATATAGAGACAAAACGAATTCTGGAAGCTTGCGCTGATCACTTTGGCTTCAAATGTTGTTGGTGAATTCATGGTCTGTCATTTACAGATTTACAGTGCATGGAAGAATAAAAACATGATTTTGTTCAACCGTACGGAAAATGCTATTAGAAATGCAACAGTGTCCCTGCTGTGACACGCTAGCAGTGAATGGTGAGGTCACTTCAACTCAAGCTTTCTCTGACAAATTCATCAAATGGAAATACTTGAAACAGCTGACTCCTTGCGATATTAATTTACCATATGATTCCCCTTTGATGTCTTGATAGTAATCTAGTTTGCCGGTATTCACATTCTTGGATTTACGATGCATTCAGTGGCAAACTAATCAATCAATTTAGACGTTGTCTTGGAATTCAATTGACCTGGTGTCCTCCGCATAAATGGAATATCTATGATTCCGCGTTCATTTCTGCGTCCACTCGTGTTCATATGACTTTTACAGTACATGCACTGTTGCCACCAATTAAATTGGTTTGATGATCCTGACTTTGCAACAGGACTTCGAGAGCTCTTGTGCAGTCATTAAACACATACAGTATCCTTAGACTGACCACTAAAGAGATGCGCTGAAACACGAATAACTTTAGGAGTGGAATAACTTTATTAAACAATTTCCATTGAAACTGATAACGAATGATATAGGAAAACGTGGGGTAACTGCTGTAAAACAGCGTTTCTTTACTCAAGCATAACCATAATAATCAGAAGCTTATTACATCAGTGACCAGGCGTGTAACTTTAGACGACAACGATGTTACAAACTACATACAGTGTAGGGCATACATTATGATGACAGCCATATCATGTGCTATGTGGTGGCTAAATAGAAAAAAATTCATTGCTTTATCACAGCATACAATGTTACTATAGCAACATACTAAACCATGCGGTAGGTGACGTAGGGTAGCAAAGGTACAGATGGTTAAAATGATGACACAGAGCTAGTGAATGTTGATGACGAAGAATAAAGTCGGGAATTTTTAGTTAACACAGAAACAGACATGCGGCAAAACAGGGCATTATCAGGAAACGTTTTGAAACTTATGGTCACTTAGAATTAGAGAAAGGTAGTCCTTGTGAGCTTAACCCCAATGGTCGAAGTCGTAGGAATGCCACTCGCGTGGTCGCGTCATGAATATGGTGATCGACTTTGACCTCGTCTTCCATTTGAAGAAAATGTTAAATTTTCTAAAATCCTTTTTTATCAGCAACTATGATATTCGCATGTATTTTTCATGCAATTTCCTCTTGAAAGTGCTGCATAATTAGCCTTGTTTAGGGATAATTGCATCAAAATTTCAACTTAAATACTAAACTTCAAATAGTCTACTCAATGCGTGGTTTCTAAGTCCTTTTCAGGAAGCATTCATTCAGTAATTTCAAAGGCGGATCGATGCTGCTAAATGCTAGCCTCATTAGATTTCTTTCATTAAAGCAAATGATTCTCTAACGAAGAATTCACTAACATTTGGACGCAAATGCGGCAGTGGTGACATTCAAGAAATCTTTACAATGCAGTAACCTATACTTACTTGATGCCGGAGCTGGAGTCATGAAAAATACCACTACAGAGTGAGTGATGGCTTTTGTTCTAGGAAATTCAGTCGTAAAAACTGCCACGCACGGTGTCAGGGCCTTATTTACATGTAAGACCCGAAGGCAGAGATATGATAGCCCAGACTTGTGTCAATTACTCATGACATGTAATTGAGAACAATTACTAATTTCATCCTTATCTACATTTCAATTGTTTTGGAAATATTTTAGACAATTGCCGTTACTACACTGTAAGATTTCCCACCACTTTTTTTTCTAAGCTATTTTAAAGTTGACTAGAATTGCACCAAGGAAAAACAAACCACGCTTGCATTGTTGATAAAAAATTGTCGCCTTTTTCTTCTCCCTCAAGTGCTTTGGCCCTACATCTAAGATTTAAACTGAAGAGGCAGCGCTGATATACAGTGGATTCCAGGAGACCTATATCTCTCATAGGATTAAAATTGAATTTAGGATTCAAGGCATGGCCTCTATTGTGAAAGAGATTGTTTGCTTTCTTCCTTTCTTTTTACTTTTAACTTGAACATCACTGCGAATTAGTCAGCACTTCTTCACACTTCAGCGTTGGAAGAATTATCTAAGATATGTATGCTTACCATAGCTTTTTAGAAAGGCTTGAAAATTGTGAATCATTACGCACATATTCATGACTGCGTGTGCATTCAGTAGTCGCTGCGTAATTCTAGCCGCGAAATTTACCATACCGGTAATTGAAAATACTGTTATCATAACTGTATTATTGCTATTATTATTTCATCATACGTATAGGCAGCATCTCATGAAGATACGAATAACTGGAAATTAATTTCAGATCATATAGATTAACTATCTGAAGTAAATATGAATGTTTGCATCATATATCATACTCATGTATCATTTTAAAAACCTGCACGACTTATGGGACAATCTGTATTTTCCGATCAGTAAGTTTCGTCGCAAAATTCTTTGAATAGAAATTGTCAGCAGTTATACACGCGGCACACATCTAAGTATGGTAGCACCCTATCGACGAGGAGAGTGAAGTAATTTAAACTGCTGATTAAATTGCTCATCATAAAATGTAATTGGTTAGATTTACCAAGTGCAGCACGTGTAACTGCAATTACGATTGCAACGCAGGTATGGGTAGTGCTACACCTGTAGTCTGAGTTTGATTCGAGACCCGAAGCCATCCTTGCACTTTTTAATATTTCACCGGCGACGTTAGTTTGCCAATTACAAAAGATACACAATATCTGAAAAATCTCAATATCGGAAACAACATTAGTTACTTGAGATTTCATGAGAAACCGTCGTTTATATGTTTCAATACATTTTGTTTTCTCAAACGGCTTTTAAGTTAGGATGTTTTATTGAAAGCATTATTCGATTAATGATAACAGTAAAATATCAGCATGTTCTTTCATGATATCGACTCCTGAGAAAACTGCTGAAGAAGCTATAATTTCCATGTTGTATTGTATTGCAACATCTAAAAGTTTCAGGGTTCTGAGATTACAAGATCTTTGATTCGTTTCATCTTCACCGATTTGATATTATCTTTTGCTCATTCAAGTGCATTTCTAAAGCAACAAGGTTAACATCGCCATTAACTTATCAAATCTTAATCAACATTAAACTTTGCTATCTTCAAATTATTTGACCGCCTCTCTGTCGATCTAATCAAATTATATTGCAAATCTTAGTTTAAATCAATTTATATTTTCATAAAGTTATTTTAGACAATTAATGCATTTAGCAATAAGCTAATCGCAATTAGACCGGAGTCACACACGATGAGCCCAATTGGGAACTCAATAGCTATTGGGATTGGGCTACCAAAAATCCACCCTAATCCTAATAAATGCCAATAGATCCCAATAAGCTCTCTGCCAACAAAATATACATGTAATCGTTGACATTAGTCAGTACGTTTAAAATGTTTTCAGGTTGTACTGAGCAATTCATTTTGCTGTGTCTTCAGTCTGACCTTGCCGCTCTCGAATTCGAGCATTGTGAGCTATTAGTGTGATTCACACAAATTGACAGAGTCAGCTTTAACTCTACTCTATGACTGCAACTTCCCTAGTTGCTAAAGATAGTGGCGTACTCGGTGGCCTTCTTGTGCCTCGACTCGTGCCTTGTGCGGGCGTATGAGGCATTGATTGAAACGGGTAATGGTATGACGCTGTTCCAGCATTACACTGCGCAGGAACAATGTTTTCAAAAAGAGCCGCATCGTGTGACGAGCTGTTTATTAACACCGCATTATCTGATATAGGCTTAATTAATACCAAGTATGTTTTTAGCTCGTACAAGAATATCAGCTATACACATAGGTCCCTATGAGGCTGAGGTGAAGGCAGTCTTAATGCAAAATTTAGCCATACAGTAGGCCTATTATGCATAATTGTGAAAAATCAATTAAGGCCCCTATTATTATTAAGACATTAAGACTAATACAGTCCTAGGCCTACGTCCGTGGCCTTCGTCAATTCAAAAATTAACATATGGTAGGCCTAAGTGGTAAGCCCCGATGCAGCTTGGGGTCAACTTGCGTATGTTTTTAGCTCTAAAGCAGGCTATAGGGATTTCTATTGGGATCTACTGGGATCCCAATGGAAATTCTAATTGGGATTGGGCTGGAAATTCATCGCAACGGCAAGCCTGGGAACAAGTTATGGGCCATAAGCCGTCATCCTTCTGAGAATCATTGGGAGATGATCACCAATAGAACTGACGTTTTGATATAGCGCGTCATTCTCTATGCCTTATGCTGTTGCAAAAATTAGAGAAACATCCCATATTTTTTTTCTTCTGCCTGTTTGCATCATCTGACATGAGAAAAAATATTGTCAAAAGGGACTTACGGCTTACGGCTTATTATTCGGAGCACAAACCATTCAAACTTTCATATAGTTGACATGAAGCGATGTCAAACAACGTTGGTAAAACGAGCAAATGATTGATGACATGAGTAGCTGCAGCGCTAACCGTATGTATGCTGGTAATTGTTAATGATATTACTGCTTTTATGAAATTGGAGTTTAGACCATTGGCAGGTGACGGCATATTTACAGGACATTTCGATCTGAAGTTTATTTTTGGGGCAACGTGCTGTGCTCAGAATGGCCAAAGTAGGTACGAAATGGAATAGGAGATCAACGCGACTTAGTAATTAGAATAGGAGATCAACGCGACTCTACCAGTGTCACTCCCAACATCATACAATGCCTCGAGTGTCAACATGTTGTTTTTGAAAAAACAATGTTGAAGACCAGCTATTTCAAAATAAATCGGCGGTTAAGAGGTTTGTTAAGTGACTACCTTGTGCTATGAAATTAGGGGTAATCAAAAAATGACTGTCATTAAATTTGGAATCAATTAATTATAATTGTGACAATAAATAGTCAGTCAATTGCAATTATTCTCTTAGTGAATTTACTATACAGTATATACTAAATATTATGAGTCTATTAAGTCTGTTATCTAAAATAGACTAGTCAAAAGAGAAGCGTCCACTTACCAAAAAAGTAGGTGCATTAATCCTTGTCTGAGATGTTCCCCGAGATTTAATTGCAGTCTAAATTCGGCGGCCCATTGACCTCATCAAATGTGAAAAACACACACTGATTGATGCTGGACCATCTTTCATTAGGGGCTATTGACAAATCACAAACATTCAAAGGTTGATATTGACGTCAACATATCCTTCTGCCAGTTCGCTCTGCATGCGCTCTGTCAGCGAAAGATCAGGAATCCATGAAGGCCAAAGCAAGCTGTCAAATAGAACCATTCTGGAGATACTCTTGGATTACACGTTCTGAATTAGGGTGAGCATTATCCTGTTGGAAAAGTGCAAGTTGGGATTTCGGATGCTCCTCAATGAACGCTAGGAATGCTGTCTGCTGCATGTGCAACTCTGAATGATGCAGCTGCATTTATTCAGAGTCCCCACGACAACAATTAGGTCAGTGTGACAGTTGGCTGGTACTCCAGCCCACATCACCACCGATCCCCTACCGAAGCGATCAGTCTCCACCAATCGTTACAGCATCACAACATTGTTCGTGTAGTCCACGATACTTACGGACGCGACCATCAATGCAATTCAAGCAAAAGCGAGATACATCTGAGAAGAGGATTGTGCTCCATTGCTGGTCAGTCCATTCCAGATGCTCGTGCCAATGGAGTCACCTTCTCCGGTCAACACCGTTGAGTAGCGTATTGGTCCAAGTAGCGGGGGAACTAATTTGGGGCACAAACCACCAATGAAAAGTTAAGAAGTGCACATGCTACTGATTCTAACCCAATGATTCAGCCGTTGACAAGGAAGGATATCCAAGTGAAAATGTGTGCCATTTTTTCCCACTATTGTTCATTGCATGAAACTTTACTTCCATTCTAGAGGTTTTATTGTTATCAATTTCTATGGTAGCAGACTAAAGCTTATTGTGCGTCACCTCGATGAATGCAATTAATAAGTTTATGGGGATAATGACATCGTTGACCAGTTTGCGAGACAGGCGATGCATTTCATGGACAAATTAAGAGAGTATCTGACTCGTTTGAAGTAATTTTATTTGTCAAAAGTAAAAAATAAAGTTAAACTTCGCACAGCGTCATGGGCCTTCGGCGTCCAGCGCCTTCTTTAAGGTCGATGTCCAAATCGCGGTCTGCATATTCGGTATGAAGATTGAAGATGAATGAGTGATTTTGAAGATAGCGAATGAGTTTGAATGATTTTGAGAAATGCGTTGTTTGTTGAATGTGAGGTGATTAAAGTGAAAAGGCAGACTGTAGCAAGGTAATTCATGTCTTCTATTGATTGTTGGTTTAAAGTACGCAATAGCTTTTGCTTCAGTGAATGCTGTGTCTCGAGTGCTCGTAAGCTTGGCAATGTAATCTACCTGAAAATCCTCAATGCTACCTACATCATAATGTCTATTTTTAATATACATACTCATAGAAAACGCTGGACGCGTCTGTGTTCTGCTTGCCGAGTAGAGAATTGAAAAATTCTCCACATTCATTTCATGTGCACGTACAAGTTTATGTTGCGCATCTATTATTATATTTAAATTTAGGTAAATATTGAAAAATTTGATTTTTTGAGAAAATCAGAATTGATTGAAAAACAGCCTCAAGTATTTGAGAAATCTTCATTTTTGCCTATTTGGTTCACCGTCTGTCTACCAAATTCATTGATAAATGTAGTGGTAAGTCAAACTTCGTGGCAGATTTGTTAACTTTCTATTTCATTCGTCACTGATAAAGCGGACTTCAAAATAACAATTATTTTGTTTTTGATTTTATTTCTACTTTTACGTTTCTTCCTTTTCTTAGGAAAATTCGTGTTGCGGTAGCCATTTTTAATTCAAATGTCATTAAAGTCGCTGAAGCTAGGACAAAACAACCTAACAAATATCCTTGAGGAGCATCACTGGTAACTCGAAAATAGAGGGTAATTCAAAAAGAATGACCCGATTTCATTCCACAATAAAGTAATAAGGAAAAGCAATCGAAAACTTGGGTAAATAACAATTTATTCTACATACAATTAAGTTTTATTCAGTGTTTTACAAGTGTTCAATGTGACCACCACCTGAAGCACGAGCAACATCAATACGATAAGAGAATTCTTCCCAGACGTTTATTAGCATATCACGGTCCACTAAATCAATCGCTGCTGCTATTCGTTGTTCAAGATCATGGATGCTCGTAGGTAGTGGTGGAACATAAACGCGATCTTTCACGTAACCCTACAAGAAAAAGTCACACACTGTGAGGTCTGGTGATCTCGGAGGCCAAGCACAAAGAGCAAGATCGTTGTCACCTTTCCGACCAATCCATCGCTGGGGCACTTTTTCATTTAAAAAATTTCTGACATTCAGGTGCCAATGGGCAGGAGCTCCATCTTGTTGAAAAATGAAGTCAGGCCTATCTTCTTGCAGTAAAGTAAAGAGCCAGTGCTAAAGCATATCAAGATAGGATTGCCCTGTAACAGTATCATTTTCAAAGAAAAAAGGACCAAAAATCTTATTCCGAGAAACAGCACAGAAAACATTTACCTTAGGAGAATTTCTTACATGCTCAACTGTGGGTGTTCTGTTCCCCAAATACGCACATTGTGACGATTGACTGTGCCGATCAAATCAAATGTAGCTTCATCACTAAAAACTAAACGTGAAATGAAGGTTTCATCGTCCATCATCACCAGCATTGAAGAACAAAAATCTATTCGCTTCCTCTTGTCGTCAGCAGTAAGTGCCTGAACGAGGCATAGTCAGTATGGTTTCAAATGTAGTCGTCTTCTTAGCACACGCCACACAGTAGACTGAGGAATTGCAAGCTCACGGCTAGCTCGATATGTGGATTTCCGCGGACTCCCCTCAAACGTAGAACGGATTCTTGTCACGTGTGCTTCTGAAACACGTGGTCGTCCAGGACTTTTTTTCTCACACAGACACCCTCTCTCTTGAAATTGTTAAAACCAGCGTCGAATGTTCTTGGGAGAAGAAGCGTTAATGTGAAATTGTCCTTGAAAAGCACGTTGAACTGTGACAATCGATTTTGTTTTCGCAAACTCAAGAACACAAAACGCTTTCTGCTGCGGACTCGCCATTATGAGGGTTGACAAATAACTGAAACTGCGATCTATATAAACTGAACGTTTCTGGTGAAATGAAGTGAGTGTAGCTCTCCCATGCCATTCATTTACATTTTAGAAGCTCCTTTTCCAAATGGTTAATGATTCATTTCATGAGAATGCTTGATAAATGAATTAATGTATCATGAAATCGGGTCATTCTTTTTGAATTACCCAGCTGAAAGTATAGTCAACTTCTACATATTGATTACGATCTATAAAATTAGCATACATGACGAATGAAACTAAATTTGTTAATTCTTTTTCAATTAGCCGGCGCTGAGAAATAGTATCGAAGCCTTAGAAAAACCTAGACTCACGAGCATACAGCCTCCAACTTTAGAATGTTCTAATTATTCTCTTAATATGTACTGTACACGGATAAGACACGAAACGGCGTTCGAGGCTGTGGCACGCAAGAAGGGATGATTTAGCGCACATGCATGTAATGCATGTGACATTCAAATAATTTTTCAGGAATGCTTAGTAGTGATTGATCGAATGTTCTCAATTTTTCTGTCGTACATTTGGAGCTGGAAAAATAATTCAATTTTTAAACCTATTATGTCTATATCTATGAATAGTAATGCAATTAGTAATGTGGCATTAAAGCTCGCAGACAACGGGCGATCACAACTTGAAAAATCTCTTCGACATGCCATCGGAACCACTAGATTTGCGAACTGACAACTAATCAAGAATACAAAATCTTCAACAAGGGTTAGATAGTGGACATCAATCACCATCAACAGAATAGCCAGAGAATCGCTACTAGGAGTTGCAAAGGTTTCTGAAAACTCATGATTCATAGCATCAGCGGCAGATCATTTAGAGCAAAGTCTTTTTTAGGGGCTATAGTAGAGGCTGATTTGTAATTTCGCATATTTGTTTGCTAAAAATGATTTAGCAACGGATTCTGGGTCAAAGTATGACACTGAATAAGAAGAAATAGGGCTGCATTTTTTTATCGTCCATCTTAGTGTATTGGCGGCCGATTCAAATCTAAAAACTAAAAACATTGTAAAAGGCAATATACATGTAGGTCATGATTTAATGCTCTGAAAGCTTAAATATGTATTACGCACAAATAGGAAGTCAGGTATGGGGAATCCAATTTGACCTTGGGTCACGGGTTCAAGGTCAACCAGACATTCATTTTCAAATTTTAAAAGTAATAATTCAAAAAGGGCCATATAACTTTTGAAATAATGCTCTGAGAGCTTAGGTATGTATTATTCATTAATAGGAAGTCGCATACAGGCAGTCAAATGGTACCAACAACCTTGAGCCACAGGGTCAAAGTCAACCAAACATTGATTTTCTAAAATTCTCAAAAACTTGTTTTAAAATAATCGTTGTAACAATTTCAAATAATGCTCTGAGAGCAGTGTGTTGTATTCATGAATAAGAAGTCAGGTATGAGAAATCGTTTGGCAACATCTACATGTAGCGTCTACATACCTTAGCTCTCAAAGCATTACTTCAAAAGTATATGGCTTTTTTGAATTATTACTTTTTAAATTTGAAAATCAATGTCTGGTTGACCTTGACTCCGTGACCCAAGGTCAAATTCGATTCTTCATACCAGACTTCCTATTTGTGCATAATACTTGCTTGAGCTCTCAGAGCACTGTTTCATGAGTTATTTTGCTTTTTACAATGTTTTTAAATTTTAAATTTGAATCGGCCGCCAATGCGCTAAGATAGACGATAAAAAATGCAGCCCTATTTCTTTTTATTCAGTATCATATTTTGACTCAGAATCCGTTGCTAAATCAATTTTAGCAGACAAAAAAGCGAAACGTGGTTTTTGCGACAACCGAGCCTGCATTACTAGCGCACTAGAATTTAATCAGTGCTACATACTATATTAAATGAATACTACATCTATGAAATTTTCATGTTTGATGCAATGTGCTATAGATCACATAGCACTAGGCTTATAACATACTGAAATTTATAGCAGTGGAAAATTCATCTAGCTGTCACTACTGAATCAATATGTCTTCAAAATGTTTTTTAGAATAAAATAATTATGTAATAATAATAGTAATAATTAAGCAACCCTTGAATGAATTTTAAGCACCGTTTAACCCATTTGGTATATTACTCTTGTATGAGAAGACTTGAATGGTGGAACATATTTTAAACATGTTTCAAACAATTGCACTAATTAGATAAAGATGCTTATCCGAAATTCTATCAAGAATTGCAGAATTGATGTGTGTGTTGTATGAGCGCTCTGCTCGTCCGACGCCGCTGCATCTGTTTGTGATGTATGAGCGCTCTGTGACGGCGTCCGTTTGTGGTGCATGAGCGCTCTGCTCGCCCACTGCCGCTGCATCTGTTTGTGATGTATGAGCGCTCTGTGACGGCGTCTGTGTGTGGTGTATGAGCGCTCTGCTCGCCCGCCGCCGCACAACGCATTGATTCCAATAATACAAGAAGTCGTGCGACTAGGATCGGTCATTCGTTGTGACGAATGTTCCGCTTATAACATGTTTGATCTTCTTTCAAATCCTCAACCACATCGACACTACACAGTTAGCCATCAAAATTATTATGTGGATCCTGTTACCCACTCCATCACAAATCATGATCTGACTTATTGGTCACGAACAAAGAAAATTGTAAAGCAGCAGAATGGCATCAAAGGACCGTCATACCGAGCGACATGAATCAATAGATGTGGTTTGATCGCTACCGATCGATCGTATCTTCATTATTTATGAATCTAGTTGAACACATTTCACAGAAGTGTCCCACATAAGTACAAAATGTTCAGTTTTCCGACCTAATACATCATGTTTTTGGCATTTGAATGATTGCTTTTTATGCTATACATTGGCGGATAAATAATCATTCAGTGGCATTTACTGAATAATTTGTCGGGCGAGAAGTCATGTTGCGCCCAGTTCTGTAGGCCTACAAAATAGTTTGAGTGATATTTTCAAAACAATCAAGTTTTTTCTCATTCACGGCAAACCTCAAAAAGCTGCTATTGATAACCACTCATATATTAATAAAGTTATTGGACAGTTTCCCTTTACAACCTTTTTATTTTGAAATGCTCATCTGTCTATGATGATCTGTTTAAGGCAGGGATGCGCAACCTTCTACAATTTTCTACTGCTATTTCGAAGGCCGAAAGAATCACGGCCGCACATAATATATGTGCAAAAACAACTAGGTCAATAGCCAATCCTTTTATATTCCACCAATCAAATTAGCTTTCCCTGATGAATGACGCAGTGAAAATCGCATAAAGGCCTACTTCGTATAGAATGAGTAAACAAGTTAACCCAAATACGACCGACGGTCATTTGTGACCCGAAACGATGTTAGGCTTAAGGCGTTATTAGCACTTGCATCCTTCTTCAGGTCATGGATTTGAAGCTTACGCGCGAACAGTTTGAGCAAACTTCAATTGTTTTTGTTTCTTTTAGCTAATGACTAGCCATGAATACACATGAATGTAACTTCCCTAAAATATTCTATTCATGAGTTATCGAACTGTCTGAACGCCTTCATCGCGGCTGCGGGCGCGCATTTTTCCAAGCAGCATGGTCACAAAGGTGTCCGACAGCACTGTGCCACTATAGTGACGATTGATTTTTGATTGTCGTGAACTCCAGAAATATTTGCAATATACATGCACAATATACTTTTTCATTTACTTCTCATTGTCGCGGCCGCACTTTGCCTCTGCTACGGCCGCGGGCTGCGCACCCCTAGTCTAATGCCTATAAGGCTTGGAGACATCATTTTTGAGACTGTCACATTTATGGAGTTATAAACAATTCATGGAATGAAGGTGTGCATTTCCTGTAAAAAGTATCTTAAATAGTTCACAATATATGCTTAGTATTGTCATGTGCATCATTCAAGAAATAAGACAGAACGGTGCTTCAAAAAAATGCACGAATTTATAGCATGAAAAACTTTGAATTTAGAAGTCGTTGGTTGCACCGCTTATGAATTGTCATGGAAATAGCTTAAAAAACGTTGCTAGATAATGAAGTCCAAATTTGAAATATATTATAAATCATTCCAATGAAAACTTTGAAAATCACCATGTAAATCATGACAACGCATTTCAAAAGCAAGCATTACTTTTTTTCTCGGGTAGAGAGGAATCCACCACAGAGCCTGAGCACATCCGCATTATCAACCACATGGCATCAACCAAAGAAAACTTGAAATGAGACTAAACAGAAATCGATTATGGAGAATTCAAATGACAATCGGATATATAATTATCGATAGCATTGATTTCAACTCTTCTACTGGTAGAAATTTGGTATCATTCATGATGCAATATTGTGAAAATGATTTGATCTACGGTTACGTATGCCTTATTAATATACTTATGCGATTAGAAGAAAGAAAAACATCTGGTAAGCACCATGCAGGTCTGGTAGCTCTGCTGCCAACAACAAAAAACGCTATCAAATGAAAAGCGATAAAGCATATGGTAGCAGGCATCTCATCGGTTCGGTAGCGTGCGGTTTACAGTGTATGAAAGGACAAAAACTAATTTGACTTGCAAATACAAGATTGTAGATAAAAGCACGTATGAAATCATTGATCATCAGATGCAGCTGTAATCAGTCACATAGTGAGCTTATTAAAGACAACCTTTTCTAATCGATGTCATAACTCTGATGAATCAAATGTTGTCAAAGTAGAAATTTATCTAAAAATAGAACTTCTAGATTTCTTTTCAAATGCCAAATTTGATAAGAAAGGTTCCGAGTTTAAAAGAGATGAAAGAATTAGCTTTTAGATGCAGTAGATCTTTAATTATATAAAAGGTGAAAATCAAATATAGCTGGAAAGGATCCTTACAGACGAATACTAAATACCATATTCACATAAGGCGAATATTTCAAATGAAATGGGCATTAATTCTAGCAACAAATCTAATCAGAGATATAACCAACAAGAAATTTATAACGTCTACAATTCTACAATCATAAAAAGCCTCTGTAATAACGCAGCCACTCTAACTGAATGTAATTGACGTACATAATACATTGGTTTACTAAGAGTATCTTAGCAAACATATCTCATCCGCATGAATTCACCTCTTTGATGTCCCTGCAATATCTACTGAGCAACTTTTGACACACGACGTCTAACGAAAGGGAAGCATCATAAAATTTAGAGTGCACATTTGAGGGTTGTGAGTCGACTTTGAAAGGTATTCAGAAGAATTTCAAGTATAATCGATATCCTGATGAACGAAAATGCACTGCATTAAAAGTTAAAAATAATTGCTTGATGGCTAGTTCATATTGGGGAAGGTGCGACGCACACAAATTAGTCCTTCCAGCAACCAACGGTGGCCCTTTAATGTCGATGGCGTTGGAGGATGAAAGTCAAAAATGTGGCTGCAGATGCCGTAATCGTTTGATGTTCCATCCATGGAAACAGATACTTCATTTACAAGCACCTAAACAGTTGGTTTGGTCTCTGAGGCTCCCACTCCAAATGAATGCTGAAAAGAAAATAATATTTTTGTTGCAAAAAAGAGTGAGTGTACAACTTCAACTATTTCAAAAATTGTTTGAACGATTATTGAGACAATGGAGATTATTGTCAACATAAATTCAAGCGACAGGCTGTACTTGCTTATTTGATATTAGCTTGCATGATATTGTTTATGAAAGCTAATTCATACGAGGGTCATGCTGAAAGATTTTAGTCATGAAAAAAGAAAAGTTTTTCTGAGTTCTTACAATTATATTTTTCAAAGTACTGTCTTGCATGATGTATAGAAGAGTTCATTCGGTGAAACTACCTGTCGAAGCACTGCTTGTAGTCATCTTCCGTGAGGCTCGCCAGTGCCGCATCCAAAGCTACAAAAGCCTTCATGTCTGATGCGAATCGACGTCCACTAAGACGCTCCTTGACCTTGGGGAAGATCCAGAAGTCACAAGGAGCGAGATCTAGTGAATACGGAGGGTGCGTGACGAGTTGAACACCCTGTGCTTCGAGGAAGTCGAGAGTCTCAGCTGCTGTGTGACAGGAAGCGTTGTCATGATGCAGCAAGACTCCCCGGACGCCCGTCGTTGATCGCAGATTTCAAGTCGCTGTCCCAAATCGCTGGTCCTTCAACGCTTGGAAGACCTTGGGTAGGCAGACGGTTCTTTTCACATTGACCGTCTCTCTTTCAATGGGACGACCGTGACGAGACCGAACTTGCTGAAGAAGACTGCAACCATTCGTTTTCCGACAGATCTTGATCGCCTGACCTTGGCCCGAGACGACTCGCAGGAAAGCGCCACGTGGCTGATTGAATTTTAGTTTCGGAGTGGTAATCATAAGTCAAAGTCTCATCGCCAGTGATTATCATGTCGGTTTGTCTCGAGGCTCCGTTGTTGAATTTGCGTGGCATGAAACGACACCAATCGACTCGCGCTTGCTTCTGTTCTTCTATCAGGTTGTGTGGCAACCATCTGGCGGATCGATAGGCTATGGTAGCGTGCAAGCTTCTGATAACCATGTTGATTAGCAAGTAATATCCCTGAATGACTGAATCAGCAAATTTGGGTTTTATTGTTTGATGCAGAATCAAGATCTGTGGTCCTCTAACTAGCTCCAGCCCCTAACCACCATAATTTGGTGATCAGACCGACTGCTTCCCATTTCACATCTCTTCTCATCTCACACATCAGCAATCAGAGAAAATTGTACACTGGTTATACTAAATGATGTGAATACGTTTCACAAAACAATCCATCTGTCTACCTGCCATACTTTCGCACCGCCTCGAGTGAGATTTGAAACTTTTTACTTGACTGAAGGCAAGAGTCATTCCTGTAGGTGAACTGCAACAAGTCTCTAAAGCGAACCAGAAGTTTGCATTTCTTCACTAATTTTATGCCAACTTTATTGCATTTCACTGAAGAGTGATGGACAGACTGCATATGTCACGATGGAAGGTGTCCTCTGCTAATGTTAGCAAAACTCAATTTTGCTAGCGCGGGCGCTTTCGAAGTCCGCCGCATGACTTTTTGAAGTTCGCCTTAATGAATTAAGCGCATGATCATGATGCTGGACGGACTTTGAAAGCGCCCGCGCTAACAAATATTGAGTTTTGCCAATCACGGGACCTTCCATCATGATTTATTGTTTTTGATAGTTTACTACAATACCGCCATCAGGTGTGTTGAAAAGCTTATCTCAGTATTCTAATTTCATGAAGCAATATATCTCCAAGATCTTTTGTGCATCCAGTTCTTATGGGATGTCTTGATCAGACTTAATTATCTCTTATTATTTGCCAGCAAAAGTAAATTTTTTGGAGCACGTCAGCAAATGGATGCATGTATGCAGGACTGTGCTTGTATTGTTTTTTGTATTCAACCCAATAGATTTTGTCTTGTATTTCGAGCTATCAAAGAAAACGATGTACGTGAGTTTCCGGCATCGGAGTGGAAACATATTTGATTGAATTATCTTAACGATAGCACGAAAAATTCAAAATGAAGTGAATAGTAAGTCGAATAAGATATAAATTGACATATTCTTGACGTGATGCATCAGTTCCATGTGGTGAAAAAATGTTGGCATAGTCTCAAACAATCTATTCGCGAATCACAACATAACAATCATTAACTATGTTAGAATATTTCCAAATTCTTGTCGGTGACTCTTAGAAATGATAGTTTTGCAAAGTATTTCAACTCCATATCTTTAACCAAAAAATAATATCTAGAAGACACAAAGAAGTATATCGCGCAAGAAATGTTGATAATTAGGTCACAACTTTGAATACAACAATCGTCTTCTTCACCTTATCAAAACCACGCTTCGTCTTTTTTTAATTCACATTCCTCGACTCCCCGATGACTCTCCCTATCCAAAAGGTATGAAATTGAATTTATAAGGGTGAAGAAAAACCAGCTCTGACTTGCAGATAAGAAAGTATTTTATTAATATCATTTGCTTCAAAATATTGCAAGAGAAAGTTAAGCTTCTAAATCCATGAAAGTAAAATCCCATGATATAATGAAAGAATGTCGCAGTTAATTAAAGCGTTATACGCTGATCAATAGGTCAAAATACATTACGTTAATAAGATTTTGCTCTATATTATCCGCTCAGCAATACAATGCAACCAATGCAGATTATTGTTTCAACAGAGGGAAGCTACTGCTGCTGAAAATGCGCTAGATATACAAATTAGCAAGCTACAAATCAAAATGTACAACAAAATTAAGCTTAATCAACGAATGAATTCCGTCTAATAGAGGTTGTCAGAATTGTTTCTTCAATTTTTCTTAGTATTTAGGCCTACCGGTATTTACTATCCTGACGCTCGTGCATTTGGCTCTCTTTACCAATGTCCTTTAGTATAAAGGTGATCAGGTCTGCTAGCCATCACATTGTACACTGTAAATCGCTCAATACAAATCACATACGAAGGACACATACCAAAATCATTTTTTGGCATATTTCTGTATATAGTTGTATGCTTTTCGTATGTTATTTCAAGTGTGGTATGCTTTACATACTAAAGCTATACCAGCACAATGTTAAAAGAAAGCATCAACCATGTCTAAAGTACATGCATGCTGATTTAAGGCCTTCTGTCAATAAAGATCATACTGGTGTTACTCCTGTTTTGTAAGTAGTGAGATAATGGCATTTAATAGTCAAACTTACAGTAATGAATTCAATTCTAATATATGTAATTCTAAGGCATTTCATAAATAATCAATAAGTATTCAACCATCAACAATTATGCATTATGTAATTTTGAAATTAATCATATTATCAATCCGAAATAAAAACACATTATAATTCATGAACGCAAAAATAATTATGTTTGAGATATATAGGTCAAAATGATTGCACGCAAATTATCGTTTGAATGAACTGATGCTATTCAGCATGGTTCATAAAGTAGAGCTGACTAAGCGTCCTTTTAATGTTGCTAGACAAGTAGCATCGACGACAAACTCGAGGAGCATAAAATGAAATTCACAATAAATCACATTAAATTTCACACTATCAAAAAGAAATATTCAAGACTGGTATTGCTGAAAAAAGTTATTTGACAGTAGTATGTAATATACATATATATTCATTTTTGCGATGTGACTTAAAGCTGTACATACCAGAGGCATACGAATGAAGACGAATTTGCATCGGGTCTCGTATATATAACATACCAGCAACTCGTATTTCAGTGTAAAACAGCCAATCACAGATAGAATAGTTCGTATCGCTTCATACCAATTACAAACGAAAGCAAGTGAGATTTCGTATGACAAACATGCCAGATCTCTGTAAGCATACGAGAATCTCGTATCAGATGTTAGTTTGAAATTGTATGTGATTTTGGTATATGTTTGTATGTAATTTTCGTATCAAACGATTTACAGTGTATGTGCTTGTCAAAATAATAAGTGATCCCCGACGTGACACATTTAATTGATCCTGAATGAAGTGAAGCTGTGATATGAAGATTTTATAAAAAGACAGATGAGAAATTTAATCCTTAAGCGGACTGATAAAACGCTCCCTACATGTTAATGGAATAAAGTAAAGATGACAAACTCTTATTCAAGAAATAAATGATGTGAACTATAAAGAGGATTGGAGCTTAGATGCTAACAATGGGCTATCCTAGGTCATCAGCAGAGAATAAGGTTAGGGCGATTGCGTTTCGGTCCCTCACCTCTAAACACAAAACCCACCAGAGAGAGGCTACACAAAGGCAAGCTCAATCCAGAGTTGATACTTTTGTATAATACAAGCCGGGACAATAAATATAAAACAAAAAATTTCCATCAAATCAATCGTTACTTAGCAACTATTATTACTTAATAACTAGGGCCCCCAGAAAGTTGACCTAAAAAAATGAAAAGTTGACTTTAAAAATCGGAAAAATTGACTTTATAGACCTAACCATTTTTAGAGAGTTTCAACCATTCATTTTATGCAGGGCATACCTAGGATCTAACCAAGGGGGGACAAACCAACCTATGATGGTAGTGATTTCTAAAAAATGTATTTTTGGAAGATGAGGGGATAAGTACCCGTGCCACATTAAAACGCTTATGATTCCATGGAGTTTGATTAGAACCATTGATTTATTCATTTATTTTTTATTGTAAAACGACTAGTTCAATCATAGTCAAAATATTGTCATTTACTTACCATTGTAATATAAAACAAGAAACTGCCTCACGTTATGAGGTTTAAAATTCCTGTCCTTGGCTAGTAGTTTCTGAAGCATAGAGAAGCTTCGTTCAATCGCAGCAGTCGAGGGCTGACACTTCTGTAACAATCCATAAATGCTTGGTGACACCTCCGGCCGTGTGAGACCAACAATGGACGACATGTCATTTGCACTCAATCACTTTGTTATGTACTGTCCAACAAGGGTCATTTGCAAAATTCATGGCTTGCAACTGGTCGAAAGCCTCAGCGATAGTGAAGGATGAACTTTCGAATATTTAAATCAACTCAATGCAAGTCAACACAATGACTTCTTCAATGATTGCAACGCCATTTATTGCCACCAGGGAGTATTAAAAATGGAAATGATGAAAACCAGTAGTCGTTGATTTCACCATGGAGTACTTACATGTATAATAGCTACCATTCATTGCTATTCTTAGTACTCCCGATGCGCTTTTGAGAATCACATGATCATCTAGAGTTCGCAAATTGACAACCTTCGTTCTCCCGTGACCTTGTACGTATTCGATTGAAGAACTTAAATATCATTGAGTGTTTAACATAATGCCGTCTCACAAATGCCACTCAGCCATCAACAAAGAAAATTTTGTGCGTATCATAAACATAAAAACACATTGTTTGTATCTGTCTCTAGAAAATACAATAATATGACGAATAGTTCTCGAAAATTGACTTTATAGACCAAAAACAATAAAATTGACTTTATTGACCTAAAACAATAAAATTGAATTTATTGACTTTTATAACTTTCTCAATAGACCAGATAGACCATTAATACACCGGTTTTAGACATTTCTGGTCACCGGAACTCATAATAAAAAAATTGACTTTATTGACTTCTGGGGCCCTATTAATAACATTATTGTATATATTAACATTATTATCTTATATATAAAATGCAAAACGCCGACAAACTCCTCCTAAACCATGAAACTTTACGCCAATATGATACTACCATTTAATAGAACAAAAAATTTGTAGTTAAAACCGCCCGGTCTCATTTCCCTAAGTATCATAATTACAGAGAAAAGTAGACTTTTGTGTAAATTTTTACCGAAAAAATATTAATTACACAAGTAACTACATTAAATTTACAAATGAACTCCTCATTTGCTTTAAAAAATTGCCTCGCTAGAATGCGTCTCATTGATTCTAATGTTTTCCGACGGATTCAGCAACAGCCAATGAGAACGCGATCTAAATGGTAAGACAGCCAATCAGTGTAGGCGAATGAGTTGGTAAACTTGGAATGCAACAATGTGCATACATACAATGTGCACTGTCTTAATTTAACATACTTATGCATATAAATCCTGGACGAAGTCCGGGGGCCTTACTATTTGTACATAAATTGTAATATACATTGTAATATATATAGTATGTGCAAGTTTATATTATTTTATTTATTGCTAGATAAAATATCTATTGAATAATGATCAAAATATAAGTCTTTCAACGCTAAAATTATTCATAAAATATAATAAATAATATTATATATATATATATATATATATATATATATATATATATTTATCAAATCTCAACAGATGTAACCACCACGAGACATGTTTCGGCCTGTTGGGCCTCATCAGTCGTGGGTAGGTTTGAACCAGCGACGTTGGAGCTAGAGGACGTGCAAGCACACCCTCTAACCACAAGGCCACCGGACCATCTGTTGAGAGCGTGAATTAGCCAGGAAGGCACTGCTTTAACGCAGGCACGTGGAGGGCGGACTGCTTTCTGCAATCACTTAATACCGCATCCGAGATTGAGGCGCTTCACGCAGGCGCTACTCATTACATGTTTAGACAAGTAACCTGGCAATTGATAAATTTATCAAATCTCAACAGATGTAACCACCACGAGACATGTTTCGGCCTGTTGGGCCTCATCAGTCGTGGGTAGGTTTGAACCAGCGACGTTGGAGCTAGAGGACGTGCAAGCATACCCTCTAACCACAAGGCCACCGGACCATCTGTTGAGCCATCGGTTGAGCCATCTGTTAGACCATCTGTTTTCCACGTGCCTGCGTTAAAGCAGTGCCTTCCTGGCTAATTCACGCTCTCAACAGATGGTCCGGTGGCCTTGTGTTTAGAGGGTATGCTTGCACGTCCTCTAGCTCCAACGTCGCTGGTTCAAACCTACCCACGACTGATGAGGCCCAACAGGCCGAAACATGTCTCGTGGTGGTTACATCTGTTGAGATTTGATAAATTTATCAATTGCCAGGTTACTTGTCTAAATATATATATATATATATATATATATATATATATATATATATATATAAATGCAGAAATCAAATCCACTCTCAGAAAGTGCTCGACTTAGAAAGGAGCAATTTAGATGCCAAAATTCATGGAAAACTAATTGACTTTCGGTACTCCGAGTTTCATGTATTTACAAGCATCAGCCGAATGTCAATAGAACGACATGCAGTCATACTTAAACGATGCAGCTATCAAGTGAATTTCTATCACCCTGGCAAATTAAGTGCACAGTCAAGATTTAGCCAGCAAGTACTTGTTGCGATGTCTGCACTTTGATACGAGTTCACTGCGACTGTTTAGAAGGTTGTCTTTTTTGTGGTCCAAGATGACATGCTTCTCACTGATGCACAAGTCACATCTTTTGGTTATCGGATTAAATTGTTTGCAGAACTTCTTGATATTCCATTTTATTGCTGGATTTCCACCACTTTTCTCTATTCTCCAGACCTCTTTCGATGACTCCGTCTCATTCTTATACTTTATGTGGTTAAAGGACTTTTTATGGTTTGCATAGCGTAACTTACATGTTCCTTCACAGATACCAAAATACACCTTTTCTTGCTCTTTTGATCTTTCATCAGTTATAGAGGCTTCATTGGGCAATTCCCTTTGTCTTGAAAGTCTTTTTACATTCTTTTCGGTGTCAATTTTTTCCTGTCATTGTTCAAAATTCTTTTGTTATGAGCATTAATCAATGATTTGAAATTTGGCATACAGCCATAACTGATCTTCAATGTACCTCTATTGAATATTCGATTGAGTCTTCTATTTCCATTTTTAAAATACTTGTCAACGAGCTTCAAGAAGTACCTGCCAACATTCGTAGACACGTTTCTACTGTATGGGGGATTGAACCATATGACAGCTCTTGACCTCTTTCGCCTCGTTTCGGAGGTTTCGTTACCCTGACACTTGTTGTACTCAAGTTTGTGCCTGTAGCCATTCCTATTCAAAACGTCCTGGTAATGATAAGCTGCTTCTTTGAAAATTGACTCATCTGAAGATAATTCATTAATTCGCCTTTCAATTGTAAATGGCAACTGCTTAATAATCGCTTTGGGATGGTTCGATCTTGTGTTTTTGTTTGTTGTCTTTCGGGAAATATGCCAACCCATCATCTCTGTATAGGCCAACTAAATCTCTGCTGTAATCTTCAGCCACAGTATTCAATAGAAATATCCCAACAAGCTCACACACCTACGCTCCATCACCTAGAAGATCAAAAGACAACAAATGATGAACTGATGAAAGATCAAAAGAGCAAGAAAAGGTGTATTTTGGTATCTGTGAAGGAACATGTAAGTTACGCTATGCAAACCATAAAAAGTCCTTTAACCACATAAAGTATAAGAATGAGACGGAGTCATCGAAAGAGGTCTGGAGAATAGAGAAAAGTGGTGGAAATCCAGCAATAAAATGGAATATCAAGAAGTTCTGCAAACAATTTAATCCGATAACCAAAAGATGTGACTTGTGCATCAGTGAGAAGCATGTCATCTTGGACCACAAAAAGGACAACCTTCTAAACAGTCGCAGTGAACTCGTATCAAAGTGCAGACATCGCAACAAGTACTTGCTGGCTAAATCTTGACTGTGCACTTAATTTGCCAGGGTGATAGAAATTCACTTGATAGCTGCATCGTTTAAGTATGACTGCATGTCGTTCTATTGACATTCGGCTGATGCTTGTAAATACATGAAACTCGGAGTACCGAAAGTCAATTAGTTTTCCATGAATTTTGGTATATATATATATATATATATATATATATATATATATATATAATAAAATGTAATATATATAATAAAATTTAATCATGATTCCAAAATCTGTTTGACCACACATCTGAGCTTGACCACAAGGTACATAATAAATTTTGAAACAAATCCGATTATCTGTATATACAGAAATCAAATGCTAAATCATTTGAAATCATGGAAATCACAGACGTCACAAAAAATAATATAAATGGAAATTAAGTCTTAGCAATTTCAAGTACTAATATTGGCTCCGTTTATTTATGTTAGCCATTTGACTGTAGTGGAAAAATTGATAATTCTGTGAACCAGCTTAATGATTTGAAATATTTCAGTACGTCAAAAATTGAATTTAACGAATTGAAATAGAATTCAGAATGAAGAAATTTATTCTTAGGAATATTCATCACTAGGATAAAATATCATTTCTTGAAAATAATGTTTTTCTATTGCAATATTGATTTTCATACTTAAATTGACATTTACTTTAGCTTTTATCTTCGATATAATGATTATCTTCAATAAACTGACATAAATTCTGATCTTTTCTTATAAAGCAGTTGTTTTCCAGAAGAAATTTTATGTCGGTATTCCAAATAGGCCTACTTTACATGCAAACAAGCACTTTTGCCACAAACCACACAGCAAAACAGAGTTTGCAGGTGCAGTCTCAAAAATATCGTGTGAAACATGATCTGACATGAGATTCACATGGTGATGCATTGATGCAGTCCTGCAGGAGAAATATTCTGATTACGAAATGACAGTATTCTAGTCTCCACCGTTGAACACCGGTCGATTAACTATCGTTCATATGAGTCATACCCATCCTGACCGAGCCGGCATGCCGGTTGATGGACGAAACGAATATATGGCTACTAGGGAACGTACCCATCAGTCCTTTTAAAGACTAGGCCCTTACTGGGCCAACATACAACAAAGAAAAATGCTTGATGTGAGATAGAATACAAATTCATTCAATTATATTTTAAAACTAACTGTTTACTATAGATTGTTGCTGTTTTAACTAATTTCTAAACTATTTATGAAACTGACTGTACGTATGGATGTGGCAGGGGACAACGATGATGCAGGTAGTGATCAAAAGTGGACAGGACAAGGAAAATAGAGGATACTATCTCGACGACGTAATGCGGAAATTTAATTTTGAAAAAATGCGCTGATAGATATGGACAACTATCAATATTGGATGGGACAGCAAAGTTTCAAACGAACGATTGACTCAAATAGCTGCACCGCATCAGATCTTTGGTCATGAGGTTTGCATCAGGCGAATATTGCACATGCATGGTCACACTTTAGCAGGCACAGGGCAGAAGAAGTGCTTTAGAAAACATTCCAGACGACTTGCTACCAATAAGGAGAGGACGTCCATCAGCCTTCTGATACATTTCGGGAACATTTTGACAGCCCTCCGTTTCTTAGATCACATCTGATCATCTTGTCGTCCTTCATGTGACGAATCAATGTAGAGCTGCAAGCAGCTTCTGAGAAGACGTACACGAATTGCATCTCTCAAATTGTTTGACAATGCTTTTGTGGACAGCTTTAGATGAAAATACGTTAGAAATATCAGTTTGTGACACAGCAAATATTCGATGGACTTCAGAGAAATGCTTTTCTTGTTGACATTTTGTTTGTACATGCTGCACGTTTGTTGCTTACCGTGCATTCTTTCGTTGAAAATATTCCTGCATTTTTATCGACGAAATTGCACGATAATGACAAGTTTTGCTGTGTCATTCCATGAAATATTGCTTTCCATTTGCAATCATTGCATAGAAATTAAGAATGTTTAGACTTAGAATACTAACAATGCATCATATTGAGTCAGCTCACTCAATATTAAGTACATTGATTCATTAAGGAATAAAGGCCACGGTCTATTGTCAAAAACGTCTTCTAAATTCTGAATTTTCAAAGGCTTTTGACAGTATTAGATATCCTACTCTCATTAATAAATTGCTGCATCTTAATTTTTCGTTGGGTTTCATTAAGCTGATGTGCTCGTTTCTAAAAGATCGATTTCAATATGGTAAAGTTCTGGACTCTTTTAGTTCCATGTTATCTGTAAAAAGTGGAGCTCCTCAAGGCTCACTTTTTGGGCCAATTGTGTTCGTTCTGTACTGCAACGATATACGTCCCAAACACAATAAAACTTTTTTATGGATGTATGCAGACGATATTTGTGAAATTTGTCCCATTTTTTGAGAACAATGTCGATGAGCTAT